>OX411771.1:31243768-31666268 GCA_948252455.1 Acleris cristana
ATTAATCGAAACCATTTGCAACTTATATGAAAGTGTAATGCATTCATTAAGCTATTATATTAGTTCAGTACTTAGCCTATAGAGGGCGCTTATGATGAAACCATTGTTAAATTCTTTATATTGGTAATATTTAATTTTTGTATTCAATGTTGGAATTACAATAAATTTACAATTACAGGTGTTTTCTGGATTAAGAAATCGATTTGTCAAGTTCGCTTGTTCGGGAAAATACTTTTTCTGTTTCCAGTACATTTGCGTAAATAATTTAAATTAATATATATATTTTTTTTCATTTGTTGATTTAACAAATATTCCTGCATTTTATTAATTAGGCATTGGTCAATTACGCAACATGTTTTTTTCAATCGATGTGAAGGAAATTGCACAACGCCGGTGGCCCCATTAAAAATATGCAAGAATATACATTTTGAGGGCTGGCACTATCGTAAATGTATCAAATAATGTTATAATTGGTAACAATACTTTTAATTGTGTCGAACATTTTGAATACATTTCGTTCATTAAACTTGATATAATTATTTTACCAGTGAGAAACCCTAGTTAAATGTTAACAGTTACTGGAATAAACATTCAAACTATCACAACATGTAAGCTTAAAGAAAAAAACCAATTTACACTACTTATAATAAAAATAATGTTAATTACCACAATATGGATGTGAAGATGGAATCTTCTCTCACTGGTTCTTCCAGTGCAATAGAAATAGCAATAATATTAAATTAATAATAGCGATATTAACTGCTTTATGCAAAATTACTCAAGTAACACCCCTGGCGCATGTAACAAAGTCATCAAGAATTCGCTATTTATTTGTCAACTTCCACAACTGCGTTCTTTTTGTGCTCCGAGACTTCCAGCTACCGCCACCGCTGCCCTACACCTCGTCCGCCAGCTTACCGCCCAGTGCATTACCACCTCCTGCTGTTTCATCTCGCTACTGTTAAAATGTGAGTAAGTACACTTTTTTCCCAAATAACTTTAAAATGTTTCAGTGATTTAATTATATCAATTATTTATTATTTATAGGTCTGATACCGAATTTGAAAGCATCATTGCTGCTAACGTGACCCCCGTCACCTCAAAATTTGGAAAACAAAAAAGAAGTGCAGCAAATAGGTATATTTCCCGTTGACTTGTTTTCACTGTTAATGTATGTTTTTAAACAAAAACGATTAATAATTATCCATATATCCTGTTTTAGATCTGATTCAGAGGACAGCGTAAGCCAAGATAATCTCAAATCGAAAAAAACCATTAAGAAACGAAAATCATCATCAACCAGGTATTTGTTTTTACTATCTTATTCATTATCTTTTTAAAAGGTAATTCTAGTAAACCTTCTAACATCAAGGTGGTTGTACTGATTTAATTGTTTTTTACAGTTCTGCCGCATCGAAGATAAAAGGAAACCAAAACCCTCATGATTTGTTTGGTATATTCCCGGAAGATTTTAATATTACGCCGAAACCCTCTGTTTCTTCAAATGCGCTCGACTCGTCTATAATCAACCGACTGCCGACAGGAGCAACGAAACGAGCATGCGTTCTGAAGGGAGACTTCTTCGTGGAGCTGAAGGTCTCTCACACCGAAGACATTCGCGGTGAGTTGCCCGATCAGCGTTGGAAGAAAGCCCTTCTTGCAGTTAAGGCTCAAATCAACAGTGAAACACCACAGTGGAACTCGTTGCAAAAATTTGTTCAACGACTTCAAGAACTTTTTGTAGAGGCTGACGTTAAATTTTACTCTAACAACAAGTAATTCAGTATTATTTTAACGTTTGCGTAAAATGTCTGTTTGCTCTTATTATTTTTTATTGTGTTGTAATCTGAATAAACTTACATAAATATGCCTTTTTGCTCAGAGTGCTCCATCAGAGTAGAAAGAAAACAGTGGGTGGGTCACTTAAAAAGTAATAAACATAAAAATAATTCCGTTGTAGAACTAAACGATGAGGTTTATCAAATTTCCTCAGCTTTTAAAGGTCGCATATCGTCATATAGGATAATTGCTACTGATGATTTTAAAACTTGTTTACCTGACGTATTTTTGAACTCTTTGAAATGCAAATTTTTAAGAATTTTACAAAATGCGCTTCAAAAACAAGTGAGCCTTAAAGTTAATTTCGAATACTTTTGCAATTTTCTTTTATTCAAAGATGACAGGCAAGAAATTAAGTCTTTCGCAACAAAAAATTTTTCTGTGCATCAAAATTATGATTTGGAGAAGCTTTTTCAAAAATTCTTTATAACTATAAGAAAAAAGGTAGAGGAATTTGAAGACCGCGATTCTGGTTGGACATTTTTATCAAATTTGTATTTAGAAATAAATGTCAATAAATTTGATCCATTAAAAGCGTCATCTTACGTGGATTTGCCTAAATTAATAAAAAATAAAAAGGCTTGCATAAATATTCGCAATAACGATGACTATTGTTTTCTCTGGTGCATTGTTGCCGCCATTTACCCGTCCTCACATCATAGTGAGCGTACATCGTCGTATCCCTATTTTAAGACTGTTTTAAAAACTGATAATATGAGTTTCCCTGTCACCTTTGCTGATATTAAGACATTTGAATCCGATAATACTGATATCAGTATTAATGTGTATTCTTTAAAAAACAATCGAACTGTTGTAGGACCTCTTTACAGGTCCGAGTACAAAAGGAAACATAGGATCAATTTACTTTTAATCGAGCGCGGTAATAACTCGCATTATGTTTTGATTCGTGACTTGTCGCGTCTTGTACGTTCTCAAATTACTAAGCATCATGGTAAACTTTATTTTTGCGAAGACTGTCTCATATTTTTTGTATCAGAATACAAATATGATATGCATGTTTGTAGTGGAATTGCTACTGTACTTCCAGATAAAGGTACATATCTGCAATTTAAAAATTTCGATCGTAAACAAGACGTACCATTTGTAGTGTACGCTGACTTTGAAACTATTCTTGAACCTTACCAGGGTTGCGAGCAAGCACCATCGATTAGCTTCACCTCAAATAAACAAATTCATAAGCCTGCAGCTTTTGCGTATTACATAGTTTGTTCTTATGACGGAAGTCTGAATCGTTTTATTCAGTATCGCGGACCCGATTGCGTATCCAAGTTTTTAGAGTACTTGTACAGACATGTAAATGAAATACATGAGATCTTAAATAAAGAGGTTCCTATGATTTTCGACGATGAAGATGCTTTAGCGTACAAAAATGCAAAAAATTGTCACATTTGCAAAACCCCTTTGTTTGGTGATAAAGTTAGAGATCACTGTCATTTAACAGGGTTTTATCGCGGAGCGGCCCATCAATACTGTAACTTACGTTTTCGAGTGCCTAAACTTATTCCTATATTTTTCCACAATTTGTCTGGATACGACTGTCATTTATTTATCAAAGAACTGGGTAAATGTTCTGGACCTATAAAAGTAATACCTAAAAATAAAGAAAACTATATTTCATTTACAAAATTTTTAAGGTTATCTAATGATCAGTATGTGCAAATACGGTTTGTAGATTCATTTAAATTTCTAGGTGCTAGTTTAGAAGAGTTAGCTAAGGGTTTATGTAGATCAGAGTTTTTCCACTTAAGTAACTTTTATCCTCGATTAGAAGAGTTTAATTTATTACTACGCAAAGGAGTATATCCTTACGATTATATGACCGGCTGGGATAAATTTACAGAAATTGAGCTACCTGAAAAGAGTTCGTTTTATAACTCGCTTTCTGCGGAACAAATTACAGACTCTGACTATGAGCACGCTCAACGTGTATGGGAGACATTTCAAATAAGAAACATGGGTGAATATACAGATCTCTATATTAAAACTGACGTTTTGCTTTTGTCAGACATATTTGAAAATTTTCGAAAAATTTGTAAGATTCATTATGAATTAGATCCTGCATTCTATTTAACCGTGCCGAGTTTGTCATTTGACGCGATGTTATTGAAAACTGGCGTAAAATTAGAGTTGATATCTGATTTAGAAATCATTCGTCTTATTCAAAAAGGCATTCGAGGCGGAATTTGCATGTGCTCTACCAGACATGCTCTTGCTAATAATAAATATATGAAAACTTATGATGACAGTAAACCCGACTCGTTTCTTGTATACATTGATTGTAACAACTTATACGGATATAGTATGAGTCATTCATTACCCATATCTGATTTTCGCTTTCTAGATTCTGAGGAAATAGAGCAATTAGACTTTATGTCAATTTCAGACGATGCAGAATTTGGATTTATTCTTGAGGTCGACTTAGTTTACCCTAAAGAGTTACATCATTTGCATAACGATTATCCCTTCTGTGCACAAAAATTTGTACCTCCAGGAGGGAAAAATTCGAAATTAATCCCAAATTTGTATGATAAATATGAGTACGTCATTCATTATGTACATTTAAAAACGTGCTTGCGTAATGGTTTGACTCTTAATAAAATTCACCGGGTAATCACCTTCCGACAAAGCCCCTTTTTGAAAAAATATATAGATTTAAATACAGAACTAAGAAAAAATGCAAAAACTCCATTTCAACAGAATCTTTTTAAATTAAAAAATAACGCTGTTTTTGGCAAGACTCTCGAGGATAGTGAACGACGTGTAGATGTTAAGTTAGTAAATCAGTGGAGTGATGAGAGAAACTCTACAAAGAAGTTTGTAACAGCAAGTAAATTAATAGCACGACCAAATTTTCACAGCGCCACGACATTTTCGGATAATTTAGTCGCTGTTCAAATGAAACCGGAGAGAGTTGTCTTAGATAAACCGATATACATAGGATTCGCGATACTCGAGCTTTCTAAGAGTCACATGTATCAATTCCACTACTCTGTAATAAAACCTTATTATAATGAAAGTGTTTCTCTCTGTTATACAGATACTGACAGTTTCATTTATAATATTAAAACCACTGACTTTTACGACGATTTGAAAAATCAGTTTATACATTATTTTGATACAAGTAATTATAACAAATCAAATGAGTTTCAGATACCCTTGATAAATAAAAAGGTTCCGGGATTATTTAAAGACGAGTTAGGGGGCGAGCTTATCACTGAGTTTGTAGGGCTACGTTCCAAGTTGTATTGTATCAAAAGCGAAAATTCATTACTCAAAAAAGCAAAAGGAGTAAAAAAGCCTGGTGTCCGAGAATTAACATTAGATGACTATAAGGATGTTCTGTTCAAGAATACGGTTATTAGGAAAAAAAATATATTATTTAAATCTATTAAACATGAAATCTTTACGCAAACTGTTAACAAAATTGCGTTATCCAGTAAAGACGATAAGCGACTTACATTAAAAGACAAAATTTCAACTAAAGCATGGGGTCATAGATCGATATTGTAGTTTTTATAAATTATAAGCGAATGTATTCAAATCTCGTTAAATAAATTGAATTGTAAATCTACAACTTTACCAGAAATGTATACCGTTAAAATAAGTAATATGTTAGTATTAAGAAACAATTTATGATTATATGTTATGTAAATACCTATTAGTACTGCTATTTGAATAAACGTACATATGCCTAGTGCAATTTGTGTTTGGATTTTTAATTACCTAATTACTCATAAATAATTGGTTCTCCATTTCACAAGAGGTGTATGTTTATTTTTATTTTTTTATTTAACTCCAAACTAATTAGTGAGCTATTTGTGAAATGAATGAACTTTAATTTATATGAGTAAAATACAAACCTATTCATTAAAATGATTTATATTTCTTTTTTTAATTAAGTGAATTTATTAGCTAAAGAAAGAAAGACAGTTAAATGTTAAAAATAGATTTTCTTCAATGATAATCAAAGTTTGCGTGAAAATTAAAAACACCGGTATTCTAAAATTTATTGTCTTTCTAATTAGCCGATAAAAATACTTACTTAAAATGAAATATTAAAATTAGCATGTTTCTCAATCAGCAGGTTAGCTGCTGACGCCTTGTCGAGTCAGCTATGACCGCGTTATACGATACTGACTGAAATTGTTCGTCAATTGTGGTGTAATTTTGTCGATTCATGAATTCTAATCGTTATAAATAAAGGCTCATATAATACTCAGCCAAACATCAGTCTATCTTCAGAACGAAGTTACAAGTTTTTACAAGTTGTTACGAGCTTCATATCCTCAGCCCCGGTGTGGTAAGCAAACATTTGATATATTTATATATTAACAATTTATTCAAGTTAGACTCGATCTATTTATGTAAATGTTATCGTCTTGCATTTTTATTTTTATTTTTTTTGTCTACAAATAGCAAGCAAAATATTAAAATATTTATTTTGATTTATCTTGTTTCAGAATATGGAAGGAACACAAGACACTTTCCTATTTTCGCAATATGCTCAGGATCCATTGGAGGAATTCCTAGTGGAAGAAGAAGAAGACAGCGAGCTGGTGAAGAAACTTAAAAGCGGAATCCAGAAAAAAAATAAAGAAAAAAGATCAAAACGAAACTTTTCCAATAAAGTTTTTAAAAGAAGTGGTCACGACCGTCTGCCATCATTTATAATAAATAATAAAGCAGGGAAAGGTACGAGACTACTAAAAATACAGATAATTGACCTGAACAAAGACAGTGATGATGAAGACAAAGTGATGTTGAGTGCTCAATATTTGGCGGACGATAATTACGATGAAGTTATAGATCATGCCGAAAGTGTGATACATAAGATTTCAAAAAAACTGAGTGGATACAGTGCTAGTTTGTAGTTTTAGTTTAATTTTGTTGTAATTAACATAGTAAGTAAATAAATATAATGAAAATAACTTGTTGTTTCATTTTGCAGTTATTAATGGCCCCTTGCAGCTTTTTTAAATTTCGATATAACTTTTAAACTAGATTTAACAGTAATAGTACCTATCATATATTTTAACATTACTGGACTAAGAAAAAGCTGCAAGTGACCTTAAGAGTTTTTTTTTTACCGACACGTTTTTCTTCATCTCGACTGACAGCGATATTAATTCAATTTAGTGGAAAAACTTTTCGGTAATTGATAATTCTCTTTGAATAGGTGAAATAAAAAATATGTTTGTCAATAATATCATTTATTTTGAAATCAGATATGAGAATACAGTTCTAAATTATTTTCAAAGTACCATTTTTTAATGCATAATACATTTTTTAACGCACAAGTTTTTTTATGAATTAAACAATTATATGTGCCGCTGTTTTTACAATATTTTTGATGCATTGATTGAAAATTAGGAAGACCTTTTTCACCCAAGTCTATTACAGTACAATTATCACACAAATCTTTAACCCATTTAATTTTTTCTAACCCTTTTACAAATATTTTCTTATTTTCTAAGTGAACATAAATCATTCTTTTAAACTCTCTATAATCAATGAATCCTTCACGCCATAAGATACCGAGGTTTTTCTCTATCCATATAACATTACTTTTTTCTTTTTCCGATAAAGTAAAAAATGCATACGGAGGTTTTATTAAAAATACTTGCGTGTATTCATTTGTACTATACGCAAATTCTTTAAGAATAAATTCATTTGTAGATGATTTAAACCCCTGGAGATCTACAAACAAGCAGTCTGAGCTCATGATATCCTTCGGGTAATATTGGTCAACGGTTTGTATTCTACAATGCTATCATTCAAAATAAGACAGTAAGCCGCAGTATTACCGGGTATGTCCTGTTCACACTCTAATTCAACTCTCACATCTATTGAACCCGTTTTTAAGGTTTCGTTTTGCCGAGAGCAGTCGATAACAAACAGAGGTGCTTTATCCTTAAATTCTTGCGGACTTAGCAACGGCGCTTGACTGCGGTTATAATACGACTGTTGGAATTTAGCATACTGATCGTATAATATAGCGAATTTTTCAGCTGCGAAACTAACATTAGAACTTTCATACGGAAAATAGGTTGAATTTAAAAAAACTTTTACATCTCTTAAATGACAATGATCAAAGTGTGTCATATCTTTGTTAGTCATATTTTTTCTATCTGTTTTTAATCCGATAACAACATATCGTGGCTTTTCAATTTGAGATGAAGTTTTGATTGCCCAGGAATGTTTTGATGTTTTCGGTAAAAGTGGATACTCATAAAGATCCCAGTTTCTAAATGCTATCTGAATAGCACGATCTTTTTCCAAGCACTTCATTAAATTTAACCTTTCCCGATCAGAAACTTTTATATGTGGCATACGCCATACTATTTTAGATATCGTAATGTTATCTATATATTCATTTGTATTTAATGTAACGCTATTTAAATTAGTATTGGATCTCAAAAGAATAAGTTCATGCTTACAGTTTATAACTATTTTATTGTAATCCTCTGCAAAACCAAGAATCTTGTTTAAAGGAATGCATACAGAAAACGACCCATGCGTAACTTTTGTACCGTTGACATCCCAACCCCATGACTTTGACATTCTCGATTCATGTTCATTTAGAGATAAGAGAGATTTCATAGTAGTTGTAACTCCAGCATTTTTAATTTTGTCTATTTCGATTCCATTAAGCTCATATCGAATATCTTGAAACAAATGAAGTATAGGGTTATTAGTAAACTGAACACTGGCCACCGGTAGTTTTGTTTCTCTGTTGACTACTACCATGTTTCCCTCTATGTATAAGGCACTCTCAGAAGGTAACACGTATAGATCTTGTTGGTTTATTGGTATACGGATTTCATCATTAAAATTGAAACTTGTTACGTAAGGTTTGTAGGAATGGAATTCAAAACTTTCTATTGTGTTATCGTAGCCGAAAGTTTCTGTTAAGTTTAGAATACTCATTTTAATAAACCAATAGTTTTAAGAAATTCTTTATTTTCCTTGGAAAGCCTCGTAAGCTGATTTTTAGGTGTTCTTTTCTTGACAGCACAATGCGTACTAATAATTGTACTGCGCGAAACTAATCTTTTATTGAAATCTATCATCTTTTCCTGAGATGCAAATATATCTGGATCTCTTCACCGCGTAAATTGATTAAGTTATCGTTTATATCCAATATTCTTAACTTTAAAGAGCTTAAACTGTTTTGATTAAGAGGAAAATAAATAACGTTTTTAGGTGTTTCTATAATCCGATAGCCTGGTGGTACATTAGGCACAAACTCGTGAATAATATGACTTGGTTTTCCGTTAATAAATGAACCACTCACAATGTCACATTCAACTCGCACTATAGTTGTAGAGAGAATGGACACAGGAAAAGGAGACTCTGTTAATATATTAGCTTGAATAGTTTCTTGACCGAAACCTAGTAAGTTACCAATCGAATTTTCTTTATTAAAATACACATTTTTAGAACACAATATAGACGTCTTTAACGTATTATTATTACATGTCAGTGAAAATGAACATCCTTTCAGATGTCTTTTCAGGTAATCGTCGAGGTCTTGAAGTTCGTATGACCCTTCAGGAATTTCAACTACTTCATTTTGGCCATAATAAAACATATTATTTCTATAGTCTATATTAGGTATAGAGTTAAAAGTCGAAAAATATAGTAACCCGCATTCATATTCACCATTTAGTTGAAAAGCTGGTGAATGATTTGTGATCAGGGTAGAAGAGGTTCCAGTTATGGACAAAGTGAAAGACATCATGTGAATGATATGGTTTTTATTGAACAGAGATATTTAAACGGTTACTCCAAAATTGCTTTAAATATTTCAAACATAAATGACCGCAATTTACAGTATTAAACTTTTGATAAGTGACATAGTTGTATGAAATAATTTTATTTTTTAAATACTTTATTAATTCTATTGGAGGCTGAAGATCGCCGTAACTATCGAAATATTCACAGTAATTATTATCTTTGACATAGGCTACCCAGTGTGTCCCTTGGTTTTCAGAACTATCTAAATTAATAATTGCGCACTCTACTCTATTCGAACGCTTTGGCAAATTATCTCTCATATAAACGCCACGGAAATGAGGAATATCTGAAGAGTGTTTTAAAATATCTATATTAGTGAGAGCACGTCTGGGAAGCCTGTTGACTAGTTTTTTGAGTATTCTAAACACAATCCCTTTCCATTTCTGTACGGTTTAATGTGCAATCCTTTACCTAATGCAATAGATTCCATCATTTTGTTGTGACGTTGTGATTCGGTTAAGTTTTTCTTTGCAGCTTTGTAATCACCAACAGCTTTAGCTATCCCAGCAGCTCCTCCAGCCAATGATCCCAACGCAGAAAGTCCCGCAAAAATAGGTATCAGTGGTAATATACCGCCAGTTTTCGGAATCGGTATTAAACGCGGAATATGAATTTTACTGTTTCTAGTAAATACTTTCTTTGCGAGCGCAAGAGCTCGGGTGATTGTAGTGCCTTTATCTTTTGATTTGTTTCTTTTCAGTTCCTTCCGCATCTTTGTAACCAAACCTTTAAATGATTTTATGCCTGCACCAGCTTTCATTTTAGATTTCATCACTTTGCTAACTAACCATGAAGCAAGTTTTTCTCCTTTTCCAGCACTTTTCGACTTCAACCTCTGTTTAGCCATTTTATAAAGTTCTAAATCTGCGCGGTGTCGATCTGTTAGGTTAGAATGTTTATCATAAGCTATATCGTGTTTCATGCACGCGTCATCCAATTCATTAACTCCTTTATCACCTCTTAATAACCGTTTATGCAATTTAGTGCCTGGTCCGCAATAATTGTAACCAGGTAAGTGTAATTCAAAAGGCAAGTGATTAATTACACTGTTTAAAAGTCCTCTTCCTTTCATATCCTATATGTTAATGACATTTTTTGTGCGAGTAACTATATAAATATATTCATACAATGGCACTTCTATTAATCCAGCTGTTCTCACTATCATTAAGTCCTAACCACTTAACGTATAATTTATTCCCTTTTTTTTTGACCACCTTTTCAATGAGATAAACGTCCGGGTACTTAGTTTTTTGAAGTTCTTGTTCGTAAAATGTGCCCAGAATAGTGTTTCCTCGCTGATCTTCTATATGGTACGTAAACGGTTGAGTGTTACTGACTTGTTTAATAGTAAATAGCTCTGTTGACCAATTAGGCGTATAACTTTTATGGAAAGCGCTTTTATACTTGCTTATACGTACACGATCTCCCACATTGAATTTATTTAATTTATGATATAGATTTTGTTGACGTTTCTTAATATTGTTCTTTACTTCCGATTCATTCTCAAAATTAACATCATTTGGTCTAAATTTTGTTGTACTATGAAAAGTTTCATTATAAGATTTGACTATATCATCTAAAGGTTTTCCAACCCATTTATAATTTCCAATTAAACTAAAATATTTGTACAGTTTGTTTTTAAGCGTCTTTATTAACCTTTCAACAATTGATGCCTTTTTAATTGAATAAGTTGAATAATGATTTATTCCTAAAGATTTTAAATAACAATCAAATTCACTATTGTAAAATTCTTTTCCAAAGTCTGTCTGCAAGTTTCTAGGAATTTGGATTGCTGACTTTATAATTTGTTGAAATGCATTTTTAACTTCTTGTCTAGTTTTCGATTTTGTCGGAATACACCACGCGTACTTTGAAAATGCATCAATGACAACTAAAATATATTTATTTCCTTTATTTATTTTATGGAATTTTTGTAAGTCAATCAAATCTGCTTGCCACAAATCGTGAATGCCTTTTAAAACAACTGCTCGTCGCTTAAAGTTTTTACGAGCTGATCTGTGGATCTCGTTCACTACTTGTTCTTTTGCCATTGCTTAATTGTTTTACAATGTTATCTACCTCGTTTTTTGTATAAAAGTTCAATTTCAACTGAGTTGCGAGCTGATGAATTTGAGAATTTATAACTTTGATTAAAGAATCTAGATACTTCTTGTCATAAATGTTCTGAACGAGCTGATCGACGTACTCCTTATTTACTGCATCATCAGCCGACAAAGGATGAGCAACGCCTTTTAATCTCAGTGATTGTAAATCAAAATCTCCGTCTTCTGAACGAAGCAAAGCCTGACTTTTAAGTTCGTTGACTTCAGATACACCTGCTACACGTAAACGTTTATGAACATGGTGACCAAATTTATCTATGTTCATTTTATGATATATTTTTACGCCAAAAGTTCTGCTTCGACTAACGATAATAGTAAAGTAACTGCTTTATATATTAACATTGTTCACTAATCCCGCTTCTTGTAGTTCTTCAATAATAGATATGATTTCATTATCCAATCCTGTATTACCAGCATCACGAGAAGCTATAAGTAATTTTAACCTTTCTACTAATTCGTTTGGGTTATCCCAATATACATATGACACATCGTTTTTAACATTTTTCATCGTCGGTAGTCCTTCACCACTTACTGAACGTTCTTTAGCTAATTTAAAAAGAGGTCTTATTACATATAAATATTTCATGCCTTTGTTGCTTTTTATTGGTTTATTAGGATTAAACTCTCTTCTATGTGCATTAGTTTCTAATAATAAGGTTTTATAATTACATCTGTCATCCTCAGTTACAATATCTAAATCCGGTACTTTCTTATATAGCAGTTCGAATAAACCTGGCGTTAAATAGTAAGTATGACCATTTACTTTCAGTTTTTTGTCATTTGTAGTGTATACCGGACAGGTTCCCAACATTAGCTTGTCCCGTTCCGTTCGAATACCAAAAGGTATATTTAAGTTGGTAATATATTGCTTTTGAAATTTAGGATCGTCACGAGGAGAAGCGTAAGAATCAGTCGTCTTAAATGAAATATTATTTGAAGAATCCTGATCATTAAAATGTTCACTTTCCACTTCATCGCTTACATCACTTTCATTATCTTTTGATGTCTCATCCTCATCATTTTTATTAACAAGGCTAGATTGAGAAAAATTCCTCACAACCGTTTGATCAGTTATAGATTCCTTCTTTTCTTCACTTGGGCTATATTTAATTCTTTTTACTAACTTTCCCCATTGCAATCCGTCATCAAAATCATCATCATTAGTATTGAAGTAATTATTCTCATTTTTAACTTTAACTATTTCATTAAGCGGTTCTGTAATTGGTTTTAAAACAGATTCCAGAATCATATCATTGTTTGTTTTTACATCGCGAATAAGTTTAACCTTCTTTTTAACTGCTTCGGCTGACCGGAGTATCTTTTCCTTTAGCACTTTATCTTCATTAACTTTCTCGACTTTCGAGCTCATGTCCGTTCTCTTTGGATTCATTTAATATAATAAACGATTATTCGAATACTATTCAATAAGTATGTACTTAAGTATATTAATCTACAGTAATGAATGTATCAAACCCCATTCTATAACATCCAGAATTTTTGTTACAATCCTTGTTTATAACCAAGTAGCTGAAAGGTGCGTTCCATACTTTAGCGCAAATTTCACGAAACTGCGACCATGACATATCGGTTCCAACGTGCTCATCATAAACATGACGTAAATTAACATCATCTTGCTTAAAAAGAATTATTAAATTAGCATTATCCCTTATTAATTGTTTTGGTACTTTACTGTACGTTTGATTTAAATAAAAGCTATCAATATTTTTATGTCTTCCCATTGCAAAGTAATCCCTTATGTTGTTTTGGTTTTCACAAGCCACATCATCAAATATCATGATTGAGTTATAGTTAGCTTCGTTTGGGCTAAGTATTTCTTCATTTTCACAATATTTTTGAAATGTAACCGTTGGAACTAACGCTAATACTTCTTCTAAAAATCGATACATAGGTTGGAAAAGGGTTTTTGAGTAAACATAAACATTTTGGTACCGTAACCCTTGTTCATGAAGTAAAAGACCAACCATTAAATTAGTTTTCCCGCAATTAGAAGGACCGCAAATTATACTGCGAATATTGTAAGGTAAAAGTTCACCATGACGTACACAAGGCTTATTGCGAGCTGAAAAAACAAGATCCAACTGCAAGCTCTGATTTTGTTTTACAAACTTCATATTTCTTCAAAATTTCTCAAGCGATGCATAGGTACGTTTTACTTGCATGA
This sequence comes from Acleris cristana, assembly GCA_948252455.1. Taxonomy (NCBI): domain Eukaryota; kingdom Metazoa; phylum Arthropoda; class Insecta; order Lepidoptera; family Tortricidae; genus Acleris; species Acleris cristana. The sequence goes on from OX411771.1 coordinate 31,257,731, forward strand.
AAGACTTATTCCAATTAAGGGAAATCACGACTACGTTTTCACATATATATAACAATTTTGATGCGATTGTTTTTAGCTAATAATTCCCGTTGCAAACGTGCACGTTAACGCGATCATTTCATTTTGGGCAAACCCAATTTCCGTTACGACGTGTTATTTGTTAAATACGTATGTTAACGCGAGAGATAATCGTTTTATTTTAAGCACAAACCCAATTTCCGTTACATGTTGCGAAACGCGCACGTTAGCGCGATTGTTTCATTTTGCGCAAACCCAAATTTTGAAATCCACAAAATAATATTGGGCATTTGGATCACACGAGTGAGGAGGGCGAAATTTTCGCCCGATCGAACGAGGTGGGCCAGAATGCCCAATATTATACTACTGACAGTAAATCTTGATAAGATTAATAACCAACCGAAAACGAGGTTTAGGGCTGATTTTTCAATCCCTAGATAAAGCTATCCGGAAGGTAAATTTTAGCTCCATCTTTTTCTTTCATATGACTTCAGAAAAGGATAGTATAAATCGTTAGGTAAGGTGAGGGCTCACAGAAAAACTTATTTAAAACGAGCAAGAGTTTAATCTTATTAAATTCGTTACAAAATTTCGCAACCGACTGTTTTCAGTTCGATCAAAATGTCCTTTTATATCTTCGGTAGATGGCAGCACTTAAACACTTAATTATAACATTAAAATCAAGAACATGTTGAAAATATTGAAGAAATAGTCACAGCATCATTTAAATATTCTAATACTAATAAACAATCATGTAGAAATTAACACACTATGCAATACATTACATTTCAAATAATATTAAGTACTTAGTAAACAATCAAAATGGCAACTTATTAGTACTGTGACATACAATGGTGTTCAGTATTTACGAAAATAGTTAACAACTCGGCCATCCTCAAGAACAACGGGTCCTCCCGTTGATACTTAACTTTACAAAGTATCGACTTATAAGTAATATCTTTAGACATGTAAAAAAAAAGAATAATTAGAATGATGGTTTTACAATGTTTTAACATTCAAGGAAACATTTATCACATAACAATGATAACTATATTAACCTACTATGCTATACAGAACAGAACAATAGTTTTATACGATGTATTAGCATTAAATAAAACAGTTATAAACTAAGTACCAAATGTAACTTTATGAATCTTTATCTTAGCATTATGTCTTGTCATCTTGTGATCATTACTATAAGCATTAAGTGTCAACATTTTAACCCTACCTCAGCGGCGTTATTAGGCCAGCCATGACATTGCTTAATAATTACTGCTTGACTCGAGTAATTACTAACTGAGGTAAATCAATTGACCTTGACCCTGATCCTTGACACGATCAAATCACAATGTATCATATACTTAGCTCAGTGGCATCTTTGCCGGCCATGACATTGCCCAGGGTTAGTACATGGAAAACAACTAACCAACAACTGAGCAACATTATTGTGTCTAAATTACTATACATATGCGACGTAGACAGTTTCGCCATAAACTTTATTAGGTAGGTAGGTAAGTACTTATTCTTTATTAAATTGGTCATGTCACTCTACGTCATCCTCCGTTTTGTTTCCGTCACTATCACTACTTGAAATATCGTCATTAGCGCTAGTGAAGCTAAGCCATGGAAAAATCTTATCAGCTGAAAAAATACCTTCATACCCCTTTCCTTTACGTGTTAAAGGCGTATCTTCGATAACGTACCTGTCGTTTGGTAACACTCTTTTTATACGGTATGGTCCCCTAATCTTTGGTTCTAATTTCCTAGATTGCCCTTCTAAGCTAGGAATAGCTCGTAAAACTCTTACTAAATCTCCCTCTTTAAACTTTTTATCATTAGATGTATGTGCATCATGTCGGATTTTTACCTTTATTTGTTGTTCGTCAATAAGACGCTTTGCCTCTTGCCTAACTTCTGCTAAGTCAGTATTAATCACGCCGTTTCCTACATCATCTATAACTTGATTTAGAATGCCTTCGCACGGACTAATAACCCTGCGACCGAATAATAACTCAGTAGGAGTTTTCTTTGTAGCCGCGTGCATAGTGGTGTTGATACCTAACTGAACATCAGGCAGGTAGTCATCCCACGTGCCTTTGGACTTTTCGTGCGTCATTGCACCTAATGCAGCTAAAATGGTACGATTGTACCGCTCAACTTGTCCATTAGCACGTGGGGTTGCTACCGCATTATAAACATGTTTTTTCCCAACGCTTTTAACGTATTCTTTAAATTTCTGACCTGTAAAACTAGTACCCTGGTCGGTAATGAGTCTGGTAGGAGTGCCAAAATAGCTGATATGGTCTTTGAATACTCGGACGCTGGTTGTACTTTTAGTATTTCGTACCGCTGTCAGATTAACAAATTTCGTAAATGAGTCTACGATCACTAAAATATAAGAATTTCCCCGTTTGCTCTTATTAAAAGGCCCTAAGTGGTCAGCGTGCACGGTGTGAAAAGGGATCTCAATCTTCTCTATCGGGTGTAACGGTATGGTTTGAGTGCCACCGGGTAACTTGTGGTGTGCGCACTCTAAGCATCCGCTAACGTATTTTTTGACAAATCGTCGCATTTTAGGGAACCAATACTTCGCGCGGATTCGTTCTAGCGTCTTATCGAAGCCGAAGTGGCCAACATTGTCATGATTGTTTTGTAAAATTTGCCAGCGTGCGGCCTTTGGCACTACCCAGCGTAAAACGTCAGGACTAATTATGCGGTATACTTTACCATTTTTTAAGTTATAGTTTTTGATAATATCGACTACTTTAACCGACTCCGAATCCATAAGTATGCCTTTAATGTTTTTAATTTCATCGTCGTTATCTTGTACCGTCGCGATCCAGTCCTCCGAATCGACTGAGAGAATGTCTATTACGCGGTCGCGGTCACTGCTGTCGGAGATAGCATGGCGACTCAGCGCATCGACATGAGCCATTCGCTCACCCGGCCTGTACTCTATCGTGCAATCGAATTCCTGAAATTGAATCCACCATCGAGCGATTCTGGGCACAAGGTCCCGCTTGGTAAGTGTAGTGCGTAGTGCACTGCAGTCCGTTAATATAGTAAAGTGCTTCCCTAGTAAATAAACACGAAATTTATTCAATGAGGAAATAACGGCTAACGTCTCCAGTTCAAAAGAATGAAGTTTCTGTTCATCTTGTGAGGTTTGACGGCTGTAATAAGCAACTGGTTGGAACAGTCCAGCCTCATTCTTTTGAACCAAGATACCAGCGACGCCCATTTTACTCGCGTCCGTATGAAGCTGTGTTTCTGCTTCAGGATTATATAATGCAAGAACCGGGCGCTTAACAAGATTATCTCTAAGAGAGTTAAATGAAGCCTGTTCCTCCTCCGTCCATCGCCACTGAGTATCCTTTTTAAGAAGGGACGTTAGAGGTTTTGCGAGTATTGCAAAGCCTTTTACGAATCTTCTAAAAAAACTGGCTAAGCCTAAAAACCTACGCACATCATGGGGGTTCTTGGGTACTGGGAAATTAGAGACTGATTCGGTTTTTTGAAAACCAGGTCGAATACCTTCGGAACTGATTTCGAACCCTAAATAATCTAATTTGTCATAGCAAAAATTACATTTGTTAAGCTTTAGAGTTAATCCTCCTTTCAGCAATAAGTCGAGAACTTCCTTTAACCTGCTCAGGCTTTCATCGAAAGAACGGGCCGGAATTAAGACGTCGTCCATGTAGACTAAGGCATATTTTACCCTAGCCTCATTTAAGATTTTGTTAATTGTCCTCTGAAAGGTAGATGGAGCGTTAACTAGCCCGAACGGCATACGATTATATTCGTATTGACCGTCGGGCGTAACAAATGCAGTTTTACTGCGAGACTCCTCGGCTATTGGGATTTGATAGTAGCCAGAGGCTAGATCCAACGAAATAAAGATACTGTTACCGGCAAGGAGGTCTAGTTGGTCTTCTATTCGTGGCAAAGGAAAGTGTTCTTTGACCGTTTTGTTATTTAATTGACGGTAGTCAACGCAGAGACGTTTTTCCCCGGTTTTCTTTTGAACTAGAACAATTGGGCTTGCAAATGGGGAACTAGAGTCTCGAATAATACCGCTATCAAGCATTTCTTGCACCATAGAGCGGACCTGCTGCCTATCTGGAGCCGAGAGGCGGTATGGCCGGTAGACAACCGGTTCGTTGTCTTTCAGATGAATCACCATCTCTGTGGCGGATGTGAACCCAAGGTCGTGTAAACCCGTAGAAAAACACAATGGATACTGATTTATCAAATTAACTAATTTTTGTTTTTGTTCAGCTGTTATGTTTCCACAGTTAAATTGTGATTCATTTGAAATATCTATGCTTAGTACCTCTAAATTATCTATAGTATCGACCACAGCCTGCGCCCGTGTTATCAAACTATTCTGGACTAATATAATATCACTATGTGACAAATTTTGGGTTATTAACCTGCCATTTCCGTTTATGAATTCGTATTCACCAGGCAGTAAAAAATACAGCTGGTCGGGACGACCCCTTACAGTACCATGAACGTAAACCCTACCGGTGTAATTATTCTCAGTGAACACTTCTATAAGGGTAGTCCCTATAGATGTAAGAGTTGTTTCCTTAGCTAATTTTAAACAAAATTTCGATGGCTCGATTATTACGTGGCGTTTCACAATTAAATCACTACTAGTCTTGATTATTCTTATCGTGGGCCGTTCTGTATAAGTGTGTCCTAAGAGTACCGGGTAATTAATCATATGATCATCAACAATAAGAATTTCCACGTCATTTTCAATAATACCTTGTACATCTACGGTTACATGAGTGCGCCCTAAAGGAGTATATGAAATATTTCCTAAACCCCTAAGTACGGGCGAGTCTACCTCCTGCCACTCTAACCCTAGGGAATGAGCATCGGACAATCGAACCAATGTGCAGTCGCTGCCAAGATCAACGTGTGACATAACGGTCTTTCCGTTTATTTTTATGGGGATTTTATATTTATTAGTACTTGAAACGTCTGTTGCAACTTCCATGATAGTTTGTGTCTTTTCAGCCACTGCACTTTGATTTGCTCTTGTACAATTCTCTGCTAAATGACCAAGCCAAAAGCATTTTGTACCTACATTTTACCGTAGGTTTTGGGCACCGATAAAAGGTATGACCTGCTTCATTGCAGTTGAAACAATTTACTTTGCTAAATTTATCATCTTTCTTAGGTAGCTCTGACAAATTTCTGTTAATTTTCCTGTCCCTGTCTCTAGATTTCAATTCATTTTCTTAAACCTGGCCTACTCTAACGGTTTTAAAATATTTTAAAACTTGCTCTGGTTCAGTAAACAGTGCCGCTTGCGCGCCTATCCTGATACCGCGATCTTCTATTCCGGAAGCGATACAATCCATTATCGACCACGTCTTGGTTGAATTCCTCCAAGCAGACGTAGTCGATGGACACAACCCTTGACGGGTGCGGTCTCTTCAGGGCGTCAGTTTTTTCTTCAATTTCTCTTCCTGGTGGAATGTGGTCCTCACTGTAGCCCTTTTTGACCTCGTAGAGGCTTGCCGCTTCGTGAATGCGCAAATCCAGTGGGAGGGTTCCCGACAGGATCAGCGCCGATGTCAGAGAGACCGTCCTGTATGCTTTGCAAATCTTCTGGGCGAAACCACGCTGTATTGAATCTAGCTGGTTTCGCACCATCAACTTGTTGGCAGACTCGTGCCATGCACTTGCTGCGTACAGGACGATCGGCTCTATCACCGCCACGTAGATGGTTTTCACTATCTCGCTATTGAGACCCCATGACACCCTTGCCGCACGTGACAGCTGTCTGTAGATATTCGTTACCTTTCGTCACGTTTTTTCTACGTGTGCGTTGAAGGTCAACTTACGGTCTATGGTAAGTCCCAATAGTTTGATTTCGTCGACAAGCTCCACTGCGGTCCCAGCCATTGAGATTCGGATGGGGTCCCATTTCAGCTTCCTCGTTATCACCATGGCTCCCGTTTTGTGAGCGGCGAAGTTTAGCTTATTTTGGGTACCCCATTCAACCACTTTTTGGAGAGTCCGTTCGGCTTTTGCTTTTACTGCACCTGAGTCGTTGCCAGAGAACACCAGAGTGACGTCGTCAGCGAAGGCCTGACAATGGGCGTCCGTGTCGTTGAGCATCTGTAGGAGATCGTCTAGAATTACATTCCAAAAGATTGGACCTCCTATAGAGCCTTGGACACATCCCTTTGTGGTGGGCTTTTCGCTGATTTCGCCCGCGTAGTGTACCCTTATCATGCGGTCGTCCAGGTAGGAGCAGACCGTATGATAAAGATTTCTCGGGCAGCCTTTCTTGGCCAGTTGGGCTCTGAGCTTCGGCCACCAGGCGTTATCGAAAGCTCCCTCTATGTCTAGCGAGACAAGCAGCACTATGCGTTTCTTCGTTTCTGCTTCAGTTCTTATGTGTCTCATCAGGTCATAGAGGACGTCTTCCGTTGACTTTTGGGGCATGAACCCGTACTGACGTTTGTTCAGGGCCGGGAGGATATGCCACTTGATCCTCTTTACCAGCATTTTTTCCAGGATTTTCCCTAGTACCGACAATAGACCAATCGGTCGGTATGACTTGGGGTGGGTATAGTCCTCCTTACCGGGTTTCCGTAGGATGCAGACGTGTGCAGACTTCCAGGCTTTGGGGAAGTAGGTTAGCCTAAGGCAGGAATTCGCTAAGCACAAAAATACTTCGCCATTGCACTGGATAGCTGCTGCGCATATGTCTGCAGTGAGTCCGTCCGACCCAGGTGCCTTTTTCGGGTTCATACTTCTGACTACTGTATCCATTTCCACTTGTGTGAAAGGTGGATCATCGCCAGCGAGGTGTGACTCCACTGCTGGGTTGTCTCCCTCTGTATCGTCCCTGATGCTCCTGTGATGGTCCGACTCACCGTCCTGACGGTCATCCGGGTAAAAGCATTCTGCCAGTCTTTAAGCCGACTGTTTCGGTGTTAAGGTAAGCCCCTGTTCGTCTCTGAGCAACGTGTCTTCCTGACGTCTAGCTGTTTTCCTGATTACTCGGTAGATTTTGTCCCACATAGACTCCCTTTCCTGTGTGGTACAAAAATCTTTCCAGCTAGCCGTCTGAGCCTCTGTTGCTTTCACGGCGTACTCTTCCTTTACCTGGAGGTATTGGTCGAGTACGTACTGCCTTCGGTTTGGGGCTGCGTTCCTTATCCGCCTTTTCCTTCTTAACACCTCTTTTTTAGTCGGTCCAAATCTTTGGACCACCACGGCGGCTTTGCGTTTGTCTTGGGGGCTCCCGGTTTTGGGATGCATTTTTCGCATGCTTTCGACACTGCACCGATGTAGGCGTTGGTCGCCCGCTCCAGTGCTGCTGTGTCTCCAATGTTATTGAAGGAATGCACTGTCAAGTCTCTTTCCAGAAGCTCCCCTGACAGAACTGTCTTAAACTTGGTCCAGTCAGCTTTCTTTGTGTTGTAAATCCTGGTAGTTGGTCTTGGTACTGGCTTTGGGGCTGCTTCACTACACACTGCAAATTTTATGGTGTTATGATCGGACGTGACAACATTCCTGTCTACTTCCCAGTCTTGGATCCTGGACAGAATGTTTGTACTGCACGCCGTCACGTCAACGATGCTAGAGTATAGCTTGCCCCCCCGGTATGTCTCGAATGTCGGAGTGTGTCCAACATTCAGGACATTCAGATCTACCTCATTGAGGAAGCTATGGTAAGCTGCCCCCCTGTGGTTCTCCGATCTGCTTCCCCACCAGTAGCTCCAGGCATTCACATCACCTCCCACGATGTAGCTGTCTGCACCCAATTTAAGCATGATCTCCTTTGTTTTGGCCATGTATCCTTCTAAGTCTTGGTCTCCCTCGAAATAAACCGAGATTACTCCAACTGATACATTACCAAACTTCAGGAGTGCCGCCGTGATGTTCTCCGTGACCAGCTGTAGGTCGTGTTGCACCTGGACTCGATCACCTAGCACTACTATTGCTGACTTCACTGGTTTCGCGCGATTTTGTGTACACTGAATCACTTTGAAACCTCGTTGCGGCGTCATCTCTCCCTTTCCGCCCACATACGGTTCCTGTAGCAGTGCTACTTCGCAGTTTCCGTTCTGCATGGCCTGGTGGAATTCAGCTGTTACCAGTTTTGCCTTTTGCAGATTGGCTTGCAGGAACTTCGTCTTGTAGGGGGCGGTGGGGGGGGGGGAGGTTTGCGTGTTGCGTGCAATTTATCAATTAGGGTCTCGTGTTTCGCTGAGGGATAAATTTAAAGAAATCAATATTCTTACAGTCGCGTCTCAATATATCTTTGAGAATATCATGTATGTACGTAAACACATACATGAGTTTAGGCATAACCGCGACGTTCATAATTTAAATACTAGAAACAGGGATAAGCTCGCTATTCCAGGTCACCGTCTCCGTAAGGTAAGCACTTCGTTTGCGGGGAACTGTATACGTTTTTACAACAAGATACCATCTGATATCGTCAATATGCCGTTCAATAAATTTAAGTCTCACATCAAGCGCTGCTTGTTGGGTAGGGCATATTACACTGTAAATGACTTCATTAGTGACCAAGATGTCTTTAAGTAGTATCTACGATAGTTACAATATTTGTACCTTGATTAACATAGCCTTTAAGCAAACTGCGTATTCAAGCACTAAATTTTATGTTCACTGCCTGTATTTTTTTTTATTTTTTTTTAACTTTACTAGTTCTTGTGTGTACAAGACGCTTTTAAATGAGAACACACTGTGATGTTTCTCGCCGGACAGCTGTTTCACACAATATTACCTTTATGTTGGTTGTCCGGCAGCATGAGCATGACATGCTCGCTTAAAGGTCTTTGCTTACGGCGGCGTCGTTGATCGGGTCGCCACTTTCCCGAACACATGGTTGAGAGAGGCGATGGCTGAGATACGCGTCATACTCGTGAACGGGTGCTGTTTGTGGGGTCCGGTCTGTTCACGTTTGCAAGGACTTTTTGTTAAATTAAGCATTCTACCTAGTTATGGCTTTTGACGTAGAGACCTCGTCGTGTTGTTCTCATAGTCTTTATTATTAGTTTAAGGTTTATTGACCTTACATTTGTAATATGTTTATTTTTGCTAGTTTGAAGAATTTATTGTTTATTACTTTATTACCTTATTATTACTTAATGTAACTTACTTTTAAGTATTATTTTGTTATTATTATTGAAAAAATGACCTTCTGCTGGAGTTTCTTGCGGCGCTTCTTCTCCGCAATGATGGTCTTGTCCGAAGCGCTGGTAGATTCACTCATGTTACCGACGTGTAAAAGAGCCCTCATGTGGCCTATTTACTGAATAAATATTTTGAATTTTGAATTTTGAATTTTGTTGTTCGCCGGTACAACTGTGTCAACAACAATATGCCACTCTCGACCGTGCTATGGTGTCCCATTTCTGACGTTCTTTGCAGTCAGGGCTAAACGCCTCATGCTGTACCTGCGTCGGTTCCTTGCCTGCCCTGGTGCAGTTTATACACTTTGGTGTTTCAGGATTTTCCGGACATTTGCCGGGTCCGTGGCAGGTCAGGCAGAAACGACAGTTGGTGCCCGCTTCCTTGCACAACGTCCTTGTGTGTCCGTAGGCCAGACATTTAGAACACTGTACAAGGGGCGACTGGTCTTCCACTTTTTGCCTTTGGATGCCGATGTAGACTTTTCCAGTCTCCACAAACCTCTTCCAGACAGCCGGTGGAAGCTCAAACACCAGGTGACAGCAGTGAAGGTTTCGAGCTTTCCTGCGGTACCGGAGTTTTATCTGAGTGGGGTCCACGTTTAGCCCTCCCAGTAGGTGGTGGTTTTGAGATAACAGCATTTGCGGTAGGTCCTCGTCGTTAAGGTAACTGACGACGTCCCTGATGCAGATTAGGGGGTTTCTCATTTGCGGATATTCCGCATTGAGTTTCCCTTCTGTTATCTTTCTGAGCAGCTCGAGGTCTCTCTCGCTGGCACAGCTAACCACCACCTTTTGGTTCTTGGCCTTTCGTACCCGCTCGATCCTCAACCCGGTAGACTTCACGTCACAGACTTTGTTGAATTCTCTCAGGACACCATCGCTGGTCTTTGTCGGGTCCTTGGACGATAAGATCGCGGTGTGGTTGGGGGTGCCGGCCTGCTTCGGGAGCGCTGCCTTCTGGGCGTATGTGCTTGGGCCGTGGGCTACCATTGTCCGCTGTTGCGTGACCTCCTTACTCACTTCACTGACCGACTGTTTAAGTTCGGCCAGTGCCATCTCCGTGTTCAAGGTTGAGACTGGGGCTGAGTCGCGTTCCTTTTCGGTCCTTATTTCCTCCGTTAAGGTTCTGACAAGCGAACTCATTGCCTTCATCCTCTCCCTGATGTCGGTTAAGTCTTCCGATGGTTGTGTTGCTGTTTCGGGGTCTCGCTGGCTCTTAAGTTCCTCGGTGGAGTGTGTGAGGAGGTCAATCCGCTGCGTGAGCGTGCAGATGGCCTCCTTCAGCTCTGGGTCTTTTGGTGGCTGACTTTGCGTCTCCATTACCTTTGGCAACATTCCCTCGATGGTCTTCGGGATGGTTGCCGTGGCACTCGCTAGTGCGTCCATGGTTTTCCTCATTTGGTCTATCTGGTTCGAGACCCTATTCACCTGGACGGACAGCTTCGACACTTGTTCTGCCACCTTGCTGACGTTGGCTGGGTTTTCCTGGGCTCCGTTGCCTTTGCCTAGTTTCTCCACTGCCAATTTGACCTCTTCCACCGAGGTTCTTATTTCTCCGATCTTTTGGAAAGGAGTGGCCGTCTCGTAGCCCAACAAATCCCTCACCGACTCTGTCTGTTGCAGAGTTCTGGTGGCTAGGTCTTTTAGCACTCGCAATTCGGCCACCACCTCCTGTCTCACCACCGCCATTTCCTTGGCATGCTGCCTCTCCATCCGGACCACTTCTCTAGCGCTTCTGGACCGTTCGCGCTCGAGGTTGAACTTGTGTCTGGACCGGGAGTCGGATAGCGACAAAGCTGTCTCATATAGGGTCTGCATGCAGTCAAGAGCGGTTACTTTGCATTCCCGCTTCATCTTGCCCGCAGACTCCAGAGCGTCCTTGCCTTCTAGCAGCTTCGCATTAGCCAGCTTTGTCGCCATGTCCATCTCCACTCCCGGGCCTCTTCCACTTCGCGGCACGAGGATACCTACCCACTGATGACCCCGGGGACATCGAGGCATTGGAATAGCCCTCTTCGTCTAGGTCTCGCTCGGATGTGCTTTCCCGACGTAGGACTCGAGTGTTTCCATGTCCGAGATGTCATCCGGGTCCGGAGTGGGGGTGGCTGGCGCTGGATCTTTGGCCGCTGCCGCCGCTGTTTCCTTTTGCAGAACTTTCTCCCTTAGCGATTTTCCCGAAGGGGGCCTTTTTTCGATGCGGGGGGTGCCTGGGTCCTGCTCGTGGATTCCTCGGTCCTTGCTGCCTTCTTTGTGGGGGGGGTGGGCTTGGGGGGCATTTTTATTGGGGCTGTTACTTTGGGGAGTTAGTTTAAGGGGTTGGTTTGTGGGTAGATTTGATGCGGGTGGTGTGGTATGGGGACCCTGAGCCAAAGAGCGGGAGTGGGAGATTTTAATTGGGGCCAAATTAAAGGGCTTGACCTGCTGGTTCGTTTAGGCCCAAACACTAGGGTCCTACTTCTTCTTGATCCCGAGTTATGGGCCGCGGGGGTGAGGTATGTGAATCCGGGGGGGGGGGGGAATTGCTTCCCGTGAGACCTTGGGGGGGGGGAGGTGGAAAGGTTGGGGGTTATATGACGTAGCCAAAAGATGGGAAGAGGGGATTTTTGTTGGGGCCAATTTTGCCCCGGCCCGTCGCGGCCGTCAAAGTCGAAACTAGAGCTGTCAGCTATTTGAACCGTCAGCTACTAGAAACGAGGTCGGCAGCCCGGCGAGCGCGTGGCGTGTCGTCGCGTCGGGTGATGCAATAATAGTTGCACTTGCGTCGGCCGCTACTGTCCAGCTAGCTAGAGCCCTCTGCGCCGTCTATGACTGGGCAGCGAGGGGTCTACAACCGGCTAAGTCGCGTGGCGTCGAGCGTTAGCTATATTCTACGGAATTTTGTTGAAGTTTGGGACGTGCTAGCTTTGTGGGGAGGGTTTGTACAGGCAAGATAGGGGTATCGGAGGGTAGGGAATTTATTAAGGAAACTAATTATATACAGCAATCAAGGTTCTGTGTTAAAATTATGGTCTAAAAACGGTGTGACCTAGTTAATCTAATTATAGCTATTTTTTGGGCCTGTGGAGTCTCTCCGGTTGCTCCTGTGGGGCTGGGACTTTGCTCCGGATGCTGATTGGGGCACGGTGAGTCTCCACAAGGGTTGAGGGAGGGGGTGGGTGTTTTGATGGGCGTAAAACATGCGTCGAAGTGTCTCGGTACAAAATGTATCGCTTTCCCTATGGTCGGAAATATGGCGATAATTCGGCGAGTTTTGTACGTAGCGGGATGGGGTGTGTATCGACTTACTGCGCTGTCCTTGGGCAAACCTGGGAGCCGGGAAGATCACGTCCTCTCAGATCAATTTCCGGTGTGCCGTCAACACACACTTTAAGTCACTGCCAAGGGCGAAAAATAGTCAAAATTTTGAAAAATAATATAAAATTTTCACCCTCGCGTAGCCCGTAACGCGCCGAATCACCGGACACTTCAAACGATGTTTTTCACAAATAAGTTAATTATTTTGCCGATTTGGTGCGAAGCGACTCAAGCGACTCAAAAGCGTGGCACTCGCACTGGCGGACGGTTTGCGACTCAACGACGACGACGACGACTCAGCGACGGTACAAAGTTTAATTCCACCCTCTTAACTTCACTTCTGTAGATGTTCAACAGCAAAATTCTGCTAGAATCAAGTGTCGAGCTTCACACGGGTTAGGTCAGAAAAGAATGCGTCCACTGGTAAAGAACCACGTTAATACTGAAATTCTACCCTCTAAGAGCCCACAGCATCCAGCTACAGCCACATTTTTTTCAAATCTAAGGAGTTGCCATTTTGCATAAATAAGCGGAATCAAAATTAAAATAAAGTTAAGTTAAAAAAAATAAGCAGGTTTCCTAGCCCTGTCTGTGGTTAGACCTTTCAAGAAGGGACTGGACGCAACTCTCAACAAATACAAAAATCAGTGTCTATTCGGTACCCATACAATTAGGACGTGCATTTAGAGATAACATCGAGCGGCAAAAAACCGGTCCGAGTTGTTTACTCCAATTGCGTGCATTACGTAACGCGTCACTGTTCTTATCAATCGGTGCATCGGGCGAGTGAATCAGACAAATGTTCAAGGGATCGGCGATTCCTGCTTATATATATCTATGCGATCTCAGGATTAAGGTAAATCCATATGTGTTCCCAGTCACCCAATGTTCGCGTTGTAGGAGATTTGGGCACACATTCAAAATGTGCCCCGCTAACAGGCCAATATGCCCAAAATGTGGGGAAAGACATACGAACTGCGAGACGGTCAGGTTTATATGTATAAATTGTAAGGGCAAGCATATGGCCCTGTCCAAATCATGTCCAATATTCGCAAAAGAAAAACGCATCAGAGAATTAATGCAGGAATTTAATTGTACCTATCAAAAAGCGCTAGATATTTATGTTCCACCTTCACCTACACCAATCTTACAGACTGAAAGTAATTTAGAGGTGAACATAAACAGTGAATACAATCTCCCGTCCAACATTCCTACTACCGCCGGTGTTTCGTATTCTTCACATTCTCTAGGTACTTATAGTGAGGTCACCCGTAGAACACAAAAAGGAAAAACAGAAGAAAAATATTACGAACGACGACTCACGGACGAAAAGCAAGAAAAAACAAAAGAAGAAGGGGACAGGCTCTGATCTCAAAACGAATGTATATTGTGACACACTGTTCGGTGATGTGGATGCCGACTGTAACATGGAGGATAAGGAGTTTCAACAAGATGACAATGTCAGTGAAAGGAGTGAGGAGGAGGTACAGTGCTTTACAGATTTATTAGACCGATTGAAAGAACTCATATTTATTAGAAAGTATAATCTCGGGGAAAAAGTTCACATTGCGTTTAAAATGATAAAAAGTTGTATTATATCATATGTAGGTAAATTTTTCTGTGACTTACCATTGTTAAAAAACATTTTTAAGCCTTCCAATGGATAAGAAAATAGTAATGAATTTAAATCTATTACAATGGAATGCCCGTAGTCTTAAGCCTAAATTCAGGAAAAGATCCACATCGTAGCATTAAGTGAGACGTGGCTTGAGCCCGAGGATAATTTATGTTTAAAAAATTATAATATATTTCGTAAAGACAGAGACTCTTCTTACGGCGGTGTCGCTATATTGACACATAAATCAATTGAGGCTCAGGCATACCTCACGCTTTCTACCATTAACTCAGGTATTGAACTTGTTTGTGTCAAAGTACACAATTGTGCCCACATTCAATATGTAATTTCTGGCTATTGTCCCTCGAATATCACCACGACCCAGAATGACTGGGACGCTTTGCTGTCAATTGTAAGTACCAAAACAGTAATCCTTGGAGACTTTAACGGACATCATTCAAATTGGTCGTACAAAACGGATTGTAGGGGTAGGCATATTTTTGATTCGCTGCTGGAGAACGACTTTGCTTATTTAAATACCAGCGAACCTACACGTTTTCAGTTAGTAGAAGGCAGTTTGTTACTTTCTTCTCCCGACCTATCTTTGGCATCATTGGACATTGCATCACTACTGTTTTGGTCTGTGCTAAACGAAACCCTAGGCAGTGATCACAAGTTAATTAAACTGTCTAATAAAATCTCAATTAATTCAAATATATATAAAAAAAGAAATTTAAAAAAAGCGGACTGGGAGTCCTATACAGCCTATTTAGATGAGATTTTCGCCGAGTTAAACATGCCTGAAGACCCCCAATGTACGTATGACTGTTTTATTAAGTGTTTGTATGAGGCTGCTGAAAAGCATATTCCACTTATCAAAATTTGTAGAAATCCTGAGAGTAAGTTTAAACACAAGCCATACTGGACCCCTGAACTATCAAAATCTGTAGCTAAGCGTCGATTAGCTTTAGCTCAATTTAGGCGGAATCCTACACCAAATAACTTATCATCATTACAAATAAAGACTAGCGAATCACAAAAACTAATCAGAAATGCTCAGACAGATTCATGGCATAAGTTCTGTTCAAGCTTGGATGAGACAACATCAGCTAGTGTCGTATGGCAACGTATGAGATGGCTGAAAGGGTATCGGGCACCTTCACAGTATTATAGACTCAAACAGCGCCGCAGGTCTTATTCATAGCTTGTCATCTGATTACGTTTTACCACCTAAACCCACTTTTATTTCTTGCAATGACAAATTAGAAGTTTGTATTACGAGTGCTGAAATAGAGAGATGCATAAAGACACCTCACCCGGCTGTGACAATGTGTCATATTCTATGATAAAGCATCTTCCACAAAGAGGGAAAGAGGTTTTAAGGAAGTTTTATAACGTCTGTTTAAGTACTGGTTTTGTGCCAAGTCAGTGGCGAGATACTAATATAGTCGCTATCCCAAAACCAGGCAGGGACCCACACCTATTATCCTCCCTTCGTCCAATAGCCAGGTTGTCGTGATTAGCTAAAATATTCCACTGTATCTTGCAAAGGAGATTAGAATGGTTTTTCGAATCACAAGGTCTATTTTCGGATCACACAATCGGTTTTAGACGATGTAGATCATGTTTTGATAATTTAAGCCAGTTGGTTACTAACATTCAAAAAGGATATCAGAGAAACCAAGCCACTGTTGGATGCTTTTATTGATATTGACAACGCATACAACAATGTTGAGGTTACGGGATTAGTTGCTACATTGGACCGATCGGGAGTAGGTACGAAGATATGTAATTATCTGTGGGAATATTTTAGAGAAAGGCACTTAAAAATAAACGTCGATAAGGCTCAATTGGTGCGATACTGTAGTCGTGGCCCAGGGTGACCCGCTCTCACCTCTACTGTTTAACGTCACAACGATGGATATTTGTAGTCAGTTAAGGGAAGTCAACATTACACAATATGCTGATGATTTTGTCTTATATTTATCTAGTGAGGATATTCATATTACTGAGACACATTTACAGGATTCCTTAATCAGGCTAAGAGATATGTTACGTGAAATGGGTTTAGAAATTTCGACAGAAAAAAGCAAAGTATGCATCTTTCAAAAAGGACACAAAATGCTATCTGTGGAGCTGCAAATCAATAATAATATA
This sequence comes from Acleris cristana, assembly GCA_948252455.1. Taxonomy (NCBI): domain Eukaryota; kingdom Metazoa; phylum Arthropoda; class Insecta; order Lepidoptera; family Tortricidae; genus Acleris; species Acleris cristana. The sequence continues at coordinate 31,274,009 of OX411771.1, forward strand.
CTGCAAGTAGTACCCAATGTAAAATATTTGGGCCTTTGGCTAGATAAGTCTCTGAGATGGTCAAAACAGATTAACGAAATTACCGATAAAGCTCAAAAGTTTTTAAATATTCTTAAAGTATTAGCCGGGCCTAATTGGGGAGTACATCCAAAACATTTAAGACGTATTTACATGGCAGTGATTAGAAGTCGACTAGATTACGGTAGCTTCTTATTCGATGACAGTGCTGATTGTCACACAAATAAACTAGACAAAATTCAAAATCAAGCCATGCGAGTTATCGGTGGCTTCATTAAAACGACCCCAATACATGTTATGCAGAGCGAGCTGTGTTTACAGCCGTTAACTATTCGAAGACGGTAGGTATTTAGCCGGCAAATTTTGGTTTAAATGTAAATCGATCAAATTTAATAACAAAAATGTTATTACTGTTAGATGAGGTGTGTTCTTATGTATCGACCTGGAAAAAGAAAAAAGAGCCCCTACTATGGTCGATACATAAGTCATTTAAAAATGAACCAATATTCTGTAGTGAAAAACTAGAAATGTTCACATTTGATTTTTGGGTAAATTATAGAGACACATCTGATATTTTACCAGAAATAGATATACTAAAAAAAAGTAAAAAAAATTACATCGGCCATAATTTACGACAAATCTGCACCCAGTACCTTAATGATAAATATTCCCAGTTTTACCAAATATACACGGACGGATCCAAGGATAAAAAAAGTTCAGGAGCGGCCTTTTATGACGCCCAATTGGAAGAAGGAATGCGTTTTACGTTTGATGCTAAGATGTCTATAATGTCAGTTGAGCTACAGGCCATTGTTGAAGCTTTGGCGTATTTGAAATTTGAGTTATATTAACGGATTCAAAAAGCTCTCTACAACATATAGCTCGATGTACCTCGATTTTTCGAGGAACACCGTCAGCATATTTAATCTTAGATGTCATGGTGAAGTACAAATTCGAAAACAAAAACATCAAACTCCAGTGGATCCCTTCTCACATAGGTATTGACGGTAATGAGATTGCGGACCGACCAGCTGGAGAAGCGTCCTCAGAGGGTACGGTAGTTCATTTAATTCCTTTTTATACCGAGGTTCTGGGTAAAGTTAGAGTGCTGTGCAAAGATCTATGGAAGGAGTTTTTTGATAAGCGCTCCCAAGAGAAAGGCATCTGGTATAGAACCATCCAACCAGAACCGTTACAGTCTCCTTGGATGAATCACTGCTCCTTAACAAGACAAGACCTTATAATAGCTATGAGACTCCGGTCTGGACATGTACCTACAAATAAATTTAAATTTTTGATGGGTAAAACGGACACTCCATTTTGCAGCGATTGTGGCGTTGTAGAGGATGTGTTCCATGTTTTGATGGAATGTAGTCGAGGGCAGCGCTATCGTTTAACACAAAATAATGTGGGATACTGTAATTCTTTGTTGTCCGAACCACAGTCAATTCAAACAAAATTTCTGTTTACATTATATAAAATGTGTGTGCAATCTAGTAACAATAGTGCTTAATTTTAAGAAAACGTATGGAGCGGCATGATCGTTTACCGACCAAGCTCCAAAAAATTTCTGTAAACTGTGTTAGATACGTACAGTCAACAGCATAAATAAGTGATCATTTATGTACCTTGTCACTTTAACGTCGTGTTTGAAATGTTATACAAAATTGTGAAACGATTGAAAGCGACAAGGTACAGAAATCATCACTTATTTATTGTATTGTATCGATTATCGATATCACTGGCTGAATGTTACATAATTGTATTGCCATTTCGCCTTCTTTCGTAGATATTCGGGTATCTTCAGAGGCCCTACTTTGAAAATCGAAGTTCGAAGTTACGTTCGCTCCATCACCTTCTCTCGATTTAGTCTCGAATGACGAGTGACAGGGATGGAGCTAACGTAACTTCGAACTTCGATTTTCAAAGTAGGGTTTAAGAAAACTGCGCTGGATTTGCGAACCAAAATCAACAATAAAGTAATTTACAAAAAATTACATAATTGGACAGATGTTTTCAGAATGACAGCCAGCCATAGACCCCCCATTATTAAATAAAATAAATGTGCTATAATTATTTCACAGAGTGACATTTGGCTCTGTCATTTTACTGCAGTGAATTAAAAGTCAGACCTTAGTAGTATGACGGATAATCGAATGATCTGCAAAGTGATTCGAATGATCTAAATAATCGACTAATCGTCCAATAGGGAATATGCTTGGATTTTTTAAATCGCATTTGTCAACAAAACATAAAAATACCGTAAAAGACATCACCAAAAGTGAAATTAAAATTAAAATCGGTCAAGAAATACGGATGATACAAGCATTTTAAACTGCTAATTAGACAGAGAGAACCGAAGTGCACCGGTGACGTCATTGTGCAGTTCGGCCGTATAAACTCCACGTAAAATTCTATTTTGCTAGAAAATACTGGAAAAGGGCCGAATTTTAAGTACCCGAAATCGACGTGCGTGCATGACTCGATGTATGAATATGGAAGAAGCGAAAGAGATTTGTCAAGATCGTAGCAGGTGGCAAGAAGTGGTCTCTGCCTAGGGAACACCCTAGAATCTCGAATTATTTAATTCCGAATTTGAAAAAACCGAATTTCATAATTCCGAATTTTTACAATACCGAAAAAATTTAAGGCCGAATATCAAAATCTAGAATTTTACATTACCGAATATTAAAATCACGAAAACGTTTTTCCGAAAATTATATTTACGAATGTTGACAATTCCGAATTTTCTTTTTACGAAAATTATAATTCCGAAAATTCACAAACCAGATCGACGATGAGAAATTTGGAACAAACCACTTGAATTGAATTGAAGTCTTCTACTTGAAACAAAAGTTAGATGAGATGACGAGCACATAACTAAATTAGGTCATCTTACCTTGATAGGTTAGGTTAGGTTAGAGTTGCATCAAGGCGCGAAGCGCCTCAGCTACGCGGAACAGGAGCTCCGCAAAGCGGAGCTCAGTCGACTTTGTCGGACATTTCTTACAGTTTTTGAGCATTAAGCATGTTAAACATTATACAATATTTTATCTTATTATTTGAAATAAAAAATCTTGGAGAATTAGGACTGCTAAAATTTCGGAATGATGAATATTCGGGATTCGGAATAGGAATAATCGGAATTGCGATATTCGAAATATATTTTTCGGGATTTTAATAATTCGGAAATGTGAACATTCGGAATTTTAAAAAATCGTGATTCTGATACTTCGTGAAACTAAAATTCGGAATAGTGATGATTCGGAAATTTCAAAATCGGATTTCTGAAATTCGTGTTTATCAAATTCGGAAAAAATATTTCGAGATTATGTATTGTACCCCTCTGCCTACCCCTCTGGGAAACAGGCGTGATTTAATGTATGTATGTAGATAGGAACAAATCTTTGTTTGCTTACATCTTGGTTATTTTTATAGCTATTCAAAAAATGTTTTTTCTCATCTGTTTGTTAAATGAATCAGCGTTTATTGAAGCTGTAAAAAAACATGCATATTCCCTATTGACGGCTATGCGCGCATAAGCAAAGTTGCGCGTGCGTGCATAGCGTATGACTTGACATACCCTATAATATAATCTGAGGCTCTACTTTGAAATCCGTAATTCGAACTTCGTCTATTGCTATCCCTTTTGCTCTCGACGCGTCACGAATTTGAAATCAGTAATTTGAAAAGTTCGAATTACTGATTTCAAAGTAGAGCCCCTGTCTGTGGATTGACTGACCATTCAATCAGTGTTGCCAGAAGGTAACTTTTGTACTTTTAGCTTTGTCAGGTTACTACCGGGGGCCTGTTTTATAAAACTACAAATTACAATTTACAGGTTACAAGTTTCCATTTGACACAACCTCAACCAATGACGACCAGCCATTTGAGCAGTTTTGCCAGTTTAGACCTGTAAAATTGTAACTTGTAGAAAGCTACAATACGTTTTCTATATATATAAAAGAGGATGTCCTGACTGACTGACTCATCAACGCCCAGCCCAAACCGCTTAAGATAAAGATTTGGAATTTTGAGGGAAAGTTGATTTTATAACGTAGGCGTCCTTTAAGAAGGGATTTTTCGAAATTCAACCCCTAAAGGGGAAAAAAGGGGTTGGCAAGTTTGTATGGGAAAAAATGATTTTATGGTCCAATTTACTTGAAACTTGGTAGAAATGCTCTTCAATGCAAATAATGAGACATGTATTTCAGCGATTACTGAAATTCAACCCCTAAAGGGATGAAAAGGGGTTGCCAAGTTTGTATGGGAAAAAGGTTTTTATGGTCCAATTTACTTGAAACTTGGTAGAAATACTTTTCAATGCAAATAATGAGATACGTATTTCAGCGATTACTAAAATTCAACCCCTAGAGGGATGAAAGGGGGTTGCAAAGTTTGTAGGGAAAAATACTGTCTATAGGTACTGCAAGCAAATTAATGAGGTTTGTTATTTTTACTAAGTTCATAAAAACTGACTGCCAAAGTCAAAATTATGTTAAGTATAGAAAATAGTAAGGTTAGATAGTATATAGGGTGCCTCTGACCTTGGGGCTTTAAATGCATGGATCGTTTCTACTCCTGAAACTGAACTTCTTTTGCTCTGTCAGTTGTTAAAAATATGTCCTACTTAAATTTTATTTTTTTAATACAAGTTAAATGTAATTTTCAATGTACGGTCACGAGCGTTAATTTGGGACCCATTCCTAGAAAAATATGCTTGAAGTCATCAATGTCATTAGAGATGTCAAGTCATTTGTAACTTTTAGGATACTCAACCTTATTGTTGTAGAATGTCAGATTGACTTTGGACCTAAGGTGGGTACCAAATTAAATCTCGTGACTGTACGCGATCCAATTCTCCATTTTCCTTTAGCCCTCGTACCAAGGAAATGTCACCCCCGTACCATGAGATAGTGATTTTGTGGCCATTATTGAATACACTGACTTTACAATTAGACTTTAACATCAATTAGTTATCTAAACTTAAGTTATTTTTTAATGTTGCAGAACAAAAGTAGTTCAGTTAAGCGAGTAGAATCGATCGTTGCATTTAAAGCCCCAAGGTCAGAGCCACCCTTTATATATAAAAGGCAAACCTGACTGACTTATATATCAACGCACAGCCCACACCGCTGGACCTAGGCACTTGAAATTTGGAGGGAGTATTCCTTGGGTACTCTAGAGGTGCACAAAGAAAGGATTTTCCGAAAATCGACCCCCAACGGGAAGAAATGGGGGGAGTAGCGGGAAACTAATTCTACGCGTACGAAGTCGCGGGCTTCCTCTAGTATAATATAAAGATAAAACGTGCCCCGGGTTACCCAGCCCAAAAGGTTACTTTTAGGTTACTTTTGAACTGTTATTGTTATGTTCAAATATTATTTAAGCGCTGTTGAATATTTATTAAATTTTGTCCGGCTGACTCTGTAACTACGTAAAAAAAAACGTGCGATTGACGTAAAAATAGCTCAGCTACCGCGAAGCACGTTGCTATCGTGCCGTCTCTTTTACTCATAACATGTAATACAGAAGAGTGAAAGGGACTTCAGAGTTCAGTTTTTCATTTCATAAAAATGTCTCACAGAGTTATACTCGGTCAGTTCAAGAGGTATGTTTTTAATTGATATAAAACGGTCCATAGTATGAGGTAACTTTTCTTGGCAAAAGGTTACTTTTTTATCACACCGGGGGAACTTTTGGAAATTGGGTCTGACAACACTGCATTAAACGACTATACCAACCAATCACAAAGTATGAGCTAGTATTTAGCCAATCACAGCACAGTACTGCAACATTACGGACTCCGGTGGTGTGATAGTACTTACGATATTTAGTTTTCTTATATACTCGTATTAAATGACTTAAAGTATTAATTTTGATGAACTTGTACAAAAAGTGTTCACAATAGTGTCATAATCAAGCTTTTTAATCTCGTACCTTACTTAGGCCACTCAGCATGCTTCGAGGCCTAAACACGGTACTCGACTAAAAAACTCTCTATTATAACACGATTGTGAAAAATACTATTTTGTACTCGTCGATTATAATCTGTGTATTAAGATTTCATAGATAATACTGCAACGCCACTCTTTTCATCGTTGTATAGTCTATGTCACTTCCGAAACAACCGAAATAACTATTTCGATACGCTCTAGACAACCGAAAAAAATTTGAAAATAGAACTTCTCATTTCAATTATATGTGTCCTAATAAAATTGCCAATCTATGGCGTTTCGGAACGTAGTAGCGTCGCGTCATCTGTCAAAAATCTACTTAAACTTGCTGCTGTATCCAGGGCATAAAAAAAAATAAAAAAACTACGCTTTGTGATTGGCTGGTATTTAGTTAGCCAATCACAGCACAGTACTGCAACATTACGGACGCCGGTGGTGTGATAGTACCTACTTACGATATTTCGTTTTCTTATATACTCGTATTAATGACTTAAATTATTAATTTTAATGAACTCGTACAAAAAGTATTGTTCACAATAGTGTCATAATCAAGCTTTTTAATCTCGTACCTTACTTAGGCCACTCAGCAAGCTCTGGGCCTAAACACGGTACTCGACTAAAAAGCTCTCTGTTATAACACGATTGTGAAAAATACTATTACTTGTGTTATATTTGTTGTACTTTTTTTAAATTTTAAGTACGTTGATACTGTTGTATTTGTGAGCAAATTTTGATTACGTAGTTAATTATATGCAGATCTATTGATATTGTATGTTATACTTTATAAATAATGGGTAAAGAAAGTAGTAAAAAAATATTTAACTAATGATTTTGTCCTTGTTTTTAAACCTATCACAATATTGGAATCGTGTCTGTTTTATTAATTTTAAACAGTTTTTCTACATTACTTACTGATTAAATAATAAGTAAATGTCACTATTAAAAACATGCTTCGTAAATTTTTATTGAGTATGGCAGAATGTTACAATGTATGTATACATAGAGGTACATGTTGCTGTATACACCGTTTATTTTTTGATACTTTTTGCTTTAAATTATTATTGTTGTTTAATATAGATAATTTAATATTTACAACTTTTGATTTATTGTAACTGTATTTTTTAAATGTTTTATCGTATCACATATAAACATGTTACTTTATAAACAGCGTTGATTTTTGATACTTTTTGCTTTGAATGTTTCATATACAAAGTTTTTTTTTGTTATAACTTTGTTTTTTAATGTTTTATCTTATCACATATGAAACAACGTTGATTTGTTGATAATTTTTGCTTTTAGTTATTATTTTTACGATTGCATGACTAAATACATATCATGGTTGCTTTTATATTTAATATACAAAGTTTGATTAACATAATTGGGTTTTTTAAGTGTTATTTTACTGATGCACAAATTACCGAGTTCTTATTTACCTTTAGATAAGAGAAATTTAATCCAATTTCAGAGAGATGCACTACTTTAGTAGCAAAAAATTAGTTAGAACAGAGATTTCACTCCATAAATTTATTTAGGAAGTAATACATGACTATTTTATTTTTAAACATCCGTTAAGATGTCCTAATTAATCTGTCAACATAGCCATACCGAGGTTTTCTATTCAATTTGCTTCTAACATTAGTCGCGAGAAATTAGTCTTAACTAATAAGTCGATTACAAAATTAAGTTGTCCGAAATCAATCGGCAACTACTTTAGTTGCAACTAAATTAGTTGCAGTCTATACAACTAAGATTGATCAATCGTCGTTTTCAATCGTCCGTCGCAATTATTCTTGTAATCTTAATCGTTAATCGTTAGTCGATTATGTTTTGCCCATCTCTGCTTCAAAGTATCACGTTTCGGGCGGAACAACTCGACAGAGCTGTAATGGAATTTCATACAAAATTGAAGGCCTAGGCCGGGAAGTATTTTTTTTTTAATTTTAAAATAAAAATGGCAGCTGTGTTCATGAACAGGCTATTTTTTTAAAATATTCTAAGCCGTGCATACAACCATAGCGTTTGCATTTAATATATGCGCCAGGTACCAGGAGCGCAGAGGTAATTAGGAGGCTAGCACGGTGCGGCGGAGGCGGGCGGGCGGTCGCGCCTGACACAGCGCGGATGACTGTAGGTTAAGTAGGTACTTCTAATGTTTATGCACTGCTAGTATTTGACGCTATAATTTTTGTTTCAATTTTTTTAATGAATTATATGTTTGAGAAAAGCACTACACATACCTCGCCGTGAAAAGGGGTTGCCAGCCTCGTAACTATCCGGCCTCGCTCCGCTCGGCCGTCTATATGAACTCGGCCGGCAACCCCCTACTTCCCGGCCTCAGTAGTAATGTACTATTATTAAAGAACTACATTGTATACCTACCCACTTTTAGAATTAAAGACCTACATTATATACCTACCCACTTTTAGAATTTAATAACCGACCATTTTTCATTAACCAACCGCCGAAAAATAAAATGACTGTGCGTATTTTTTTTCAAGTGATCGATCATAATAACCGTCCTAATATTAAATAACAACCTATTTAAATAATACGCCTTGAATAAGTCTTAAAAATGGCGGAAAAATTGATAAAATCTGGAAATGTCAACGCTGTCAACATCAATCTGACACGGCTACTCTTGACATAGAATAACAAAACAGAATGCACAAAGCCTGTCCCATGTTGTCACACTGGGTGGTAGAATTAAGCCCTAGGGGAAATAAATAATAACTAATATAATAGTAGATTGTTCAACAAGGGACTAAAACAAGCCATAATGACACGAGATGTTTAGCCACGCGAGCGAGCCAGCGAGCGAGAGTGGCTATAGTTCGAGTGTCATTATGGTTGTTTAGTCTCGCGTTAAACACTCTACTTTTCACTTTGATTGCGAGGAAAAAAAACAACGTTCAGTGCCGGATTAGCCACGTACCTAGCAAGAGTAGCAAATGCTACGGGCCCCGCGCATCCACGTCTAAACTCTAAAATGCTAGTACTTACATCAGTATGCGTATGCGTGTACTCATATTATTATGCATCAGGGTTGACGATAAGATGAATAATCCAGTCGATATTCTCCACCAGAATAACCAAAGACAAACACCCACGCAAAATAGGTGCATATCTAAGTCGCTCAGTTGCGGAATAAGCCCGCCACAACCTGTAACCTAAAACAAACCCAGGGGTCTCTTTATAGAATTTGCTACGGACCCCGTGCTTGCTCAATCCAGCACTGACGAAGTTCTATACACATTTATAAAATTGATTATAAGAAAGTTTCTTACAAATTTGTTCCGCGGTTTTTTTCTTTTCTTTTCTATTTTTTTTGTGAAGTGCCGCTTTAAATGCTTGCATATTTAGCCAACAGTTTCATACTTGAAAACTATTTTAAAACTAATTGGACCAAGCATAATAAAATGAATTCATCCTTAATATAATTAAATATGTTTATATTCGTAATCATTAATCGTGTTTCACGAAATTAAATCATTTTTATTTTATATTTTTTCACAGTTGTCATTTTGAGGTTATTTCCACGAGCTAAAAATTGTCTACACCACAGAATAAAAACTAGAGGCATAGAAACCGTACTAAATAGACAGAAAATACATTATGGTTGACTTCTTTTTACTTATGGTTTTCATAGTGAGTTGGAAAGAGATCGTCACAAGGCGTGATTTGGACCTTTAAGCACCAGTGTGGAAGAAAGTAACGCCAAAGAAGACCGGTCGTTGATTTGACGTTTCTTCACCTTCTGATCATGACAGATTAAAGAAGAAAAGACACCTAGGTTTTGTTTCTTTTCCTCTTATCAAAATGTAATCTATAAAGTAGAGACAAGTAGCTAGTGCAACGTTCATCTTATTGCACGGCTTCTATGCCTTTAGTCTTTATTCTGTGTTCTATACAAAAAGACTGAAATTAGCAATAAATCCTCCATTCACAAACACCGTGATTGGATGTTTAGGGGATTCCAAAGTAAATTAAAACAATTTTAATTTAATCCCTAGAGATTAAAAAAGGAACTTTAGTCCCGATGTGCAGAGACTAAAGTAACATTTTAAGAGCATGAGAAGTGAAAAATGAGATTTAATGTTACTAACAGTCTATGGAACGCCATGATTCTGAAATAAATGAATTAAATTAAAAAAGTAGGTATGCAGTATTTGGGTAAGTTTATTCAGTTCTGTTTTTAAGGTTCAGCACAAAAATGTTAAAAGTTAAAACAACTAGGAAACTATCGAATTAGCCCAATTGTAAGTAGGTATTTCTTTAAAACCCTATTCGAGGGCCGTCGATTACTTTACGTGATTACAAATATCAAAATTTCATTCTCGGTTTATCACATAGAAACTTAAATTAAACATTTTTAAAAATTCAATGTACAAAATGCTAAAAAGAAGCAAAATAAATAATTTCAATTTGTTGTTGTAACAAATGCGACGCCATGATAATGTGACATCAAAGACAAGGACAACCATATCCCTCCTATAACTGGAGCGATCAAGACAAAAAAAGTACGCGATCATTGATTAACGTTACAGAAGCGACGCTGTGATTGAAACTAACGGTGTCACGTTGTTGCTTGAAAACAGTGTTTTAATGGGTAATATCGGGGGTTAAATTTCGAATATAATATATTTAAGAAAATATTTCGAAAACCAAACTCCTATTTTTAACTTAGCTTGGGTTTTACAATTTTGATCAATAATTTATTCTCTTCTTTAGGTTCCGCAGTATTATAGTAAAAAAAGAAACCTTACAATTTCGTCATTTCCATGTATAACATAGGTCACAAATATCTTATTTTTTGAGTGTTACTTATTTATCAATCAGATTATGAAGTAAAAAAATAATTAACAGCAAACTTTTTTTTGAATTAATGCATTTATTTTAGGATCATAGATTGTTAGTAATATTAAATCTTATTCTATATTAGTAATTATTGTCTAAATTGTGAAATTGTTTTTTTTTTCATATGGCATCTGTCATGTGGGTGACAACATGGGACAGTCTTTGTACTTTCTGTTTTGTTAGTCTATGTAATAAGGAGCGGTGTCAGATTGATGTCGACAGCGTTGACATATCCAGATTTTAACATTTTTCCGCCATTTTCAAGACCAAGACTAATTCAATGCGTAAGTATATTATTTCTACGGCTGTTATTTAAATATTAGGGCGGTTATGATTTATGATCACTTGAAAAAATCGTGGTATTTTTAGATGGCGAATTTAGACAGATTCGATCTACCTACCGATGATAACTAGGGGCACGCTGCCGGATAAAATAAATGCAAGTAAAATGTGGGTAGGTAAATGTAAAAAAAAATAGTTCTACTTAAAATTGGCGAAGATCGTATGGCAAGAGGTAGTAACGATATGATTACATTAAAAAACGAATTCTGTAATATTGTACAAAACACAGATGATCTAAAAAATAACGTATACCCAGATCTACAAACCAATAAAAATAATAGATAATGATTGTGTGAAAGGACAATATTAGCACCGAAAAACAAAATTAATGGGTAGATAAATAAAAAAAAAACGGTCAAGTGCACGGACTCGCGCACTGGGGGCTCTGTATTTAAGATAATATGCTTGGTAACCGCAAAAGAAAATATTCATTTGGTTATGAACTTTATTTTCTATGAAATAAGGTCTATTTTGATTAGCCTAAATTTTAATACAGAATCTCAAAGTTTTTTTGATATTTCTCATAAACTGTGAATAATGAACACTTCACAGACATGCCAGACAGACAGACAACAAAGTCTCACCATAAGGGTTCCTTTTTTACCATTTTGGTACGGAGCCCTAAAAATATCACGTAGAAGGCGTACGAGCATGTCTCGAAAGACAATGTCATAGACACAGTAATAACTTACAGGTGTAATGTCGGCCTAAGGGCAATAATGATGTCTGGAATTGCTAAAGGAGAAAATGTTTTTATTCCTATAACTCCGATAGATTTACCATTTAACTTTAAAAGAGTGCTCTAAAAACAGCTATTGCCATGACCATAAGCAAAGCGCAACGACAAACAGTAGGTATAAGTAGCCAGCGTACATTTTAAAGCAAACTGTTTTTCCCATGGGCAACTGTATATAGCATGCTCACGAGTAGGTACCCGGCCCACCAAATCTTCATGATCTAGCGAAAGATGGCAAAACAAAAAATATTGTAGGTATACAAAAATGTATTAACCTAGATGACGTTATCCAATTCAATTTCAATTTAAATGTGGAGCTCAATATTACATCAAAGACCATCCTGGCCTGGGAGGATGTTTATCTATAAAATAACTTAAAACACTTAACTGCGATAAACGAGTTCTACGCGGACGAAGTCGCGGGCAAAAGCTAGTTGTAAATATAGAAACAAAACATAATTAACGTTCAGAAATTGACACTGTTGTTTATGTCCATTTTAGATAAAGAAATGGAATAAATTAGATTATAACTAACAAAACGTATTATCCGCGTAATCTTTTATTTCTTCTATCCTTTATCAAATACTATAAAACTTAACTTTCAACTATCAGTGTTTATCTTTATTTCATCAGTTAATTTAGTAGATAATTTGTAAATATTTTACTTGTACCATTCTTATATTCATAAAAATATTTTGGTTACTAAATCAGGTTTATAACGTAGGATCCAAGACCCTGAATGATCACTCTGCCAAATTAAGTTAATCTTTAATAATTTCATTGGAATTTAAAGGGCTTTAAACATTGACTTATATATGCTTTAACCGTTCAATATAATAATTTAAAAATTAGCTTTTTAGGGTTTCGTACCTCAAAAAACGGAACCCTTATAAGATCACTTTTTTGTCCGTCCGTCCGTCCGTCCGTCCGTCCGTCCGTCCGTCCGTCCGTCCGTCCGTCCGTCTGTCCGTCTGTCAAGACCCTTTATCTCGAGAACGCGTGGAGGTATCGAGTTGAAATTTAAACCATATACTCAAATCTACAGTCCCTTAAAGCTGGGAAAAAATCAAACTTCTACATTTAAGTAAAAAAAAGATACGGCCGTTTATGTCGCAAAAAACGTGTATTTCGACACTCTCGAGGGAATCAAAATGTATAGGGTATTTCCCGTTGACCTAGAACTATGAAATTTAGCAAGTAACACCGTCTTTTACTGCAAGTATAGGAAAAAAATCTGAAATCTGTACATTTTTAACCAAATCACAAAAAAACAGGGTCTTTATGCAAGGAACGGCGTACAGTGCGACAAGAGCCCGATCTAGGTGGATAATATTATTTGACGCTAAATATAAGATCAAAACTCAACACATTGAAGCTAGAAATATCAATATTTATAAAAAGTTGAAAAACAAGCTATTTTTAACGAAAAAACTTAATATCCAGTATAATTTGATCTCCCTGTACGCTGATTTCCCCTAAAATGTGAGGTCAGCTTAAACTGGTTTTTGTATGACGTTGTAAAAAGGGCGTTATTTGCTCTAATTTTCAAATTTATATTATTTTAAGTTGTATAGTAAATTTAAGGCCTTCACCATTCAGACAATTAACACGCTATACGGAGTTTTTTTTTGGCGGTGTCTGATACGTCAGTCGCAGAGTTAAAAATCTGTGTTGAAATTTAGGCTAATCAAAATGGACCTTATTGCATAGATAATAAAGTACATAACAAAATGAAGAAAGTACTATTGCGTTTTCCAACCATATTATCTTACATACGGAACCCTCGGTGCGCGAGTCCGACTCGCACTTGACAGGTTTTTTTTTAGTTCTGTGACTGTTCATTTCATTTCGGGATGGTTTTTTTTATTTCATTAAGTTACAAAGAAAAACAACCAAAATGTTATAATTTTTTAAAAATAACTTTATAGTACTAGTTAACATTTATTCATTTATAGTTAGTTGTTTTACATAATTTAAAATGGCTTATACAGTAATTCTTTTGTCATTTCTATTTTTGATGATGACCAAAAGAAAGAAACTGTGGCACGCTCATAAAAAAAACACGTTAAATTATAATATGAGGCGCAAGCCTGCCGAATTTAATGTAGGTGATTTGGTAATGAAGCGTACTTACTTTTTAAGTGACAAAGAAAAACAATTCTCAAAGAAGCTTGCTCCAAAATTTATTAAAGCTAAGGTCATTGGTAAGAAGTCGCCTTTAGTTTATGTACTGCAAGATTTATCCGGTAAGGATCTAGGCGTTTGGCACATAAAAGACCTCAAATTGGTTGGTTTCAATAAACAATTTCACTACATCTCACAAGGGTTAGCTGGAAGAGGTCCCTTAAAGGGATACATAGATAGATAGATAAAACGTTTATTTGATGCTTCACGCATACAATTGTCATATTTGGTGGAAAATAACAATATCAAACTAACTTACAAATTAGGTACAATTTCAATCGCATGTGTGCGTCGCAGCAGTACAAAAAGGTCATGGTTCAGCGTATAGCATTACTCTAGTGAGCAAAACACTGGTATTGTGCCACAACCCCGGGATACGACAAAGCCATTATGTTGCATAGAAAGGAATACCTAAGTCATAAAATACCTATAAGTAATCATATCCGGAAAAAAAAGCATTAAAATAAGGAATGGTTGAATTAGAAGTTACCTACTTTTAGATAGGTTGGTGAGTAACAAAAATCTTTAAAAACAATAAGTAAAATTGAAATGAAGTAAAGAAATGAAAGCGAAGTGAGAATTAGCGAGTAAGGCCCCGTTCCCACTATGCCGGACCGGGGAATTTGCCGGATGCCACACACTGCATAATGTGAATAGCTTCATATAAATTGTACAGCCACTACGCTTACCGGATCCGGCAAACTTGCCGGATCCGGCATAGTGGGAACCAGGCCTTAGGTTAGTAGCCAGCAACTGTGACATGTTTGAATAGCACAGAAACAGTAAGGCCCGGTTCCCACTATGCCGGACCGGCAATTTTGCCGGATGCCGGTAAGGCTAGTGGCTTATGATGCTGTTCACACGGCATAATGTGAACAGCTTCATATAAATTGTACAGCCACTACCCTTACCGGCATCCGGCAAAATTGCCGGTCCGGCATAGTGGGAACCAGGTCTAATACGAACACACCACATAAACCCTCCCCCTAAACAAGAAAATCCGTTACCGAGCAACCATGAGGCATACCGAGCATTTGTTTTTGAAGTAAAAGTGTTTGAGTCGTTTAATAAAAGAACACTTCGATGTTAATTGTCTGAAAGGTGGAGGAACATTGTTCCAGCACTTGGTTGCAAGGTAGCGGAAACTACCGGTGAAGGCTACGGTTCTGTGGCGATGACCCTCTAAAGGATAATGAGACGACCTGGTTCCATATCTCGCATGGAAAGAGGAGAATTTTATTTTAGCGAAAAAGTATTTGGGTGTTTTGAAATGAATTACATCAAATAAAAGACTAGCGAGGTGTAAATGTCTACGAAAATTCATATTCAGTATGGAAGCCCTGTTTAGATAAGGAGTTATGTGACTTCTAGGAGGAATAACATAGCAAAATCGCCGACAAGCATTTTGGACACGCTGTATCAGACGTCGAGTCTTTGACTGTAGTCGGGGCATGTAAACCAAATCCCCATAATTTAATCTAGAAAGAATTATTAATGATTCGCAAAGTGTGATGCGCACTTTTTTACTACGAAGATTACGAATGCGATATAAAAGCATTATCTTACGATTTGAACAACGTCAGTCTCGAATCGAAGCCTACTATCGAGAACTATTCATCGATTTAGCTTCATCTACGCGTTCAACACGTTGATCCGTACTTTTATGAGGATTAAGTAACAGCCCATTTCTATCAGCCCAGTCAGCCACACTAGAAAGGTCTTCATTCATTTTTTGCATTGCATCATCAAAATCATTAGGTTGAGCCGACATATACAATTGAACATCATCTGCATATAGGTGATACTTGCAATAACTGATAGACTTGGATATATCAGCACTATAAATAATAAAACGTAAAGGACCAATGATCGATCCCTGAGGGACTCCACGGGTAAGAGGCTTAGGATCAGACACCACAGTAATAGTACGGGCGATAACGACCATAGGTAAAAAAATTGGTATCGGATGAATTCACTTGGCACAGGGTAGTGATTCTGTCAAAAGCAAAAGTGAGCGACCGCAGGAGTGAATGTTCAAGCGTCGAGTTTAAATAGTCCCGTTAAAGCGAACAAAACACATTTAGCGCGTGTATTCTCAATTAGGCAGCCTTATACGTCCGTCTGCTCGATCACCTCAGCTTTATCACGCAATTCGCTAGTAATGACAGCTACTGTGAAAGCGTTGTGAACGGTGATGCCACAGATAGTACAGTGAAGTTTATTGAATTTCTTAAAGCTAGTTCACAATTGCTTGATGTCGGAATGGCATAATATAAATTGTTTATATTTTTTCATACCAATTTGTATAATTAACTAAATAACAATTTTTCATGTTAGAATTTTAAAAAATGGTTGTATTTTGTTTGTAATAGGTATACTGGTATAGGTATATTGCAAAAATAGCCACATGAGTACAGTCTGTTGTCTTGACTTGACAGTTGTGAAGTTAATTACGAGTTCTGTTTCACAGTTTGTTTACATTACATGCGAAGATGTTTTTTTTGACGGTTGACGGTGAAGCGGTGTTTTATATTCCAGATCCCATATACCTACTTTTCATCAAGTAGCAAGTAGCACTACGGCAAGTTAAACTGGATCCGACGCCGACGCCAAAACCAAGTCTCGAGTGTAGACTAGCCAACAAGTTTATTACCCTAGAAATTTATGTACCTAGTGTCGACAAAATACGGTTGGCCATGCGTGTAACCCCGTCCACTTCGCAAAGATACGGATTAAAGCCAGCTGCAAATGTGGTCTTGATGAATCTGCAGAACATATCTTCTATAATTTCCCATAACGAAATTACGTTTTCTATTGTCATCCCTCCTATCTTTGTTAGTTGTGGTATATATCCCATTTTTTCTATATAACCTACAGCCAAACTGGGTAATACTAGCTTTCCGCACGCGACTTCGTCTGCGGATAGTTTGAACTTCTGTTAAAAGTACAGTTATAGTTAACATCATCTTCAAAGGCTTTTAAAAACAAATTCTAGAACGTGAATTTTAAGTAAGAAGTCCACATAAACCACTTTAATTTCATGACTCTAAACTTTAAAACAACAAAATTGACATTTTAGTAAATTTCTATGCTTACAAACAATTAAACCACTTAGCAGAAGATTTTCGAAAACCACCAAAGCTGAATATTTTCTTTATGTAATAGTTGTCTCAATACCTACCCATTTTAATATCCTGCAGGTACATATGTAACTTTTAATATTACTTAATTTCAATACAAACTTTACAGTCAGTATAGTCTTAGATCCCAAGTTTTCCCTTTAGTTATTTTTTATTGATAATGGATTTTCTCTTAACTAACTATTCCTTTAACTATTGTTTAAAAAACACTGAAGACTGCACTGTTTTAGATGCTATAATTCATTTCCCTGGCGAAAAAAAAACCAAACTCCTATACCAACTTTCACCCGCTTTTCACACTGTTAAGGGATTGTTTTAAAAATTGGATTTTATTTCAATTCTATTGGTTTGATACAGAGTTTCATGTATCTAACTTCAGTTATAATATAATTTTTATTTATAGGGAGGTAAACAGTAGGTAAACTTCTACCGCCATTTCACCCCATTTTCCGAATTTGCCGTTACTTATTAATTTTTTTATTTATATCCTGAAAACCGCTGTTCATGAATCTCATTTCAAAAATGACCGAACTCTCTTACAAACTTAATTTTACCTCCTTAGGTAAATAGAAATTTACATTTTCACATTTACCTCTTCAAAATGATCAAAATCCCGTACAAATTTGTACTGCTAATTTAATTTGTGTACAGTAAGTAGCCCTTACCTGAAATAACCAAACTCACTAACTTCCACCCCCGATTTCATCACTTAAGTTTTTCCAAAATCGCCAACAGTTGTATTTTTATACATACATACATACATTAAATCACGCCTGTTTCCCAGAGGGGTAGGCAGAGACCACTTCTTTCCACCTGCTACGATCTTGACAAATCTCTTTCGCTTCTTCCGCATTCATACATCGAGTCATGCACGCACGTCGATTTTTATTAATAAACATTTTTCTATTTCTAACTTCAAAAATACAAACTTCTACCCCCCCGTTTAACCACCTTAATGGGGCACATACTTGTCATATTATTATATTAAGTTAGTAGGTGGGTGGGTGTAGTTTAGGGTGCTTTCACACTAGCGATCGCGGCGATCTCGTGGCGAGCGTGGTGCACGTTAAATCGCTGAGAAATCGACGGACAAATCGCAAGTGTGAAAGCACCCTTAGTTTCAGTTTTATTAATTAACTAGAGGACGCCCGCGACTTCGTCCGCGTAGAATTAGTTCCCGCTACTCCCCCCATTTCTTCCCGCTGGGGGTCGATTTTCGGAAAATCCTTTCTTAGTGCTCACTTACATCATGAAAGGAACCCCTGTACCTAATTTCAAGTTTCTACGTTCAGTAGTTCCGGCTGTGCGTTGATTTATAAGTCAGTCAGGTTTGCCTTTTATATATATAGATATATGCGTTTGTGATACCCATAGGTGTTGATGACACATTAACGGCTTGCATGGATAAAATGTTGTACAAATATAACTTATAGTACCTACTGTCTAGGTCTAGGCCTCTGTTTATAGTACACTTAAAGTCTAAAGATGTTTACCTTTTTTTTTTCATTGAAATAAGGAGCAAAAATGTACACATTACACATATTTTTGATGTCCAGCCCGTGTACACAAGTTTTTCCTTCACTGTTTGAGCCACTGTCACGTCCTCACGTCCTACAGGGTGGCAAGTAAAAACTCAAGACAAGTTTAACTTATTTATTTATAAGAACGCCGGTTATGTGAACAGAAGAGGGTAGGTAGGTTCGTAGGATGTGGTCTGGTTCTGCGAAGCGAGCTAGCACTTCCCTCACAGTTAGTGATGTAGAGCAGCAGTGAAGACACAACCGTCAGCAGCCCGACGGTGTGTGATGACAGGACAGGATCCTGGCGTCGGGGGTAACACCGGAACCCACCCGAAGATCCTGGTCACCGAAGGTAGAGGTCGCTCCGGCCAAGAAGAGGAGTAGTCAGGGTGTAGAACCCGATCCGCGTTGTGCTTCAAGCAGATGGTGTAGCGGTGGTTTAGTCCTAGCGGTGAACCCTGGAAATCCCAAGCATTGGCTGTATGAGCCTGGTGTCCAGCATTAGGATAGTCCCGCTAGTGACAGAGGGCACTCTGATAGATAATAAAAAAAACAATATACCTATGTTTGCTTCCTAAACACCAGCTTGTTTGAGGATATTGAGGTGTTGTATTTATATAGGTTAGCTAATTTATGTTTAGATTAGAGTTAGGTACAGTTAGGTATATACTATTAATTGGTTGCATTACTGTAAAACTAACGACAGAATGTAGCATCACAGGGACTTACTACTGTACTCAGAGGCATTTTAGAGACAATTGGTTCTTTTTCAAACTTGTGTTGTGTATGAATATCAAAAATTGTTACTTAAAAAAACATGTGTGCTACGTTTTTTGACCTTAGGGTCAATTCATACCGAGACGCGACGCGACGCGACGCTGCGCGCACATGAGACTCAAAATATACTTTATTTACTACACGAAAAGGTACATATTTCATTGTGTGAATTCAGAATACGTTACGCAACGTAAAGGGGATGCAGGACAAAAAAAAACAACAAAATGGTATCATGATGACACCTAATTTAAATGATTTTATCTTATAGAACACGTTAAAATAAGCATGTTTTACTTGAAAGACTTTTCTCTAAAATCAAAATTGGCTGAGATACAGTGTCTCATTTGTTGGTTAATTACAAGGCGTCAGGGACTTAGAAAAAAACTGTTGCTTCAAAATTATGTCAATAAAAAAATAGGTTAGGTTAAGTTAGTTTTTAGATACGCCCGAAGGACAATCCACCCAGAAGTCATACTTGGTTTTAGTGAAAAGTTTATATGAAAAAAGATGCTTGTTTTAGTATATTTTGAACAATGAAATCATTATAAACAGATTATATTGACATAATTCTGAAGCAACAAAATTTTTCTGTAATTTACCAACATTTGAGCCCCTGTATCTCAGCCAATTTTGATTTTAGAGAAAAGTTTTTCAAGTAAAACATGCTTATTTTAACGTGTTCTTTAAGATAAAATCATTTAAATTAGGTGTCATCATGATACCATTTTGTTGAATTTTTTGTGTCCTGCGTCCCCTTTACTTTACCCCGACTGCAAGATAACTTTTGCCTTTTAAGTAATAAAAAAAGGCGCCATTACCTTATGGAAGAGAGACAGAGTAATAAAGTTTAGTTAAGTGAAATGGACATCACCAGAGTTCTGCAAGAGGCAGGGTTGACTGCCAAGCAACATCATTCCTCAGACAGCAACAGCTCCAGTAGACTTCATAGAAGCTGGGCCGGACTTAATCCAGCTCGTTCAACACCGAGTGAAGAATTCAATCGTATATAAAGTGGTTATGGTATATAAAGAATAAGAATACCCCTGCAACAAAAAAAAAATTGAGGTTATTAGTTACAGGTCATAATAGGGATTATCCTACCAGCGTGTGTAAGAACAAGAAGAAACGGAGACTTACCACTGGGGATTAGAGAGTGGGTGACTAAGCCGGGACGGAGGGACCTCATATTAACCTTATGGAGTTTCTTTCAACGTGCTTAATTTATGCTGAAATAAATAATAGAACGTCAGAGGACGCGAATATAATCATATTATTTACGTAGGAAACTCACCACAAGCTAGTTTTTTATGGTTCCGTAAGGAATTTCCTCACAGAATTTGGTTGGAATATGCAGTAACAAAAGTTTCATGTATAGGTAAGGTACCGGCAGGCTATAAAGACAATATTATTCAGTTCACTAAGAAAAATACGAAGAAATCCTTTATTTGGATCGATAATAATACATTACTGCATAGACCGGGAATTAGGCCGTTGCGGGACGAGTAGAGTTAGCGTGGCCGAGACGCAGTCGAGGCCGCGCTATATACGAGTCCAGCAACCGCCCTTCCCGGTCGAGGCTTGTATAGTGCTTTTCTCCAACAATGCGAGAAAATATTACCTACACAAATTGTTAAAATATTAAACATAGGTCAAAATTTACTTGAGAAAAAAGTACTGAAACACGTACGATTAAAAGTACTTACTGAAACAAAGCATTAAATAAAATCACACTTTTATACGTAATAAATTCAATTTGAATAAAATACGGTTTAAATTATAACATTTATGACGCGTTTGTGTTATTTCGGCAATTAATTTTGTTTATGAACACAATTTCTGTAAAAAAAAACGTCAAACTATTTCATACACTTTTAAATACGCCGTAAACGCTGTTTGAAAATGTTTTACTTTTTAGTCTATGATATTTAAAAAATAAAATATACAAGGAAAAATTTTGATTGCACGAGTGTTTGGCTGTTTGGAGTTAGTTATCCTAGTCCAAACATGGTTTTAAAAAGTAAAACACCAGGTACGTAATGAAATTTGTATACATTTTCGCGGCCGCTGCCGCTGGTAAATAATAACTTTTTTTTTTAATTTTGCCTGGACCTGGAACTCAGAACTTCGCGGGCTGATTTTACGACAGTAAGGTTAACATTTCCGAGCATGTGGGAGGAATAGTACATTACTGCACAGACCGGGAAATAGGCCGTTGCGGGACGAGTAGAGTTAGCGTGGCCGAGACGCAGTCGAGGCCGCGCTATATACGAGTCCAGCAACCGCCCTTCCCGGTCGAGGCTTGTATAGTTCTTTTCTCCAACAATGCGAGAAAATATAACACAAATTGTTAAAATAATAAACAGGTCAAAATTTCCTTGAAAAAAAAGAACAGAAACACGTACGATTAAAAGTACCGAACCGAAACAAAGCATTAAATAAAATCAAACATTTAAACGTAATAAATTCAATTTCAATAAAATATGGTTTAAATTATAACATTTATTACGCGTTTATGTTATTTTAGCAATTTATTTTGTTTATGAACACAATTTCTATAAAAAAAACCTCAAACTATTTGATACACTTTTAAATACGCTGTAAACGCTGTTTGAAAATGTTTGACTTGTTAGTCTATGACATTTAAAAAGTAAAATATACAAGGAAGGATTTTGATTGCACGAGTGTTTGGCTGTTTGGAGTTAGTTATCCTAGTCCAAACATGGTTTTAAAAAGTAAAACACCAGGTAGGTACGTAATGAAATTTGTATACATTTTCGCGGCCGCTGCCGCTGGTAAATAATAACTTTTTTTTTTTAATTTTGCCTGGGCCTGAAACTCAGAACTTCGCGGGCTGATTTTACGACAGTAAGGTTGACATTTCCGAGCATGTGGGAGAAAAATATATTATATGTTAAAAGGCCAAGAGATTAATCGAATATGAATATTAATGTGAATCACAGATAAGGGTAAATGTGAACTCATGAATAACATTAACATAACATGAATTTAATGCAGTGTTGTCAGACCCAATTTCCAAAAGTTCCCCCGGTGTGATAAAAAAGTAACCTTTTGCCAAGAAAAGTTACCTCATACTATGGACCGTTTTATATCAATTAAAAACATACCTCTTGAACTGACCGAGTATAACTCTGTGAGACATTTTTATGAAATGAAAAACTGAACTCTGAAGTCCCTTTCACTCTTCTGTATTACATGTTATGAGTAAAAGAGACGGCACGATAGCAACGTGCTTCGCGGTAGCTGAGCTATTTTTACGTCAATCGCACGTTTTTTTTTACGTAGTTACAGAGTCAGCCGGACAAAATTTAATAAATATTCAACAGCGCTTAAATAATATTTGAACATAACAATAACAGTTCAAAAGTAACCTAAAAGTAACCTTTTGGGCTGGGTAACCCGGGGCACGTTTTATCTTTATATTATACTAGAGGAAGCCCGCGACTTCGTACGCGTAGAATTAGTTTCCCGCTACTCCCCCCATTTCTTCCCGTTGGGGGTCGATTTTCGGAAAATCCTTTCTTTGTGCACCTCTAGAGTACCCAAGGAATACTCCCTCCAAATTTCAAGTGCCTAGGTCCAGCGGTGTGGGCTGTGCGTTGATATATAAGTCAGTCAGGTTTGCCTTTTATATATAAAGGGTGGCTCTGACCTTGGGGCTTTAAATGCAACGATCGATTCTACTCGCTTAACTGAACTACTTTTGTTCTGCAACATTAAAAAATAACTTAAGTTTAGATAACTAATTGATGTTAAAGTCTAATTGTAAAGTCAGTGTATTCAATAATGGCCACAAAATCACTATCTCATGGTACGGGGGTGACATTTCCTTGGTACGAGGGCTAAAGGAAAATGGAGAATTGGATCGCGTACAGTCACGAGATTTAATTTGGTACCCACCTTAGGTCCAAAGTCAATCTGACATTCTACAACAATAAGGTTGAGTATCCTAAAAGTTACAAATGACTTGACATCTCTAATGACATTGATGACTTCAAGCATATTTTTCTAGGAATGGGTCCCAAATTAACGCTCGTGACCGTACATTGAAAATTACATTTAACTTGTATTAAAAAAATAAAATTTAAGTAGGACATATTTTTAACAACTGACAGAGCAAAAGAAGTTCAGTTTCAGGAGTAGAAACGATCCATGCATTTAAAGCCCCAAGGTCAGAGGCACCCTATATACTATCTAACCTTACTATTTTCTATACTTAACATAATTTTGACTTTGGCAGTCAGTTTTTATGAACTTAGTAAAAATAACAAACCTCATTAATTTGCTTGCAGTACCTATAGACAGTATTTTTCCCTACAAACTTTGCAACCCCCTTTCATCCCTCTAGGGGTTGAATTTTAGTAATCGCTGAAATACGTATCTCATTATTTGCATTGAAAAGTATTTCTACCAAGTTTCAAGTAAATTGGACCATAAAAACCTTTTTTCCCATACAAACTTGGCAACCCCTTTTCATCCCTTTAGGGGTTGAATTTCAGTAATCGCTGAAATACATGTCTCATTATTTGCATTGAAGAGCATTTCTACCAAGTTTCAAGTAAATTGGACCATAAAATCATTTTTTCCCATACAAACTTGCCAACCCCTTTTTTCCCCTTTAGGGGTTGAATTTCGAAAAATCCCTTCTTAAAGGACGCCTACGTTATAAAATCAACTTTCCCTCAAAATTCCAAATCTTTATCTTAAGCGGTTTGGGCTGGGCGTTGATGAGTCAGTCAGTCAGGACATCCTCTTTTATATATATAGAAAACGTATTGTAGCTTTCTACAAGTTACAATTTTACAGGTCTAAACTGGCAAAACTGCTCAAATGGCTGGTCGTCATTGGTTGAGGTTGTGTCAAATGGAAACTTGTAACCTGTAAATTGTAATTTGTAGTTTTATAAAACAGGCCCCCGGTAGTAACCTGACAAAGCTAAAAGTACAAAAGTTACCTTCTGGCAACACTGATTGAATGGTCAGTCAATCCACAGACAGGGGCTCTACTTTGAAATCAGTAATTCGAACTTTTCAAATTACTGATTTCAAATTCGTGACGCGTCGAGAGCAAAAGGGATAGCAATAGACGAAGTTCGAATTACGGATTTCAAAGTAGAGCCTCAGATTATATTATAGGGTATGTCAAGTCATACGCTATGCACGCACGCGCAACTTTGCTTATGCGCGCATAGCCGTCAATAGGGAATATGCATGTTTTTTTACAGCTTCAATAAACGCTGATTCATTTAACAAACAGATGAGAAAAAACATTTTTTGAATAGCTATAAAAATAACCAAGATGTAAGCAAACAAAGATTTGTTCCTATCTACATACATACATTAAATCACGCCTGTTTCCCAGAGGGGTAGGCAGAGGGGTACAATACATAATCTCGAAATATTTTTTCCGAATTTGATAAACACGAATTTCAGAAATCCGATTTTGAAATTTCCGAATCATCACTATTCCGAATTTTAGTTTCACGAAGTATCAGAATCACGATTTTTTAAAATTCCGAATGTTCACATTTCCGAATTATTAAAATCCCGAAAAATATATTTCGAATATCGCAATTCCGATTATTCCTATTCCGAATCCCGAATATTCATCATTCCGAAATTTTAGCAGTCCTAATTCTCCAAGATTTTTTATTTCAAATAATAAGATAAAATATTGTATAATGTTTAACATGCTTAATGCTCAAAAACTGTAAGAAATGTCCGACAAAGTCGACTGAGCTCCGCTTTGCGGAGCTCCTGTTCCGCGTAGCTGAGGCGCTTCGCGCCTTGATGCAACTCTAACCTAACCTAACCTATCAAGGTAAGATGACCTAATTTAGTTATGTGCTCGTCATCTCATCTAACTTTTGTTTCAAGTAGAAGACTTCAATTCAATTCAAGTGGTTTGTTCCAAATTTCTCATCGTCGATCTGGTTTGTGAATTTTCGGAATTATAATTTTCGTAAAAAGAAAATTCGGAATTGTCAACATTCGTAAATATAATTTTCGGAAAAACGTTTTCGTGATTTTAATATTCGGTAATGTAAAATTCTAGATTTTGATATTCGGCCTTAAATTTTTTCGGTATTGTAAAAATTCGGAATTATGAAATTCGGTTTTTTCAAATTCGGAATTAAATAATTCGAGATTCTAGGGTGTTCCCTAGGCAGAGACCACTTCTTGCCACCTGCTACGATCTTGACAAATCTCTTTCGCTTCTTCCATATTCATACATCGAGTCATGCACGCACGTCGATTTCGGGTACTTAAAATTCGGCCCTTTTCCAGTATTTTCTAGCAAAATAGAATTTTACGTGGAGTTTATACGGCCGAACTGCACAATGACGTCACCGGTGCACTTCGGTTCTCTCTGTCTAATTAGCAGTTTAAAATGCTTGTATCATCCGTATTTCTTGACCGATTTTAATTTTAATTTCACTTTTGGTGATGTCTTTTACGGTATTTTTATGTTTTGTTGACAAATGCGATTTAAAAAATCCAAGCATATTCCCTATTGGACGATTAGTCGATTATTTAGATCATTCGAATCACTTTGCAGATCATTCGATTATCCGTCATACTACTAAGGTCTGACTTTTAATTCACTGCAGTAAAATGACAGAGCCAAATGTCACTCTGTGAAATAATTATAGCACATTTATTTTATTTAATAATGGGGGGTCTATGGCTGGCTGTCATTCTGAAAACATCTGTCCAATTATGTAATTTTTTGTAAATTACTTTATTGTTGATTTTGGTTCGCAAATCCAGCGCAGTTTTCTTAAACCCTACTTTGAAAATCGAAGTTCGAAGTTACGTTAGCTCCATCCCTGTCACTCGTCATTCGAGACTAAATCGAGAGAAGGTGATGGAGCGAACGTAACTTCGAACTTCGATTTTCAAAGTAGGGCCTCTGAAGATACCCGAATATCTACGAAAGAAGGCGAAATGGCAATACAATTATGTAACATTCAGCCAGTGATATCGATAATCGATACAATACAATAAATAAGTGATGATTTCTGTACCTTGTCGCTTTCAATCGTTTCACAATTTTGTATAACATTTCAAACACGACGTTAAAGTGACAAGGTACATAAATGATCACTTATTTATGCTGTTGACTGTACGTATCTAACACAGTTTACAGAAATTTTTTGGAGCTTGGTCGGTAAACGATCATGCCGCTCCATACGTTTTCTTAAAATTAAGCACTATTGTTACTAGATTGCACACACATTTTATATAATGTAAACAGAAATTTTGTTTGAATTGACTGTGGTTCGGACAACAAAGAATTACAGTATCCCACATTATTTTGTGTTAAACGATAGCGCTGCCCTCGACTACATTCCATCAAAACATGGAACACATCCTCTACAACGCCACAATCGCTGCAAAATGGAGTGTCCGTTTTACCCATCAAAAATTTAAATTTATTTGTAGGTACATGTCCAGACCGGAGTCTCATAGCTATTATAAGGTCTTGTCTTGTTAAGGAGCAGTGATTCATCCAAGGAGACTGTAACGGTTCTGGTTGGATGGTTCTATACCAGATGCCTTTCTCTTGGGAGCGCTTATCAAAAAACTCCTTCCATAGATCTTTGCACAGCACTCTAACTTTACCCAGAACCTCGGTATAAAAAGGAATTAAATGAACTACCGTACCCTCTGAGGACGCTTCTCCAGCTGGTCGGTCCGCAATCTCATTACCGTCAATACCTATGTGAGAAGGGATCCACTGGAGTTTGATGTTTTTGTTTTCGAATTTGTACTTCACCATGACATCTAAGATTAAATATGCTGACGGTGTTCCTCGAAAAATCGAGGTACATCGAGCTATATGTTGTAGAGAGCTTTTTGAATCCGTTAATATAACTCAAATTTCAAATACGCCAAAGCTTCAACAATGGCCTGTAGCTCAACTGACATTATAGACATCTTAGCATCAAACGTAAAACGCATTCCTTCTTCCAATTGGGCGTCATAAAAGGCCGCTCCTGAACTTTTTTTATCCTTGGATCCGTCCGTGTATATTTGGTAAAACTGGGAATATTTATCATTAAGGTACTGGGTGCAGATTTGTCGTAAATTATGGCCGATGTAATTTTTTTTACTTTTTTTTAGTATATCTATTTCTGGTAAAATATCAGATGTGTCTCTATAATTTACCCAAAAATCAAATGTGAACATTTCTAGTTTTTCACTACAGAATATTGGTTCATTTTTAAATGACTTATGTATCGACCATAGTAGGGGCTCTTTTTTCTTTTTCCAGGTCGATACATAAGAACACACCTCATCTAACAGTAATAACATTTTTGTTATTAAATTTGATCGATTTACATTTAAACCAAAATTTGCCGGCTAAATACCTACCGTCTTCGAATAGTTAACGGCTGTAAACACAGCTCGCTCTGCATAACATGTATTGGGGTCGTTTTAATGAAGCCACCGATAACTCGCATGGCTTGATTTTGAATTTTGTCTAGTTTATTTGTGTGACAATCAGCACTGTCATCGAATAAGAAGCTACCGTAATCTAGTCGACTTCTAATCACTGCCATGTAAATACGTCTTAAATGTTTTGGATGTACTCCCCAATTAGGCCCGGCTAATACTTTAAGAATATTTAAAAACTTTTGAGCTTTATCGGTAATTTCGTTAATCTGTTTTGACCATCTCAGAGACTTATCTAGCCAAAGGCCCAAATATTTTACATTGGGTACTACTTGCAGTATATTATTATTGATTTGCAGCTCCACAGATAGCATTTTGTGTCCTTTTTGAAAGATGCATACTTTGCTTTTTTCTGTCGAAATTTCTAAACCCATTTCACGTAACATATCTCTTAGCCTGATTAAGGAATCCTGTAAATGTGTCTCAGTAATATGAATATCCTCACTAGATAAATATAAGACAAAATCATCAGCATATTGTGTAATGTTGACTTCCCTTAACTGACTACAAATATCCATCGTTGTGACGTTAAACAGTAGAGGTGAGAGCGGGTCACCCTGGGCCACGACTACAGTATCGCACCAATTGAGCCTTATCGACGTTTATTTTTAAGTGCCTTTCTCTAAAATATTCCCACAGATAATTACATATCTTCGTACCTACTCCCGATCGGTCCAATGTAGCAACTAATCCCGTAACCTCAACATTGTTGTATGCGTTGTCAATATCAATAAAAGCATCCAACAGTGGCTTGGTTTCTCTGATATCCTTTTTGAATGTTAGTAACCAACTGGCTTAAATTATCAAAACATGATCTACATCGTCTAAAACCGATTGTGTGATCCGAAAATAGACCTTGTGATTCGAAAAACCATTCTAATCTCCTTTGCAAGATACAGTGGAATATTTTAGCTAATCACGACAACCTGGCTATTGGACGAAGGGAGGATAATAGGTGTGGGTCCCTGCCTGGTTTTGGGATAGCGACTATATTAGTATCTCGCCACTGACTTGGCACAAAACCAGTACTTAAACAGACGTTATAAAACTTCCTTAAAACCTCTTTCCCTCTTTGTGGAAGATGCTTTATCATAGAATATGACACATTGTCACAGCCGGGTGAGGTGTCTTTATGCATCTCTCTATTTCAGCACTCGTAATACAAACTTCTAATTTGTCATTGCAAGAAATAAAAGTGGGTTTAGGTGGTAAAACGTAATCAGATGACAAGCTATGAATAAGACCTGCGGCGCTGTTTGAGTCTATAATACTGTGAAGGTGCCCGATACCCTTTCAGCCATCTCATACGTTGCCATACGACACTAGCTGATGTTGTCTCATCCAAGCTTGAACAGAACTTATGCCATGAATCTGTCTGAGCATTTCTGATTAGTTTTTGTGATTCGCTAGTCTTTATTTGTAATGATGATAAGTTATTTGGTGTAGGATTCCGCCTAAATTGAGCTAAAGCTAATCGACGCTTAGCTACAGATTTTGATAGTTCAGGGGTCCAGTATGGCTTGTGTTTAAACTTACTCTCAGGATTTCTACAAATTTTGATAAGTGGAATATGCTTTTCAGCAGCCTCATACAAACACTTAATAAAACAGTCATACGTACATTGGGGGTCTTCAGGCATGTTTAACTCGGCGAAAATCTCATCTAAATAGGCTGTATAGGACTCCCAGTCCGCTTTTTTTAAATTTCTTTTTTTATATATATTTGAATTAATTGAGATTTTATTAGACAGTTTAATTAACTTGTGATCACTGCCTAGGGTTTCGTTTAGCACAGACCAAAACAGTAGTGATGCAATGTCCAATGATGCCAAAGATAGGTCGGGAGAAGAAAGTAACAAACTGCCTTCTACTAACTGAAAACGTGTAGGTTCGCTGGTATTTAAATAAGCAAAGTCGTTCTCCAGCAGCGAATCAAAAATATGCCTACCCCTACAATCCGTTTTGTACGACCAATTTGAATGATGTCCGTTAAAGTCTCCAAGGATTACTGTTTTGGTACTTACAATTGACAGCAAAGCGTCCCAGTCATTCTGGGTCGTGGTGATATTCGAGGGACAATAGCCAGAAATTACATATTGAATGTGGGCACAATTGTGTACTTTGACACAAACAAGTTCAATACCTGAGTTAATGGTAGAAAGCGTGAGGTATGCCTGAGCCTCAATTGATTTATGTGTCAATATAGCGACACCGCCGTAAGAAGAGTCTCTGTCTTTACGAAATATATTATAATTTTTTAAACATAAATTATCCTCGGGCTCAAGCCACGTCTCACTTAATGCTACGATGTGGATCTTTTCCTGAATTTAGGCTTAAGACTACGGGCATTCCATTGTAATAGATTTAAATTCATTACTATTTTCTTATCCATTGGAAGGCTTAAAAATGTTTTTTAACAATGGTAAGTCACAGAAAAATTTACCTACATATGATATAATACAACTTTTTATCATTTTAAACGCAATGTGAACTTTTTCCCCGAGATTATACTTTCTAATAAATATGAGTTCTTTCAATCGGTCTAATAAATCTGTAAAGCACTGTACCTCCTCCTCACTCCTTTCACTGACATTGTCATCTTGTTGAAACTCCTTATCCTCCATGTTACAGTCGGCATCCACATCACCGAACAGTGTGTCACAATATACATTCGTTTTGAGATCAGAGCCTGTCCCCTTCTTCTTTTGTTTTTTCTTGCTTTTCGTCCGTGAGTCGTCGTTCGTAATATTTTTCTTCTGTTTTTCCTTTTTGTGTTCTACGGGTGACCTCACTATAAGTACCTAGAGAATGTGAAGAATACGAAACACCGGCGGTAGTAGGAATGTTGGACGGGAGATTGTATTCACTGTTTATGTTCACCTCTAAATTACTTTCAGTCTGTAAGATTGGTGTAGGTGAAGGTGGAACATAAATATCTAGCGCTTTTTGATAGGTACAATTAAATTCCTGCATTAATTCTCTGATGCGTTTTTCTTTTGCGAATATTGGACATGATTTGGACAGGGCCATATGCTTGCCCTTACAATTTATACATATAAACCTGACCGTCTCGCAGTTCGTATGTCTTTCCCCACATTTTGGGCATATTGGCCTGTTAGCGGGGCACATTTTGAATGTGTGCCCAAATCTCCTACAACGCGAACATTGGGTGACTGGGAACACATATGGATTTACCTTAATCCTGAGATCGCATAGATATATATAAGCAGGAATCGCCGATCCCTTGAACATTTGTCTGATTCACTCGCCCGATGCACCGATTGATAAGAACAGTGACGCGTTACGTAATGCACGCAATTGGAGTAAACAACTCGGACCGGTTTTTTGCCGCTCGATGTTATCTCTAAATGCACGTCCTAATTGTATGGGTACCGAATAGACACTGATTTTTGTATTTGTTGAGAGTTGCGTCCAGTCCCTTCTTGAAAGGTCTAACCACAGACAGGGCTAGGAAACCTGCTTATTTTTTTTAACTTAACTTTATTTTAATTTTGATTCCGCTTATTTATGCAAAATGGCAACTCCTTAGATTTGAAAAAAATGTGGCTGTAGCTGGATGCTGTGGGCTCTTAGAGGGTAGAATTTCAGTATTAACGTGGTTCTTTACCAGTGGACGCATTCTTTTCTGACCTAACCCGTGTGAAGCTCGACACTTGATTCTAGCAGAATTTTGCTGTTGAACATCTACAGAAGTGAAGTTAAGAGGGTGGAATTAAACTTTGTACCGTCGCTGAGTCGTCGTCGTCGTCGTTGAGTCGCAAACCGTCCGCCAGTGCGAGTGCCACGCTTTTGAGTCGCTTGAGTCGCTTCGCACCAAATCGGCAAAATAATTAACTTATTTGTGAAAAACATCGTTTGAAGTGTCCGGTGATTCGGCGCGTTACGGGCTACGCGAGGGTGAAAATTTTATATTATTTTTCAAAATTTTGACTATTTTTCGCCCTTGGCAGTGACTTAAAGTGTGTGTTGACGGCACACCGGAAATTGATCTGAGAGGACGTGATCTTCCCGGCTCCCAGGTTTGCCCAAGGACAGCGCAGTAAGTCGATACACACCCCATCCCGCTACGTACAAAACTCGCCGAATTATCGCCATATTTCCGACCATAGGGAAAGCGATACATTTTGTACCGAGACACTTCGACGCATGTTTTACGCCCATCAAAACACCCACCCCCTCCCTCAACCCTTGTGGAGACTCACCGTGCCCCAATCAGCATCCGGAGCAAAGTCCCAGCCCCACAGGAGCAACCGGAGAGACTCCACAGGCCCAAAAAATAGCTATAATTAGATTAACTAGGTCACACCGTTTTTAGACCATAATTTTAACACAGAACCTTGATTGCTGTATATAATTAGTTTCCTTAATAAATTCCCTACCCTCCGATACCCCTATCTTGCCTGTACAAACCCTCCCCACAAAGCTAGCACGTCCCAAACTTCAACAAAATTCCGTAGAATATAGCTAACGCTCGACGCCACGCGACTTAGCCGGTTGTAGACCCCTCGCTGCCCAGTCATAGACGGCGCAGAGGGCTCTAGCTAGCTGGACAGTAGCGGCCGACGCAAGTGCAACTATTATTGCATCACCCGACGCGACGACACGCCACGCGCTCGCCGGGCTGCCGACCTCGTTTCTAGTAGCTGACGGTTCAAATAGCTGACAGCTCTAGTTTCGACTTTGACGGCCGCGACGGGCCGGGGCAAAATTGGCCCCAACAAAAATCCCCTCTTCCCATCTTTTGGCTTGCGCAGCAGCTATCCAGTGCAATGGCGAAGTATTTTTGTGCTTAGCGAATTCCTGCCTTAGGCTAACCTACTTCCCCAAAGCCTGGAAGTCTGCACACGTCTGCATCCTACGGAAACCCGGTAAGGAGGACTATACCCACCCCAAGTCATACCGACCGATTGGTCTATTGTCGGTACTAGGGAAAATCCTGGAAAAAATGCTGGTAAAGAGGATCAAGTGGCATATCCTCCCGGCCCTGAACAAACGTCAGTACGGGTTCATGCCCCAAAAGTCAACGGAAGACGCCCTATATGACCTGATGAGACACATAAGAACTGAAGCAGAAACGAAGAAACGCATAGTGCTGCTTGTCTCGCTAGACATAGAGGGAGCTTTCGATAACGCCTGGTGGCCGAAGCTCAGAGCCCAACTGGCCAAGAAAGGCTGCCCGAGAAATCTTTATCATACGGTCTGCTCCTACCTGGACGACCGCATGATAAGGGTACACTACGCGGGCGAAATCAGCGAAAAGCCCACCACAAAGGGATGTGTCCAAGGCTCTATAGGAGGTCCAATCTTTTGGAATGTAATTCTAGACGATCTCCTACAGATGCTCAACGACACGGACGCCCATTGTCAGGCCTTCGCTGACGACGTCACTCTGGTGTTCTCTGGCAACGACTCAGGTGCAGTAAAAGCAAAAGCCGAACGGACTCTCCAAAAAGTGGTTGAATGGGGTACCCAAAATAAGCTAAACTTCGCCGCTCACAAAACGGGAGCCATGGTGATAACGAGGAAGCTGAAATAGGACCCCATCCGAATCTCAATGGCTGGGACCGCAGTGGAGCTTGTCGACGAAATCAAACTATTGGGACTTACCATAGACCGTAAGTTGACCTTCAACGCACACGTAGAAAAAACGTGACGAAAGGTAACGAATATCTACAGACAGCTGTCACGTGCGGCAAGGGTGTCATGGGGTCTCAATAGCGAGATAGTGAAAACCATCTACGTGGCGGTGATAGAGCCGATCGTCCTGTACGCAGCAAGTGCATGGCACGAGTCTGCCAACAAGTTGATGGTGCGAAACCAGCTAGATTCAATACAGCGTGGTTTCGCCCAGAAGATTTGCAAAGCATACAGGACGGTCTCTCTGACATCGGCGCTGATCCTGTCGGGAACCCTCCCACTGGATTTGCGCATTCACGAAGCGGCAAGCCTCTACGAGGTCAAAAAGGGCTACAGTGAGGACCACATTCCACCAGGAAGAGAAATTGAAGAAAAAACTGACGCCCTGAAGAGACCGCACCCGTCAAGGGTTGTGTCCATCGACTACGTCTGCTTGGAGGAATTCAACCAAGACGTGGTCGATAGATACGACCTCGAAGGCCCTCAAATTTACACCGATGGGAGTAAAATTGAGGGCCAGACGGAAGCGGCACTCACATGGTGGGAGAATGGAAGAGAAATCCGCCACTCAACCTTCAAGCTAGCGCCCTATAACACCGTGTTTCAAACTGAACTGTACGCCCTACTCAGGGCAGTACAGATCGCAGGGAAGCACAAGGCGCGGAGCGTCAGCATCCTCAGTAACTCAAGATTCTCACTGGAGCTCCTCAAATCACCGGACACGACACACCCCTTGGTCCAAGAGATCAAAAACGCCGCAACCCAAACAAAAGCAATGGGGACCGACCTCAGGTTCTATTGGCTGCGAGCTCACGTTGGAACGCCAGGAAATGAGAGAACAGACAAACTGGCAAAGCAAGCAGCCCTTAGGAAGAAGACCGCCCCCCAATACGACATGGTGCCGGTGTCCTACGCCAAGAGGTCGATAAGACAAAACACGGTCGAACAGTGGCAGGTTCGCTACGGGGCATCCGGGACAGGTGCGACAACCAAGAAGTTTTTTACAACTGTGAGAGATGCGAGCACATATTAAAGAAACTCAAACTCACAAACTTCTTGGTTCAAGCGTTTACTGGTCACGGAGGCTTCGCCGCCTATCTCCACCGTTTTAAGATCAAAGACACACCCTCGTGTGTCTGCGACCCGACCCTTGACGAGGACATCTAGCACGTTGTCTGCGATTGCCCGCGTTTCGGCATGGAAAGGCTCAACCTTGAGCAAAAGACCGGGGTCAAAGTTTCTCCGGATAGCTCAAGCTGGAAAGCCCTGCTGGGAACAGAAGCCAACCGCGAAAGCACGAAGGGTTTTATAGAAAAAGTGGTACGCGTAGCGTGTTTAAGGAACAAATAGTTCGGTACCCGGACTATTCTGGAAAACGCTACGCTGAAATTTGACACCACGCAAACCCCTCGGGCACAGGACCCGGGCAGGATTCCACGCCGAAACAACCCCCACAGACCTCCCCCAACCTTCCCTCCAAACCTTCGTACTCGTACCCCCCTTCCAACCCCCCCCTCGCTGTAGCCCCCCCTCGCCGTATCCCCCCAATTCTGTCCCCCCCCTCCAAGAAAACCCAATTTTCTTCTCCCCCCCTTGCACCCCTAATCTTGTAGGATGATGCAATAATATAAAATAAATAGTATAACATTTCCAAACACCCCATTCCCTAAGCACTTCTGTACAATCTCTTTGTTTAAACCCTAACTAACTCTGACCTTAAGTGTACCTATGTTAACATAAGCAACCTCCTGACGCACGCACCACCCGAACACCTAAGGGGTGTTGGTAGGACGGGGGAATATGATATAGATGACCGGAAGTGTTGACTTGGCATTGTAGGTATTTGCTGCATGTATAAAACGACAGGTAGCGACTTGTTTAATATGAGTAATTTCTATCAGGCTTTTCTAGGGTTTCATTAAATACCAAAGCTAGACACTGTTAATTAAATATTAACAGATGCATAGAAAGTTAACGAAAGTAAATGTGTTCATTATCAATTTTCAAAGTTAACTTAAAAGTTAATCCGTTACTCGAAATGTTAACTTCGTTAATGGATTAACGGTCTTGTGTCCAGCTATGCTGATTATCTATCTAGAAGGAAAGTAAAATAAAAAACACATTCCAATTATATTACTTATTTCGTATCAAACATATTTATTATAGGTACAAGTTCAAACGCAAGCATAGTACACATTAGTATTTTTTTTAAAAGTTTAATCATAAGATTATAAATATATTTTTAACAATACGCGTTAATAGGTAGGTACATATTCTAAAGATTTTTAAATTTAACAGAAACGTCTGTTTACGAAATTCTAAACTGTAGCAAGCAGTTAGCGTCACTTAATTAGTTCAGCTACTGGACAACAGATGGCGCTAGTGTCCGCACAATCCTACATCGCGCGATTTTAATTAAGCAACAGCAGTCAATAGCTTATAGGTGATTTTATGCTTCCAACTTACTTCCGCCCTGGAATTCGATGGAACATAACGATCAGCAGTAGTTATTCAAGTTTACCAAATAAATAGGCGTCACTGTTTACTGTGCTTCCGTGTGGAACTAAGTAAAGTAACTTTCGCGTTGTATAGTAAAATAGTGTTATGTATATTTCTCTCTCTCTCTCTCTCTCTCTCTCTCTCTCTCTCTTACTCTCTCTCTTACTATCTCTGTGTTCGTAACGGAATAAACTCTTCACCACTGCATCCTGTGTCATTTGAACCTGCCACCGACTACCCCGTGACCTTGTCCAATCGGCCCCTTTCTACAACTGATTTCCAACGTGAGGGCCTGGATCATTCTCGGGTTAACGACCGATGCCCGTCGTGACACGCTTGAAGAAGAAACTTCAAGAAGAAAGAAGCGAGATGTCTCTTAACATGTCAGAAGCACAGTTCCAGCAGTTACTGGGAGTTATCACCTCTGCTGTAACACCTGCACCGCAGCCAGGACCGACACCTCATGCGTTTTCGTTTGCTGCAGCAAAATTCGATTATGATGTTAAACAAGATCCAGAACTTGTAAAGACGTTTCTGACAGCAGCCTCATGTTACAAAAGAGCGGAGCAAATGAGCGACAAGGATGTTTTGCTTAGCCTGCCTCTCGTTTTAAAGAATGAAGCAGCTAGATGGTGGAATGGTATCTGCGAGAGTGTACTCACCTGGGACGATTTTCAAAGTCGACTGCGGAGAGCCTTTGCACCTAAGAGGCCTGCTCATGCTATCTATCAGGAACTTATAGCAGTTCATCAGCGCGACGATGAGTTAACGGAAACATTCATCGCAGGGAAAAGAGATCTGATTGCCCAGTTACCCTTACCTCGTCACCCTGAGTGCCACGAACTGGACATGATTTATGGCACCCTGCATAAGAAGATCAGAGAGAAAGTACCTCGAGAGTCTATTACAACATTCGACGCTCTCCTAAAATGTGCCCAAAGTGCAGAGGAGCTTTTCGAAAATGCACCTCAACCAAAGGCTCAGACAGACTGAATACGTTGCAACTATTGCCGTCTACCCGGCCACAATGAGGAGGTCTGCCGTAGGAAGAAGGCAGGAAGAGTCAGCGAACCGGTACGCCCAAAGCCAAAAGAAGTGATAAACCCTGTATCAGCTGCCGCTATGCAAGCACCGTCACCTACTCAGTCCGTACTCTTTTGCTATGGATGCGGAACACCAGGAGTGGTTCGGTCGAAATGCCCCAACTGTTTGACAGTCAAGAAAGCAGCGACGGTCAAGACTGAGAAAGTGGACTTCTGCGTCCTTAATGTAAAAACTGATGCCCGGTTAAGACCTATTGTTGGTATAGGCATTGGATCTATTGCTGGAACCGCGTATGTAGATACTTGTGCTAAAACCAGTGTTGCCTCGTACGAATTGTATGTATGTCTAAAGGCACGTGGATACAAGTTTGGAAGAGAGCACGTTGCAGTAACATTGGCTGACGGTATAGAAAAGAAACAAGATA
This sequence comes from Acleris cristana, assembly GCA_948252455.1. Taxonomy (NCBI): domain Eukaryota; kingdom Metazoa; phylum Arthropoda; class Insecta; order Lepidoptera; family Tortricidae; genus Acleris; species Acleris cristana. Next base: position 31,311,638 of record OX411771.1, read on the forward strand.
TCCTAACGATACAAGTCCCAGTTTCCCTTTGTGATCGCACGATACTGACAACTTTTATAATATTTCCTGACTCTCATGAGAATCGGACTCTGTTGGGTGTGGGATTTATCCAAGACGCTGAGATGGTTCTCAACGTGCCACAAATGACATGGCACTTCGCGGACACATCCCACATCACCTATGAGCTGAGAGAAGAAACGACTATTGGTGTTTCCATGGCTCACTTAGGTGCTACGCCCGGCCCGTTAGAAATGCAGTCGTACCAGAGGAAAGATCTTCAAGAAAAGCAGCGTTACCTATTGCAAGTACTTGTGGCTTACGTCGAGCATTGCCTTTTGACGAGCCGTCTTTACCTACTGAATCGGCATACAAGCTCATTCCAATTTCATTCAACGAGCTGACGCCACCTGACAAGCGCATGAAAGGACCACATTTCGATGGCTATTCGCCAAGATTCGTCGATCATATGTATGAAGACGCAAAGCAAAGCTTTCTGAACACCAAAGTACAGCTTACGGACTATGAAGAGACCCTGTTTCCAGACCGTAACCTGGGAATAAGCTGCTTAGAAGTAAAAACTGGTGAGTCAAGTATATTAACCGTCGAACAGAAGGAACAATTGGTACATTTGATGCGTGTTAATGAGGAAGTTTTTGATTTCACTAAAGAACCAACAACACTCGCAGAACATGCCATCGTTACCAACGCTAACGGACCGATCTCTGTACCACCGTACCGACTGTCACCAGTTCGTTGCCAATTATTAAAAGCCGAGATAAAGACGATGCTAAGCGAAGATGTGATTGAACCTTGCTCCTCGCCTTGGGCTGCCCCTGTAGTTATGGTACCCGCGTATGCATCGATTATAGAAGATTGAACGCAATCACGGTCAACCCTATCCCTAGAATAGATGATTTGCTTCACGCTGCTAAGCCCAGCGCTTTTATGTCCACTCTTGATCTGCGCGCAGGATATTGGCAAGTCAAGGTCAAAGACGAAGACCAGGACAAAGCCGCTTTTATAACACCGTTTGGAATCTACAGGTTTAAAAGAATGCCATTTGGGCTACGAAATGCTCCTGCGACATTTCAACGGCTGATTGATCGAGTGCGAATAAGTCTTGAAAATGTCAAAATGTTGGCTTACCTTGATGACATCATCATATTTTCTGATACCTACCAAAGCCATCTTGCCGACTTAGACAGAGTATTAAAACGGCTGAGGAAAGACAAACGTTGTAGCAGATGGCCTGTCACGTCCAATATGCCTTGAAGCTGGAGTCGAAGCCTGTAAAATATGTACGGTGACCGTTATCGACGCACCTGTGCGTAGCCTCGCCGATATACGTCTCGAACAAATGAATGACGGGCAAGTAACCAAAATAATCAAAGCACTTGAAAGCGGTGAGTCCGAAAATGCGACTTATTGGAGTAGCAAAGGGTACATTATGAACAATGGGTTATTGTACCGATACAATCCGAATGAAGACTCCGAAGAAGCCCAATTAGTAGTACCTGAACATGAATGGGCTAACATTTTATCAGTCTATCATGATAACCCTCTAGCTGGTCATTACGGGGTCGAGAAAACTTTCCGAAGAATTGTCCGAAGGTACTATTGGAAAGGTATGCGCAAATACATCGAAGCACATATCAAAAACTGTCTTCCGTGCCAACGATATAAGCCAACCAACCTTAAACCTGCTGGTTTATTACAAACAACCCCACTAAACCAGAGATTCGAGGTCATCTCATTTGATTTATTTGGTCCGCTGCCTATAACCAGAAATGGAAATATGTGGATTCTAGTAGCCGAGGACGTTGCAACTGGATGGATAGAGCTATTTCCTCTGCAACATGCTAGTGCCGAGAATTGCGCCACTTTACTGATTAATGAGGTTTTCCTCCGTTATGGTTTACCACGAAGACTTATAAGCGACAACGGTCCCCAGTTTGTTAGTGCAACCATGCAACAAGTGGCCTTCTGTCTTAACATCAAGCATCAGTTCACCCCAGTGTACCATCCAGCTGCTAACCCAGTAGAGAGAAAGAACCGAGACCTCAAGCTTCAACTAGCAATACTAGTGCAAGATGACCACAAAACCTGGGATGACAAGCTGTCAGCGATCAGATTCGCTATGAACACTGCCACTAGCCTGGTAACTGGTTATACACCGGCATACCTCACCTTCGGGAGGGAACTTCGAACCCCAGATGATAACGAGCACGACTTACGCGAAGTACTGCTCTCAGAAAACTTCGTACCAGAGATAACTCCGAAACTGCTACTTCTGGCCACAGCCCTCAAACGACTAAAGGAAACCCGGGAGATAAATGAAGAACGGAGGAAGGAATACGCTGATAAGAGTCCCAGGGAAAGCCCTAGCTATAAAAAGAATGATCTTGTCCTCACTACTACTCATACTGTTAGTAAGGCGACGAAAGGTATCAGTGGGAAATTCGCTCCCAAACGCGATGGACCCTACGTTATAAAACAACAAGTCGGTGCCTCCACGTATATTTTGGCTGACCCTAAAAAGCCTCAAGAAAATGTTGGGACATACCACACGTCAGATTTGAGCCCCTATCACGGCGGTAATGCGACCGTACCTTCACCAGTCCAACCCTTACGGAAGAGGGGCAGACCAAGGAAGATTACACAGCAGGCAGAACCCAATTAAGCCAGCTGCAAACCGTCGTGGACGCCCTAAGAAAACGCACTGAGTCCTGTCACCTCGTCGAGTCGCCCATCGGTACCAGTGGGGGAGACTGTAGCAAGCAGTTAGCGTCACTTAATTAGTTCAGGTACTGGACAACAGATGGCGCTAGTGTCCGCACAATCCTACATCGCGCTGTTAAGATTTCCCCTGAGAACATGACCGTGCGCGGTCAAAGTAATTTTAATTAAGCAACAGGTCAATAGCTTATAGGTGATTTTATGCTTTCAACTTACTTCCGCCCTGGAATTCGATGGAACATAACGATCAGCAGTAGTTAGTCAAGTTTACCAAATAAATAGGCGTCACTGTTTACTGTGCTTCCGTGTGGAACTAAGTAAAGTAACTTTCGCGTTGTATAGTAAAATAGTGTTATGTATATTTCTCTCTCTCTCTCTCTCTCTCTCTCTCTCTCTCTCTCTCTCTCTTTAGGGGGAAAAGATTCATCTTCAAAACGATCCCAGTTATCCATGTACTCGTAAGGATAAACCCTTTTACGTGTAAGTAATTGAATATTGGATGAATATGGGAAAGAACAATGCAGATGATTGAAATCTTCTTTTTGCATCGTTTTTGTTAGTTTTTCTAAACTTGTGTCCAAAAATTTAAATGAGTCCACGAAACGAAGCTGAAAGAATTCGTTCTCGGTAGGAACAAATTTCGTAAAGGAAATATAGTTTTCCTTAGTTTTTGGAATTAGTTTCATTGTGCCCGGTGCTTCTCCCAATTTTTTTATAAATAAATGGTTATATAAATAAATTAATTGATAAATTGTGGAAATGTATCGGCACAAAAAATTGATGTTTTAATTGTAGGTTGCAAATATTATGCGATGCACCGTGGAAGCACCCGGTAATATGGCAGTGGTCCCTAATGATAAGATAAGATAAGATAAGATAATATTTATTTGCAGAAAAAGGGTTAGTTACATGTCTTAATATTATATTAGGTATTGTTCCATCTTTTTCAGCCGTCTTCATACAGCATGCAAATGTATAAGTGGGAAGGATTTTAGCTATATTACAAACAGAATTATTATTCTAATTTAAATAGTAACAATTGTTTATTATGTGTTCATATGGCTAAAACAGTAAAAATAATAATTAATATAATAGTTATATTAAAGCGAAAAAATTTCGTCGGTCTTAGGCAGGATTCGAACCTACATCTCCTCTGGCAATCCGGGTCAATGCAGGCGCATTACCAATTACGCCACCAAGACCCTACTTAAGATCCACGAAATTAGTGATCGCTTACTTTATCATACTCGGAGGGTATGCTGACGCCATCTATCGTTGTTTTTATAAACAAACGACACCCATGTTTTCAAGTTCGTTGAAATTAGCATGAGTACAATGTGCCATATTATTCTACACATTTTTTAATTTTAACAGAAACGTCTGTACGTAATTCAAATTACATTAAAGCGAACCGACGAAATTTTTTTTTCGCTTCAATATAATTTGAATTACGTACAGACGTTTCTGTTAAAATTAAAAAATATATAATAGTTATCAATCATTTCTAATTTTCTATATTCATGTCATGCTATGTCTATAATTTATAAATTCTTGAACACTGTGAAAACAGTTTTCAAGGAGCCAACATCTTAGCGTTCGTTTAAATGCATTCCCTTCGAGCACTTTAATTTGGACCGGTAAGTAAGTGGTTGAAAATCCGAATGCACATATTATAACTGTTCCTTTATAAATAAATAAATATCCTTTTTACAATATCTATTGATATAATAGATATTTATATTGATCTCTTATGTCTATTGAATACACATCTGATCGTTTCTGAAAAAATTCAGGGATTTTTTTTGCAAAATTACAAATTTTATTAATATACATGTATACAAGCTAGTGGTAAAATATTTAGTTTTTTGAAAATGGGTTTACAGCTGCACCCTATCCATGAATTTGTTATTGCGCGGACACATTTCTTCTGCAATAGAAATACCCTGTCAACGCTCACAGAGTTACCCCATAACATTAGGCCATATCCAAGGATTGATGATACATGCCCATTGTTTCTTCGGGGATAAGGTTCAATTTTCAATGTAGGTGATTTGTGGTATTAAAAACGCGTCTTCTCTCAGGTAAAGTTTATTGGGACTGGAGTTAGTATGTATAACCATATCTATAAGTATCTATAGCTAGAACGGTGGCTTATGATGCGACATACCGCCCACCAAAACAATAGGTTTTAAATAACAACTCAAGATTACTTACGGCTAACGTTAAGCATCTATGTAGGACCTGTCCTAATATCAATTGCCACCACCAGTAGGTAAAATATATCTCTATTTAGCAATGAGTAGTTACAAACGTATACTAAGTGAAAGTTCACTTGTAAGTAGGAACAACGCGACTAGCGCGGACCTAAAACTGCATCTATGTGCTTCATATGAGTATATACCATGAACAACACCATTTTAACTTGAGGTACACATCTTACAATAACAGTTACTGTTTATTTACATCGCTTATTGTTTGGTTACGTATTGAACTTTAATGGACTGTATGGTAAAAATATTGATTTAAACGAACCAAATAAATAAAAATAAACAACACAGTTAAATTATCTATAAAACCTTACGAGATATATTTTTTTTACTTATGAAAGATAGTACTTACAACAAACTAAAAGAGTAGTAAATACATAAACTCAAAACAAAATAGTTTAATAATCTGATTTTCTATAAAACAAAATAGTTTAATAATCTGATTTAATGTTACTTAAGTAAACACTAAATAAAACTGTAACATAAACAAATTACCAACACAGCAAATAATATAATAAGTTGGCCATTTTACGAAACCTTAACTAGCTAACTTATACGAGTTTATTTGTTTGTGTACTATAGGGTTTATGCGAGGTTATTAACTACATATATGACGGCGGCATCGTCGTGACGTGTTAAATTGAAGATATCTTATGTAGCAACTTTATATTGCCGCTTTTCTCTCCGTTGCCGGACCTTATTCTTATATATATATACTATAATTAGCGACAATAGGTCGTCAGCTGTTTACATGGTTAAACAAACAGTGTACACATTCGGTCTGTATAACGTACTAACCGACTTAATCGCAAAGGAGAGTAATAGTTTGTAGAAACATTATATTTTAAAAAAACATTTATTTATAGGTAGGTATGTATTTAAAATCAAAACAAATTAATTTAACCGCCCACCAGAACCTATTAATCAAATCACACATCTGAGTTTTTAGGTAGCAATATTAATTTTGACAGGGGTCTTTTTAAGAGATTGTCGCCCTTGCATCGCACTGACACCACGCGTACTAATTGGTCTGTGCCGGGATGCAGTTCTGCGATTATTCCCAGCAGCCATTTTGCGGGCGGTAGTTCTTCCTTCTTAATAATCACCATATCTCCAACGCTGGGCGACGGGACAACATCATGCCATTTACGTCTTTGTTGAAGTGTGTTGAGATACTCGGACTTCCATTTTCTCCAAAAATCGTGCATTTGGGTTTGAATAAGTTGCCAACGAGTTAACAAATGTATGTTACCATTATTCGGGATATCATAGTCTTTATCCGGGATACTGATCAAAGGTTCTCCGATGAGAAAATGACCTGGTGTAAGGGCTTCCAGAGTGTCTACCGTCTCATCCAATTGACACAGTGGGCGAGAATTGAGACAGGCTTCGACTTGTGCCAGTAATGTTGCCATTTCCTCATAGGTTAATTTTGTGGTCCCGTTGATTCTTGTAATGTGGCGCTTCGCTGAACGAACTCCAGCCTCCCATAATCCACCAAAGTTCGGCGACCTTGGAGGGATAAAGTGCCAAGTGGTACCGTCATTAGCTAGGAGTGCAGCAATTTCATTAGTTACGCTCTTTGTACAAACCTCCTGAAAGCTGCTATAAATGCGTGAGCTGTGAGATCAGTTACAGCCTCAAGATGGATTGCCCGTGTGCACATGCAAACGAATAAGCATATGTACCCCTTAATGGACTTGTGACCACGACCTTTCGAGGTTCTTAAGTGTAGGACCGGCGTAGTCGACACCGCTGTGGCAAAAGGCGCGCTGCTTTGTGACCCTTGAAGTGGGCAACTGGCCCATTAGTTTTTGCTTCGTTGTAGCTTCATTTTTTATGCAGACTATACAATTTCTCATGAACCTTCGAACGGCTGACTTGAGTCCAATTACCCAGAACTTGCTTCGAATATATGTCATGGTCTGCGGGATAGTTCCATGGAAGGTTCGTTCGTGAGCTTCGGATATAATCAACTTGGTGATATGCTGTTTGCCAGGTATAATGATAGGATGCTTCTCAGTTTCAGGTAAGTCTGCTTTATATAGCCGCCCTCCGACTCTCAAAACATTGTACTCATCCAAGTACGGCGTTAGATTAATTATCGAACTTTTACGTTTAACTCGGCCATTTTTCTTGAGATCTTGAATTTCTTGATCAAATACTAGGTTCTGATAATATTTTATACATAGTCTTTCTATATTCTCGAGTTCAGATAAAGTCAAAAAATCTTCCCTTTTATCATAGCGATTGATAACTCGTTTACAATGAGCCAATATTCTTTTCATTTTCGGCAATGAAGAAAATCTTTCCCATATTGGTGATTCCTCAATAGTAGTATGGAAGGACTTCTTAGTTAGCGTCCTTTATTCGCAGCCACTCTGGTCCAGTCCACCAAAGGTCGTTGTCGGCTAACTCATTTGCTTTAATCCCTCTAGATGCGAGGTCCGCCGGGTTGTCAGCTGATTGAACGTGCCTCCACCTGTTATTATCAATTTGCTGGATAATTTCAGATACACGATTGCCGACAAACACATGCCATCTATTAGGTTGAGACTGAAGCCAAGATAGCACGACCGTTGAGTCAGACCAAGCGTAAATTCCATCCATCGGTACATTCAACAAGTGGGAGAGATCGCGTAATAGGTTTGCTAGCAGAACAGCGGCACAAAGTTCCAATCTCGGTATAGTAAGCTGTTTTAATGGTGCTACCTTTGTTTTTGACACTAGGATTGTTACATGGACTTCATCATCTTCATTCAGCACTCTTACATAAACTTCAGCTGCATAAGCTACCACAGAAGCATCGGCAAAACCATGAAGTTGAACTTCTTTGCAGCGAGACGTAGTCTGGATCCAACGTGGTATTTCCACCCTGTCTAAGTCTTGAAGTTCATCTCTGTAAGTCATCCACTCACCAACTAGTTCAGGAGACAACTCGTCGTCCCAGCCAATACTGCATAACCATCATTTTTGTATAATAATCTTGGCTGAAATTACAACAGGTGAGAGCCACCCAAACGGATCAAAAAGACTTGCCACATCCGATAAAATTATTCTTTTTGTTATAGGTTTCCTGCTTGATGGTAAATTTACTGAGACCTTGAACGTGTCATCTTTTCTGTCCCAGGTAAGTCCAAGTATTTTAATAATTTTATCTAATTTAATTTCCTTCTTATCTTTTCCAGGTTCTGCAGTCATCGTGTCATCTTGTAAGGCTCTTAGCAACTCTTCGGAATTACTAGACCACTTCTGCATTTGGAAAAAGCCTGCCTTCAACAGATTATTAATTTCTTCACATATAATCTTTATTTCAGAGAAGTCTTCGTGGCCTGTCATGAGATCATCCATGTAAAATGAATTTCTTACCACAGCTGCTCCACGGGTATAGGCTTGCTCTTCGTCATCAGCCAAGCGTTGCAACGTCCGTACTGCGAGGTAAGGTGCTGCTGCAGTTCCAAATGTTACAGTAAGTAATTGGTAACTTACTATATCCTCTGACTTGTTGTCACGCCATACAACCCTCTGAAGATCTGCGTGATTCTCGGTCATTTTTATTTGACGATACATTTTAATGATATCGCCAATGACACATATTTTGTGGGACCTCCAACGAATTATAAGACTTCTTAGATCTGCCTGTAAAGCGGGTCCTATCATCATATTGTTATTTAAAGAATACCCATTTGAACCCTTAGCTGATGCGTCGAATACGACGCGCACCTTCGAAGTATCTTTATCTTCTCTTATAACCGCATGATGAGCAAGGTATACAGAATTAATTTCATCTTCCTTTTCCGCCTTCTTCATGTGACCTAGTTGTAAATATTCGTGAATAACTCTTGTGTATTCTTTTTCTAGATTTTTATTCTTTTCAAACCTTCTTTCCAGTTGTTTCAGTCTATTTACCGCTTGCTGCTTAGTGTCTCCGCACTGTTTTACAACTTCTTCATTGCTACCCTTTAGCGGTAAATGTACCACATAACGTCCACTGTTTCGTATGGTCGTGTTTAGATATATTTCCTCACATTTTTCTTCCTCTTGAGTCCACACCTTTGGCTTTGTATACACTTCTGATTCTACTTCCCAAAACTTCTTCAACTTGACGGGTTATGTGAAGACTTGTGATGTGCTGTGAAATATTAGTTGACGGGTTAATATCACCTGACAAAATCCAACCCAGATGTGTGAATTGAGCAACTACGTTGCCCGGCCCTCTCATGAAACCTGAGTCTATTATTTGCCCAAACACGTCAGCACCAAGCAGAATATCGATTCTACCCGGACAGTTAAATGTGGGATCAGCTAAATTCAATTTGCTGAGTTGAGGCCAATTACCTCTGACTTCATTAGCTGGTAGCCTACGAGTTAAAGATTTCAATACATAAGCATTCAGATTAATGATAAATTGTATATCATACCTCGAATTAATTCGTAATCCTACCATGTGTTTGATGTGCAGTTGATTGGTCTCACCAACTCCAGAGACTACTCCGCTGACCTGTGTCTTCTTTAATCCTAGCAACTCGACCGCCCGTGCGGTCACGAAGGAAGCCTCTGAGCCCTGGTCGATGAGGGCGCGGAGAACGTGCGACTGCCCCGACGCTGCCAAAACATTCACCAGTGCTGTCGCCAACAAGATACTTTGACCAGGACTTGTTACACTGGACGCGTGTGCTGCTACCATAGCTTGATTTTCTTCCTGATTTTTGTTATTTGTGTTTTCTTCTGGGTGTGTTTCTTCACCTGCTTGTTTGTGATCGCGATGCAATAATGAGTGATGTTTCCTTCTACAAATGTGACATTTTGTTTTTTGCCTACAGTTGTATACACTATGATTTGGTACGAGGCAATTAAAACATAAATTATTCTGCTGCACGAAACCGTATCTGTCTTCGATGGGCTGTTGTGAAAACTGCTTGCAATGGCTAATATAGTGGCCTTCTTTGCAAAATACACATTTTGATTCACTTTTTGAAGTAACATGGAATGTTCTTACCGGTTTATAACCTTTGCTAGTCGGTTCTATCATTTCCAAGGTACGAAACCTGGTTTCCAAAAATGACTTTAATTTTTCAAAGCTCGGTAAGTCATCTGCGTCGTCGCTGCTTATCACTTCTTCCCACTGTTTATGCGTATTTATGTCTAACCTTGATACTATAACAAAGTTAACAATTGCATCCCACTGCGACGTCGGCAATCCAAGATTCTTTAAAGCACTCATACATTCAACTGAAGTATCCAGTAATTGTTTTAAGGCTGTTGCTGATTCCTGAGAAATTGCCCTTTGTCCAAAAAACTTCTTGAAAACACAATTAGCAATGTATTTCTTGTTAGCTTAGCGTTTTCTCAATACTGACCAAGCCTCAACATAATTTTCTCCAGTTATAGAAAATTGGCGTAATAATATTTCGGCATCACCGACTAAACAGCTTTTTAAATAGTGCAGTTTCTGTACACTTTCTAAGCCTTCATTTTTGTGTACTAATGCCATAAACAGGTCATGAAATGACTGCCATTCAGTATAATTGCCGTTAAATGTTGGGAGCGAAATCCGCGGCAATTTAACGTCACTATTTAATTGATTCGGCTTATTACTTTCTATAGACTCACATTTTCCAGGCTCCAGCATCCCTAAAACAGTTTTCATATCACCCTTGTACGAATAATATGTTTCTTCAAATTCACTAAATATATCACCGGTAAAATAATTTTCAATTTTCCGGTCTTCTTGATTGATTGTCACTACTAATTCTTCGTGCAGGCTTTTAAACTTTTTCCAGTATGTTTCCAACGTTTCCAATCTTCCCTTTACGTAATCAGCCGTAATTCTTTCCTTTGGGGACTTTTTATAGTTCATATACGCTTTCTTGACGTGATTGAACGTATCTTCTTGAATAATTAAACGATTCTTAATCGTCTCCATGATGTATTATTACCAAAATGTTGTAATATTTTCCCTTCTTAATAATATACTCGATCACGTAAGCTCAACTTCTAGAATATTCCACACAGCTATAATTATTTTTCAGTGTAGGGTAAGCGCGATCGATTACGCACTAAACACAAATAATTTCCCGTTACAATGACCGTCCCGGTTAAACGCTGCATAACAAGTTAGTCCACACGTTAGATAATATTTCACTTATGCGCGAGTCACAATTTCAATTAAATAATCTTAAGTCCAAATGTTTACGTTGCAACTATATGTCGAATGTCACTATTCACTACTGTCCCACCTTTGTTCCTCACTATATTCACTTTTAAGTTTGATTTGATATGTTTTCACTCTAAATATATCACCTTCATTGAATAAATAAATTGAATTTAAATAAGTCACTGTCAATTATCCTGGGTCGTAGGACCATGTTTCTTCGGGGATAAGGTTCAATTTTCAATGTAGGTGATTTGTGGTATTAAAAACGCGTCTTCTCTCAGGTAAAGTTTATTGGGACTGGAGTTAGTTTGTATAACCATATCTATAAGTATCTATAGCTAGAACGGTGGCTTATGATGCGACACCCATGGTAGGCTGTAATTGCAGCTTCTTTAGAAACACACTGCCTAAGTTTTCTCAAAGCGTAAATGAAACGGTTCAACCTGGAACATACAGAGTCTAAATGACCCTTCCAATTTAAGTGAGAATCTATATTTTGTCACGTCCTACCGGGTGGCAAGTAAAAACTCAGGAGAAGTTTAAATAGTTTATTTAGAAAGAAGAACGCCGGTAGTGTGATCAGAACAGGGTAGGTAGGTTCGTAGGGTGTGGTCTGGTTCTGCGAAGCGAGCTAGCACTTCCCTCGCAGTAGGTGACGTGGAGCGGCAGTGAAGAAACCGACGGCAGCCCGGCGGTGTGCGGTGACAGGATCCTGGCGTCGTGGGCAGCACCCGGTGTGTAGCACCGGAACCCACTCGACGATCCTGGTCACCGTGGTTAGAGGCCGCTCCGGCCAAGAAGAGAAGTGGACAGGGTTTAGAGCCCGATCCCACGAAGTAAGAAGTGTCGTCCAAGCGGTAGTGCTCCTAGCGGTGCAGTGAAATGCTCCTAGCGGTGGAATGCTCCAAGCCGTGGAATGCTCCAAGCCGTGGAATGCTCCAAGCCGTGGAATGCTCCAAGCCGTGGAATGCTCCAAGCCGTGGAATGCTCCAAGCCGTGGAATGCTCCAAGCCGTGGAATGCTCCAAGCCGTGGAATGCTCCAAGCCGTGGAATGCTCCAAGCCGTGGAATGCTCCTAGCGGTGGAAATGCTCGAAGCCGTGGACCCTGGAAAACCCAAGCATTGGCTGTGTGAGCCTGGTGTCCAGCATTGGGATAGTCCATGCCAGCCGCCGTTAAGGGGTGAAGCCCCGAGGGAATAGCGCAAGGTTTAATTATTGGCGGTGGCAAGAACTACCGGAACAGAGTTACAATTCAAAACAAGAAGAAGCTAAATCAAAAGAACAATTAATAGTTACTAACGACCGTTATGAAGTAACGGTCGGTTATTCGAAATAAAAAGGTTAAAAGAACAATTTAGAATAATCTAGAAGAACACAATAAGTATTGTTTGCGCATAGAAGAAGATAACCAACTGGATGTTTACATTAATTTATTTACCATGTCAAACGTTAGGTTGCTTGGTATCTAGATATTTATAGTATTTCTCCAGGACACGCGACGTGTGTTTCTGATGGTGGTTAGATAGAGAAGAGGGCGCTGGTGGTGGTCGGCGTCATCTCCCAGCTTCCCGAAGGCTCCCGCTATTGGTCCGCGGCGCGGCTCATGTGATTGGTTGGCGTCTCGCGCATGCGTGAATCGACATATGTGTAAATCCGCGAGCCGGCGAGCCGTCTCTTGGAAGCGCCGTCAGATGGCGCGAACATACTCGGGGCCGCTGAAAGCTCGCTTTCAGTAATTTTCTTTAACCGGAAGGGGGCATATTCGATTGAGTGCCCGTCTTATGAGTCCTCTGGATGTGGTGACATCTGCCACGCGAGGTACGCCGTCCTTGCCGGGATATAATTTTGAGACGCGACCCATACGCCAGTTCAGTGGCTGCAAGCCTTCATCCTTGATCAGCACAAGCTCTCCCAGTTGTAGGTCGCGCTGCCGCGTGCGCCATTTGCCGCGTTGCTGTAGCTCGGAGACGTACTCGGAAGACCAGCGCTTCCAAAAATGTTGACGCAGCTGTTCCAGTCTCTGGTATCGGTCCAAGCGGCTCGAGTTGTCCTCTAGTAGCGACGCGGTTGGCGGCGACGTCAGCGACCTGCCAACCAGAAAGTGCCCTGGCGTGAGCAGGGAAAAATCGTTGGGAGAGGGGGAGAGAGGACAAAGTGGTCTGCTATTTAAAATAGCTTCGACCTGGCTGAACAGGGAGGCCAGCTCCTCGAACGTGAGGTGCGTATTACCGAGAACCCGTTTAAGGTGAAATTTGGAACTTTTAATGCCAGCCTCCACGTAGCCATTGAAATTTGGGGCGTAAGCCGGTGCGAATATAAACTTAATCATTTGATCAGCTGCAAACTCAGTAATATCATCTTTGTTAAGCTTAATGAAGTCATTCATTTCCTTTGCAGCAGCAGTAAAATTACGCCCATTATCACAAAGGAGCTCCGCAGGCTTGCCGCGGCGAGCGATAAACCTTCGGAGAGCCAAAATGAATGCATCTTTAGATAATTCGCTTACGGCTTCCAAATGAACACACTTATACCTCAGGCAAATAAACAAACACAAATAGCATTTTGTGATTTTACATCCGCGGCCACGGCGATCGGTAATTAAAAAAGGACCAGCCATGTCTACTGCTGTAGCTGCGAATGGAAAATCAGCTGTTAAGCGCTGCGCTGGCAAATTTCCCATTATATTTTTTAAAGTTTGCCCAGCGGCGCGTCTTCAAGTGACGCAGGTGTGAGCCGTGCTCCGCGCGAGGTTCCTGCCCCCAACCGGCCACACGGTGTCTCGGACTGAGGACAAAAGGAGCTGCGGTCCCGCATGTAAGAGACGAGTGTGTTCGTGTTTAAATATGAGTTTGGTGAGTGTGTGCTTAGCACTTAATAACATGGGATGCTTCTTATCATAGCTATAATCAGAAGCGTCCAGCCTCCCCCCGACTCTCAAGATGCCTTGAGAGTCTATAAAAGGTGTCAAAGACGCAATGTGCGACTTAGGAGTTAAGTTTTTATTTTTATTTAAAATCTCGAGTTCAACAGGAAATGATTGTTGTTGTGAAAGCTTCACTAATGAACAAAACGAGTCAGTAAGTTCTTGCGTCGTTAATTTGCCTGTCAATTTAGGCTGACTGCGTTTACAATAGTTATTAATGAAACGACGCACATAAACTACAGTACGTTGTAACGTTTTGAGTCTAGAAAATCTATCAAAATCTATAATACATAGAGACGACTCTACATTAGCCACCATAGAGGTAAGCTTAACTTCAGGCAAGCTGTCAGGTGTGTCAGAGTTCAAGGTCGGCCAATTACTTTCAGGCTCTAGAAGATAGTCAGGGCCATGCCACCAGAGGGCGGTGCTGGAGACGTGCTGAGGATCCACGCCGCGCGTGGCGAGATCCGCGGGATTCTCTGCAGTAGGCACGTGTCTCCAGGCCGCCAATGGGGCAAGCTCTGCTATAGCCGCGACTCTGTTAGCCACAAAGACCTTCAACTTTGACACATCCGTTTTTAACCACGCTAGAACTACGGCGGAGTCTGTCCAGAACACAGTACGTGAAATAGGCTTTCTTAGAGCCTTCACTACAGCACTATAAATCTTAACTGCAAACAGGGCTCCGGCGAGTTCCAGACGCGGTATTGTGGTGGGCTTAATAGGCGCCACTCTGTCCTTTGCACAAAGTAGGTTGACACATTGCTCACCTGAGCTTGAAAAAGATTTTATATATATACATGCAGCTATAGCATTTTGGGATGCATCCGAAAAGCAATGAAGTTCAATTGTAGATGGTGCTTCACTAAGCACATACCTAGGTATTTTTAATAATTTAAGATGATGTAGGTTTTTAATAAATCGTGACCAACTACGATGGATTTCTGGGGGTACAGGTTCGTCCCACCCAGCCTTTTCCATCCATAGTCTCTGTATTAAGATTTTCGGTTTGACCGTACATAAACTTAAAAGCCCCAATGGGTCAAATATTTTAAATGTTGTAGATAAAATGGTTCGTTTGGTCACAATTTTACTAGCATCATCAACATCAATAGAAAAACTTAACATGTCTTGACTAGGATCCCACCCTAGACCAAGCGTTTGGCAAGATTGACTTAAGGTCAAGTTACCTTGTGAAGTGATGGACTCTAAGTTTAACAATTGAGTCGAGTTTGAACGGTATTTACGTAGATTAAAACAACCAAAAGCTAAAGCTTGAGAAACCTTGGTTTGTATAAGCAGTAAGTCGGATTCGGAATCTGCACCCGTTAATAAATCGTCACAGTAAAAATCATTATGTATGACAGTCTTAACTAAGAGGTCATTGCACTCAGCCCCTAATTGCCACAAACACCTAGCCGCTAGAAAACTTGCAGAAGCAAAGCCGTACGTTACGGTGTTTAAAGTGAGCGAGCGAACAGGTAAATGTTCGTCCTCGCGCCACAAAATGACCTGCAAGTCCCTGTCAGACTCATCAACTAAAATCTGCCTGTACTGTTTTTCGATGTCTCCTGACAGTACATATTTGTAATTACGAAATCTAAGCAGTATGTTAAACAAAGAGTCTTGGATGTTAGGGCCTACCATCTGAATATCATTAATAGAATATCCAGACGAGGTGGGGCAGGAGGCATCGAAAACTGTTCTAAGTCGAGTGGATTCACTATCTTCCCTCATCACAGCATGATGCGGGAGATAGTTTGCTCGATACTGGAACTTTGATTCAGTCAGATGACCCAGGCTTCTATATTCATCTATGAAATCAGTATACATTAATTTAAGTTCGGGCTGCTTAGCAAAGCGCCTCTCTAAGTTAAACAAACGCCTTTTTGCAATATTAAATGAATTTCCTAAACAATCAGGCGTGTCAATTAAAGGTAATTTTACTACAAACCTGCCATCTGGCTGACGATAAGTGTTATCAGTGAAATGTTTTTCTATGGGGTGTGATTCAAACTTATCCCCTGGGAGGCTCACCTCAATGGGTAGCTCCTCTGTCTCCTTAAACCTTGTCATTTGGGCAGACAGATCAGATAATGAAAGGTTACTGCGTGTAACAGTATTTAAATTGTTACTTGTACTGGCTACTGGACCTGTCAAGAGCCAGCCAAGTCTTGACTGAATCAATATGGTTTGTTTGTTTGACAATGTTTTTTGGTCACCGCCCACTATTTGCCAAAAAATATCTGCTCCTAACAAAATATCAATGTGGGACGGAATATTAAATGTTGGATCTGCAAGCTTTATAGATGCAGGTATATTTAATTGACTTACATCAAAGTATCTCTTAGGTAAGTTATCAGTTATTTGGTTTAAGACCAGGAAATTAACGTTGGCACTAAAATTATCAACCTTAGACTTTATCTTTGCCGCACAACGACCTGGGATACATTTAAGTGGAGTGTTACCTATACCTAAAATGGTTGTGGCAATTACGGGCTGAGATGCAAGCTGCAAGCGTTCTCTCAGTCCTTCACTCATGTAGGATGACTGGCTTCCACAGTCCAGAAGACAATTAACGGTTTCTATCCTATTGTTGCAAGGATTAATCACTTCTATTAAAGCTGTGGATAGCAGCACCTCACTGCTAGACAGTGAGGAGTTAGCAGTGGAGGTCTGTGGCACCTCTGCACTGTTAGAAGCCGTCATAGTAGAGGAGGACGCAGGCTCCACCGTACCACTACTGGTAGGCTGGACGCTCCGATCCATGCTAGCACCACTAGACGGACAGTTTTGTGTTTGTGTTGTGTGTAGGTATGTGTTATGACGTCTCTTACATACGCGACAGCCGCTCAGTTTACACCGACGCGACTCATGGTCTGGTCTTAGACAGACATGGCACAGCTGGAGGCCGGAAACCCGCGACCAGCGCTCGTCGACAGGCAGCTGCCTGAAGACGCGACAGTCGTAGACACGGTGGTCGCCGCGGCACACGACGCACGGCCGACCCCTGCTGTCACTTTGTTTTGCTGAAATCACAAATGTTTTTATGTTTTTATCTTGTTTAAATGAATTTTTATTATTTGCAATTTCTGGCTTGTTGTTTGGTTATTTATCCCTTTTTGCCCTATACAAGTTTTCTAAAATGTGCGCGGTTTTTCAAAAAATCTTTAAAATCATTTAGAGTAGGCCACTCCTTAAGAGTGCTCCTGTAATCTTCCCACTTTATGTTTGTACTTGAATCTAATTTTGCAGATAACAAATGCACTAAGATTGTGTCCCAATGTTCAGTAGGCTGACCAAGAGTTTTCAGCGCTCTGAGATTCTTTGTAACATGGTCACTTAGAAAACGTAAGGAACGGTCAGACTCCCGCTGCAAAGAATCAATGTTAAACAAAGAGTTTAAATGGTTAGTGATCAACTGTCTTTTATTACTATATCTTTCACACAAGATTTCCCAGTATAATTAATAGCAGCGACCTCCAGATTGGAGACTACTCGAGCAGGCTCACCCTCCAAGTATGAAATCAAATAATGAAACTTGTGAATTGACTGAATTTTATCATTATTATGAATTAAAGATTCAAATAAATCCCTGAACTCCATCCATTTGTGACACGAGCCATCAAAGCGATTGATTTTGATTTGTGGTAACTTGAAACCGAGTTCATCAGCATGATGACAGTTCGAGGCACAATTTTGTAGGGACTGAGCACGGGTTTTTTCTTTAGAAGGATCAGCTCTGTCGAATATACTTTGTGCAATTGCAATAGCTAAGTTTATGTTATCCTCGAACAGCTCTCGGTGCTCGAGTTCACTGTCCAGTTCATCACTATTTATGACCTCAATCGAAGTTTGCAGCTCATCAAAGCGCGCAGATAGCTCAATGATTTTATTTAATCTCAAAGTTAAATCGTTAGATTTCACAACATCTAATATTTCATTATCATCAATTGCATCTAAGTATCTTGTGAATCTAGTTACTTGTCCTTTCATAGAACTACGCTTAGTTTTTAACTCAGCAAGCTGAGCAACAACATCCTTTGTATCAACCATATTGAATAATTATTGTTAGTTGTACAAGAATGATAAATAAAACACTGAAGCTATCCACTTGCAAACAAAATAAAGTTATAATTCGCAAACAGCTCACGCCCCTCGGTTCCTTAGCCACGTGGAGGCGCCCGTCGCACAACGGGCCTCCGGGCACCCAGCAGGGCACGAAGTAGGTGAAGAGACACGCGTCAGCACGCCGCGCTTGACACGTTGACACGTCGACGCATTTAACGCGTAGCTGAAATGGCGTAAGCAGCGGGGTGCATATGCGGCAAAACAAAAAAGAAACTAAGGGAAATTAAGTGCAAAAGAAAGAGAGATTTCGCAAATACCTAAGTCAAAACGTTAAGAAATGTGCTGTTACACGAATAAAACACATATGTGGAAGTCGCAAATATGTGCAAAACAATTGAAATGTGGGGTTAATTACGTAAAATGATGCATAAACGTTACATGCGCAGGCATTAAGTTAGGTCATAGGGTTAAAAATTTAGGAGTTTATAGTGGTCAAGTGCGAAATAAAATTTAATTTATTGAAGTTACGTCACGTAGGTCAAATTTAAAATGAAGCTAAGTTATAACGAAATACGAGATGCATAACATAACACGGCAAAAAAGGGTTGGTACATTACCTAAATGAAGTTAAGTTAGCAAAAAACACGAGGTTGAATGACCCGGTGAAAAACGATACCTAAATTAAATATTTGAAGTTAAGTTACACTAAAACACGCGGTGCATAGCACGGCAAAAAAACGATACACACTGAAGTTAAGTTTAGAAAAAATACGACGTGCATGACACGGTGCAAAGACGAAAACAAGTTAAATGAAGCTAAGTTGACACAAAATAAGAGGTGCGTGGCACAAAAAAAAAGAACACAAGGCCTGCCTAAGCAGGTAAGGTAAGCGGCTTCCCTCAAGTGTAGGGGGCCGCGACGCACCACGCACGTGGGAGACCGACCGGCACCTGCAAATTGAGCAGCCAGGCCGGCACTCGACCACCGTCGGTTGGGGTTACGGGCAAAGGGAGTTGGGTTGGGCTCACGGCACTTTCCTGATTGGCCTTTATGGCGATAGCGCGAGTCGCCGACGAGGCGCGCAGCGGTGGCCGCCTCTGGCCGGGCTCCTCGACGTTCTCGGGCTTCTTGCGCGGCTCGCGCGGCGCCTTCGAGTTGCGCCTACGGCGTGCTGGACCCCGAAGCTCCGAAGCTCCGCGTTTTTGTCGCGTCGGCGGTACCAACGCGGCGCCGACACAAGATGGCTTCCTCGGTTCTGGAAAGCGAAGTGAGCACGGTCGCGTGTCCTGTCACGGTCGCCACTTTCTATGTTTGCGCATAGAAGACGATAAACAACTGGATGTTTAAAATAATTTATTTACTATGTCAAACGTTAGGTTGCTTGGTATCTAGATATTTATAGTATTTCTCCAGGACACGCGACGTGTGTTTCTGATGGTAGTTAGATAGAGAAGAGGGCGCTGGTGGTGGTCGGCGTCATCTCCCAGCTTCCCGAAAGCTCCCGCTATTGGTCCGCGGCGCGGCTCATGTGATTGGTTGGCGTCTCGCGCATGCGTGAATCGACATATGTGTAAATCCGCGAGCCGGCGAGCCGTCTCTTGGAAGCGCCGTCAGATGGCGCGAACAAGTATAAAACACAAACACAGTACACAGCAAAATAGAGATAGGATAGATAATTAGTTCGTTGCACTGAACTTACCCGATTGGGGAAATGCACCGAATATAATAAGAACTTAGGTATTTAGTACCTATTACGTTAACACGTCAAGTTGTTTCAAAGTAGTAAGTAGTTGAGGCGGCAAAGAGGCCGAATGAAAGGTGCGTGGCCTATTTATAAGCTTTCACCCCTTTCTGTTAATTTTGAATCTGAGTAGGGCGAACAAAGAAATGCTAGATAGCAACTCGCGTCACGAGTGGAAAATAACTGGAGTCGTGTATTTGAGACACCAACATACCCTCAATTATTTCCTCATGCGCTGAATGAAAATAATTAAATACGATATTTATTTACAATTACAATGAATTCATTATTAGAAGATTATTTAGATTAAAGTAGACTGTTAATTATTCAAATATATAAACATTAGTGAAGCTAATAAAGAATGACTAGTAACGCCATCTGTCGGCTTACTGCCGCTAACATTTGACAAAAGTCGATTTATGAAAACGTCTTTAACAATCTATGGCTGTCTGTTTGACAGTTATCAGTTATTAGTAAACAACAAATATAAGATCTGTTGTGTTAAAGTGAATTTAAGTGAAAATGAAGTGATATTAAAGCTAGTTTGTCTATAATATGCACACAGGTAAGGAGCGTAACAACTGCATTGTTACAATTTAAATATAGACTCTCACTTCCTCACTCACTCACTCACTTACCCAAAAACTTGACACTACTAGCTTCCTGCAATGCAATCTTGTCGATGCTAATATTAAGCTTAGGGTGTTTAGTATTGACCGAGCTAAATTGCATAATACTAGTTTTACTCAGATTTATTACAAGGTCATTGCTGTTTATCCAGTGATTTATGCTAGTTAAAGTTTTATTAATATCTGCTTCATATATACGCGGATTGTCACCTCTAACAATGATGGTCGTGTTATCTCCAAAAAGTATTGATTTGGGTTTTGTAGCCATTGGGAGGTCATTTATGAACAACAGAAATAACAATGGGCCTAAGTTACTGCCCTGCGGTACTCCTGCAATTACAGTACTGTCAGTTGATCGATATTAGTAGTTTATGCAACAGTTGTATAAGAGAGGTCAAAAAAGACGAGTGGTGTGGTTACGATGTGAGCCGCAGGCGAACATCGTAAAGCAAGACGCCACGAGTATTTTTTCACTTAGTTATACACCGTGGCATACAATAATTTTTCTACGACTAGGTTTTAAATAAAATGCAAAATTAAATTAACAAAAATTTTATTAATATACCTAGGTTAGAATACGAACGAACGAAGCACAGAACAACAAACGAGCGGGAAACATTCGAAAACAACAAAATATGTGTCTATGGTTAACTTTGTTTTTAAATTGATGTGCACTTGCCAGGTCTCATATTTAAGAAAAAAGAGTTGCACAATCGATTTAACTTGTGAAATAGAGACTAAAAACACCTAATGATTTGAGAAATGAATTCTTTTACCTGATTGGTCGATTTTAATATAGATGCATTCTGGTTGGTTGATACCAAATAAAATGTTTTTTTTTCAAAGAGTTAAATTAGTAAAAGAGTTTACATACCAAAAAGAACCTAACGTTCCGATTGACAGTCAATGTGTCTTGTGATTGGTGGTTTAATTTGGTGAAGTATTTTGATTGGTCAAATTAACCTAGGTGTAAGCTTTGGCAGCTAGGCATATCGTTTTGGCTCAAAAAAGCACAAGTGCTGTTAAGGGGAATAGACTAGATAGACTTTTCTACGGAATGTTCTGCGGACATATTATCTATATTCTTATATTAGTGTTCGTGACTATATAAATGACAGATAAAAGTACAGGAGTAGGAAATCTATTTTACGGATTTGATTTTTATCTTCTTCAATTTTTGTTATTTCTGTGCATTGTTTCTTGTTGGATAGGTAGGATTTAAGCCAGACCCCCCTGACTCCATTAGAATCTAATTTATCCAGCAACTTAGAATAATCTACAAGGTCAAAAGCTTTGGTCATGTCAAGAAAAATTTACATGACCGGTATTTTATTATTAATGGATTCACTCACGTATTTCACGAATTCAAAGCAAGCCAACTCTGTATTATAACCTTCTCGGTAACCATATTGATATGGGTGCAAGATATTATGCTTGGTTAGGAAGTCAACTAATCTGACACAAAAAGCCTTCAACTACTTTTGAAAGGATCGGAATAATGGCAATTGGTCTATAATTATCAGGATCGCTGCAATCTCCTTTTTTAAAAAGCGGTTTTATTTTAGTCACTTCCAACTCTTTTGGGAAATAACTTTGGCTAAAAGAGAGATTAATTACATGTGCAAGTGGGCGGCTCAAAAATAAACCCGTTAACTTTATCATTTCAGTTTGAATATCATCAATTCCACAAGATTTAGTGCTATTTAGTGACTTTATAAGTTTGTACACTTCATCATCAGATACAGGATTTAAAAACATAGTGTAATTATTATTTTTGATATTTTTTTTCGAATCCCGCTGTTTAATTTAGGGATAGTATGTACACTACCTAGTTTAATAAAGTAATCATTAAGAATAGTACAGATGTCATGGGGATCTCTAACTGTTTTGTTATCGGTTTTTAAATAATTTATATTAGTCTGAGTTTTCAAATTGGATGTCCTAGAAGCTACTATATAAGATGCTATATTTTTTTAGAATGACTTTATTGGGACCTGACTTATGTTTAGTATTTCTATTCCGAATAACCATTTGACGCTTTACTTGACACGACTTACGAATGCCTTTTGACACCCATTTTACCTTTCCTTGCGCACTGCTAACTTTTACTCTAATAACTGGAAAAGAAAGATCATAAAATAGTTTCAGCAGTTCGTAAAAAATGGTGAACGCAGCTTGGGCATCTTTCGAACTCAATACGTCACAGAAAGAGAGCGCCATGTCATGGAACTTTCGGATATTGTCGACGCTGTAGTCCCTTTTGTATTCGAACCAGGTCGTGTACGGTTCAATTTTGACAATATTTAGCAAAATGGATTGGGCTGTATCATGATCAGACAGGTGCAATGAGTGGGTGTCAGATTTAACTTGTCTCACATTGCTTGCAATCTGATCAATGGAGGCGTTTATCCTAGTTGGTGTATGTATGTGCATCTTAAAGTTATGAATTCTTAAGATACCAATTATATTCTTTGTGACGGAATTTTTTTCAAGGTGTCGATATTCCAGTCACCACAAAGTACAATTTTCTTTTTTTTATGTTTCAAGCTTAAATATTGACGCAAAATTTTCATTTTGTGTAGAAAAGCACCGATATGCAATTTCGTTTGCTGTGGTATCCTATAAATAACAATTACTATCAAATTTATAGCACTTATCTGAACTCCACAACACTCGAAATAAAAATCAGACGCCAAGTTTGACACAAACTCGACCGGTTTTGCTTCCAGTGTCTTTCTAACCAAAACTGCAGTGCCGCCTCTGCTTTTCTGTCTACAGTAAGATGACACCAATTTAAAGTTGTTCAACCTCATATTACATTCACAACCCCCTATAATAAAAGTTTCACTGAAACAGAGTACATCGTTATTCTGGTATTTATTTTGAAAGTCATTAAGCTCAATTTCTAAAATATCTAGTTTACTTAAGATACCACATATATTGTGATGGAGGATCATAAATTTGTTGATATGAGTTTCAGGGAAACCTTTTGTCTTATCAGTCCCGAGAAAACTCGGCGGAGTTCCTTTGTTCCAACGCTTGTATCCTTGTAATGTAACGCTTGACTGACATCTGGAGGGGTCTAAATGAAGTTATAACACGGGCTAGCTCAATCAAGTTTCACAGAATATAATATATATTACTTGCTACGCTTTGCAGCGAGACTAAGAGGTATACTCGCTACTAAAAGGTATGCTCGCCGGACAGCTACTTTTTATTGATATATTGTCCGGCAGCATGAGCATGTCATGCTCACTCAAAGGTCTTTGCTTACGGCGGCGTCGCTGATCGGGTCGCCACCTTCCTGAACACATGGTTGAGGGAGGCGATGGCTGAGATACGCGTCATACTCGTGAACGGGTGCTGTCTGTGGGGTCCGGTCTGTTCACGCTTGCAAGGACCTGTTTTCCATTTAGTTATTTTAATTACTGTTCCTGACGTAGAGACCTAATTATGTTGTTCTCCTAGTCAATATTTTTAATTTAATGTTATTGAGCTTACATTTGTAAGGATTTATTTATGTTAGTTTTTTTTATAATTATTTATTACTTTATTACCTTGTAATGTTACTTTTAAGTATTATTGTATTTTATGATTGGAAAAAATGACCTTCTGCTGGAGTTTCTTGCGGCGCTTCTTCTCCGCAATGATGGTCTTGACGGAGTGCTAGTAGATTCACTACATATTACCGACGTGTAAAAGAGCCCTCATGTGGCCAATTTACTGAATAAATATTTTGAATTTTGAATTTTGAATTTTTGAATGCAAAAAAGAAATATTAATGAAACTCATCTGTCAGTGATGTGTGGTTATTTATTGAACTTCTCCTTAGGAGCTAAAATCACTTCCACACCATGACAGACAGTGAGACAGGGTAGTGTATTTCGATTCGAGTCTTGGTAAATTTAACGCAAATCAGTTAGCGTTATGTACTGAAGTTTGAACACTATCGTTTACACAGAACTTACAGGAGGGCCGCTCAAACCTTAATCGTCTGAGACAATGAGGGTTTCCCTGCGGGGTGGTGGGCAGATGGACTTGCCTCGACGGCACCTACCGACTGTCTCCGAAGTGTTGAAAGAAGTGAAGCTTCCGGAGCTTCTTAAGTTAACTGTTATTTTATGGACGTTGTCTTAAATGTCATTTTTCATAAATCTTCTATGAAAATATCATAATCTTAGTTACGATGATAATTATGTAATGGTAGTTAATTATTATTGTCGTTTTTATTATTATCCCACCTGAAAATACACAAGAGCTTTAGCAGGCGTTCCCTAAGACTCTGGTTAAAATACCTATCCGGGATTGAAAGGGGTTTTAAACACTCTCCCGAAGAATCCGGATATTATTCCGTTTCCCAATCCTAATAGAAAAATTGACAAAGCTTGTCTGTGCATGTGTCGTGACTGAAAGAAAATCATGTCTTTTAATATCAAACATGACAAAACTGTTAAGTAACCAGGAAAACCGTTTCGCTACTCACCTATGTTGCTGTAGTATGCGAGCCTTAGTGATTTTCTGGGATCACATTCATATAAAACTAAATCTTAACCTGCAAAGAAGCACGAGGATTAGATTTTACGAAATTTCCAGCAGCACATAAATATCCGTTGACTTCAATCTCACCTAAAGTGGCAGCTCCAAAACGGACTTTAAAATGTTCATGGAGGATGGAACTCCTCCGATCGTCTCCGATTATTTCCTCCAACTAGGTTCGTATCGCCGGCCATCGCAAGCCATAGAGGTAGGAACGCATAGAGGGAGTATAAAAACGGCTAATAGAATAGTACTCTTCGCACCTATTACAAATGCCCTTCGTTAAAAAGAGTCGTCTATATATGACCGCTTTCGATTGAATTTCAAAAGCGTACCACTTTTTAGGCGTGTTCATGTGTGTAAATCTGCATTAGTGTGCGTAAATTTGCAGTCAGTGATGTGCGGCTTATCAATAATTAGGTTAACCTATTAAAGGCATACAGTATTTTCAATAATAATTGTGATTGATTACCAATTGAAAATTGACCTTATTTCAGAAAGTAAATTGAGAAATTAACTTATTTGTCGTTTAATTAATATAAAGACAGTTTTTACAGTTTTTATTTGGAAATAAAACGGTTATCTTTGATAATGATGAATAAGCCTTACAAAAATTAATTGGAAGACAGTTGACCCTTTTTTGATGCCGGATTGCATTGCAGCTTCTGAAACCACGACGAACCATTTCTGTTACAGCATCTCCAACCATTCCTGTTTGAAGTCGTTTATCAGGCTTCATAATAAATGAGTCTGTTGAAAAATGTTTCGAACATAGTCGGTGACTCGGTCGGGGTGTCCTATTTCAATCATGCAGACCGCTCCAAACAGATTTCAGCCATTCCTCTCTGACTGGCGAGGGTTTCGGAAATCTGAAACAATACAATTAATTAATATCAAACATAGAAGGCTCTTTTACCGATCAATAATAATAATAATAAAATAATAATAAAAATATTTATTCACAACAACACACAATTAAAGTAAAAATAAATAAGTAAAGCTTTTAAAGTTGGATAGTTGTGAAACGGTCCCAACTCAGCATGTGCCGGCTGTTAAGCCTTCCGCTGAGACCGCTCGGTGGCAGCACGGAAGGTGACACAAACATTTTTATAATCCTAACACAATAAACACAAATAACAAAAAAAGAAAAAATAATAAACCCAAAACAACAAATTAAAACACGGGCGACAGTTTAAGTTAGCCATCAAACCATCCATCAAACACATATGGCACTATTTTCTGAGCAATAACTATATTAAATTAAATCTAATCTGTGGGTGGCTGGCTATGCCTGAGTGTGTGCACGCACAATATAATATAATAACATTAATAACACAAAACGGAGTATTTATTACCTACGTTTAAGAATTAGTCGCTGCGCTGAGACAAAACAACGACATGAAGCCTATATCGTGGGTGTGCTTTAGTAGAAGGAGGCATTGGAAAAACAGGACCCAACAGCAAGAAAAAACTAAGAACAAAACGAATAATTAAAACGCATAACAACAAACATTGCAAAGCTCGTGGGACATATCACTAAGGTTTGTATGGTGTAATATGACCGATATGTAAGGTTTGTACAGTACATCGCTCATATTCCGCTCGTATCATGCCTTAATAGTTCCTGATTCACTTGGTGACCTAACAAATATTTTTTAATTTATATCTAAAACTATGTAAACCTTGCAGGTTCCTTATTGGAGGTGGAATGTTGTTCCAGCATTTAGTTGCTGCGTAGCGGAAACTACCACGAAAGGCGGCTGAGACATGACGAGGCGTTAACAGCGGTATAGCGCATTGTCGAGTTCCACGCGACCCATTGCAAGACGCATGTAGCAACTTTGAAAAAAGATACGTCGGAGCCTTATGTTTAAGTACTCCAAAAAGAAGACAGGTCAGATGAAGCTTACGGCGGTGATGCATCTTAATAATGGAGTGATTTTTAAGAAATGGGGTAACATGGGCCCTCAACGGAACATTGAAGCAGAAGCGAGCACAGGCATTTTGGATTCGTTGTATGAGCCTTTTTGTTTTGGCTAGTAGCCGTGCGTCCATGTAATTGAGTTTCGAAAGGATGAGTGACTCCGTCAGCTTTATTCGCAAATTTTCTTTTATAAATGGACGGGCCTTATAAAGAACTTTAAGCTTATAGAAGCAACTCCTAACTGAGTTTGAAATGTGCTTTTCATAGCGTAACTCGGAATCCATAACAAGTCCAAAATTGCGTACCTCATAAACATGTTCAATGGGTTCATCCATCAGCATGACATCTACCGTTGGTCTAAGGGTGGCCAGCTGTTGTTTACTCCCTAAAATCATATATTTGGTTTTAACAGGATTTAGTATGAGGCAATTGCGTGAAGCCCAAGAAGCTATACTTAGCAGATCCTCATTAAGCTTTCTAATAGCACTATCCACTTCAGAAGGTTTACATGATATATACACCTGTATATCATCTGCATAGATGTGATATCTACAGTAAGTTATGTGTGTTATTATATCAGCTAAATACAACACAAACAGGATCGGTCCGAGGATCGACCCTTGAGGAACTCCTCTGGTGACAGCCGCCTTATCAGATAAATGTATGGAACCGTCACTATTAGTTATCTTTACATACTGGTAACGATCACTTAGATAACTACTAAACCAATGCAAGGCTTCACTGTCAAATCCATAATAGCTTAGTTTGGACAATAACATGTCAATATTTAATGAATCGAAGGTGCGAGAAAAATCTAGTAATACTAAAATGGTACACATTCCCTTGTCTTGAGCGCATAGAATATTATCAGTAATATCTAGTAAAGCAGTCACAGTGCTTCGCCCCTTTCTAAAACTTGACTGTACTTCAGGGAAAATTTTATTTTTTTCTTAAAAATCTGTCAATTGCATACACACAGCCTTTTCCAAAAATTTTGAGAAACATGGCAATATGCTAATTGGCCTAAGGTCCTTCAGTTCGGATGGGTTAGAGATTTTAGGTAGAGGGTGCACAATTGCCTGCTTCCAGTAGTTAGGAAATGTAGATGTTGAAATTGAGGTATTTATTAAATCTAAAATTATATCTAATATATGAGGAAATGTCAAAGTAATCATGTCCAAATTAATTCCATCACTACCTCCAGCATTTGATTTTAAAGTTCTTACAATTTTCATAATTTTGTCCAAACTGACTGGCTCTATATGGAAGACTGCATTACTAAACCTATGAAATTCGAAATTATGTCAGCTGTGAAATTGAGATCTCTGAAACACAAGGCAAGTTAAAAAAGTGGTTGTTTATGACATTGGGGTCATTGAAACAGGATGGTGATTCAATGTCATTCTTAGGTAATAATGTAGATTTGAGATTTTTCCATAACAGCTTAGGATCATGTTTTTATTATTATTATTATTATTAGCCTTTATTGCTATAATTATATTTACATGTCAATCACTATTAAAGTTATGATTAGTCAAATATATGTCATGCTTGTCATTAATAAAGTATATAAAAATGTTAGTTATTCTATTATTTTTTTTCCATTCCTTTCTGTAACTTGTCATCTATTCATGTCTTTTCTTCCCGTTTTTCTTTAGTCAGCACGCCCCTTGGACGAAGGCCTCCTCCAATCTTCTCCATTCTTTCCTATCTCTTGTTGTCCTACTCCATGCTCGTCCTAATAATGCGTCTAAATTATTGCTCCATCGTGATTTGGGTCTTCCTTTGCATCTCTTGCCATCTCTGGGGTACCAATCTGTTACTTTTTTTGACCATCTATCATCTGTATATCTGTAGAGATGACCAGCCCATTTCCATTTAAGTTTGCGTATTGTAACTGTTACATCTCGCACCCTAGTCTGATTTCTTATATGGGTATTTTTTATTTTATGTATTCGTTTCTTATTTAACATGCTCTGCTCCATATTATGTTGACATACTTCAAGTTTAAGTTCATTTTTCTTTGTCAGAGCCCAGGTTTGACACCCATATGTAAGGCATGGCAAAATGCATGTGTTAAAAACCCTTGTCTTGCATTTTAGGGGAAGGTTTTTGCTTTTCATAATTTCTTTTAAGGCCCAATATTTATTCCAGGAGTTTTTTATTCTTCTTTCTATTTTTTTGGACATATCTTCCTGCATAGATATCAATTCCCCTAGGTATATGTAATCTATTGTGACACTTCCAACATTTATAGGCGTTTTGTTGCTGTTCGTTGATATTTTAGTTTTTGATAGATTCATGGTTAACCCCAGTTTGCTACTCTCTGTTGCCAGATTGTTAAGCATAACTTCAAGTGTATTTGGATCTTCTGCGAGTAAAACAATATCATCGGCAAATCTCAAGTTGTTCATCCATTCACCGTTAATTTTTATACCTTTCCCATTCCAGTTTAGTTTGCGGAATATGCTTTCCAATGCGGCATTAAATAATTTTGGGAGGATCGCCCTGTTTTACTCCTCTTGTAAGTTTAAATTCTCTACCTTCTTTTTCCAGCTTGATTTTGGCTGTGCTGTTGTTATATATCGCCTTGATGATGCGGATTTATTTTTTCTGTATTCCTTGTTCTAGTAAAGCTTGCCATATCCCATTATGTTGTAAGCTGTCAAACGCCTTGGTGTAGTCAATAAAGGCTTTGTATAATTTCTTCCCATACTCATTATATTTCTCTATAATTTGGTTTATTTATTTATTTATTTATTTATTTAATAATGACAATAATAGGTTAACAGTAAATACCAAAACACCTACATTGTTAGGACAGAAAAATGTGAGTGTACAAAAAGAAAAGAAAACAGATAAGTATGATACTAAAAACTAAATTAAAAATGTGTCGAAAAATATGTTACATTCAGGCAATGGCGTATACTTTTCAACAATCTTGGCCAGGGATCAGCGAATACGTCAGCATCCTGGACCTCGGAGACGAGAGTGTTTAACAACGCTAGCGCCCTAGCCGTGGGAGAGTTGCTGGCTCTACGAGTCCTGACTCCTTCGAGAGCCGCGAACAGCTGGTGGCGATGCCGCGCCCCAGCCCGCACGTATTGATGCGGAACGAATAAGCGAAGCTGCTCAAGAGTCAACGGATTGTCTATTTTGTTCCGAAGTATAGAGCAATAGTAAGTCAAGAGATGGACCTTACGCCTAAATTGTAACGTTTCCAACCCTACCATTCCTGACACAAATAACGATGGAAACAAAAATGGATAATATCCATAGATTTTTTTATACAAATATCGGGCGAATTTACGTTGAACTCTTTCCACTTGCAAATTATATTTTATTTCAAGTAGGTCCCATATTATGCAGTTGTATTCTAATTTGCTTCGCACAAAAGCGTTGTACAAAATGACACAGACCGTCACGCTTTCAAACTGTGCCGCAGTACGCATAATAAAACCGAGGGATTTGTTTGCGCCATTGCAGGTCAAATTAATATGCTGATGATAGTCAAGTTTCGTATCAAGGTGTAATCCCAAGTCACGGATACTTGAAACCCTCTCTAGTGGATATCCGGCTAACCGATACGTAGCTGCAATGGGAGAGAAAGATCTTGTAAAGGTTATAATTTTGCACTTCCCCTCATTAAACATTAGATTGTTTGCGCACGCCCAATCCACCACCGAATCAATATCAGATTGCAAAGTTTGACAATCTAGAGGACTATTTACAGCCAAATACAACTTTAAGTCGTCCGCAAATAAAAGGCACCTGGACTTTGCAATGACGTTAGGGAGGTCATTGACCATGACTAGAAACAGAGTAGGACCTAGCGTGCTCCCCTGGCTCACACCAGAACGAGTGTAATACTGGCCAGATGAACGTCCACGTATCACGACATACTGTTTGCGATCTCGCAAATAGCTGGCAAAGAATACCAGCAGCAGTCTGGAGAACCCAAAAGCAGAAAGTTTTCTCAACAAGATGTCATTGTCGACGAGGTCAAATGCCTTCTGAAAATCAAAATAGGCCCCATCTATTTGACGAGCCGCATCCATATGCTGATGGACATAATCCGCAAAGTTAGCGTTGTTAGTTACAGTTGATCTTCCGGTTCGAAAACCATGCTGCGAGTCAGAAAGGTAAGGTGATATTTGTGGAGTGATTTGTCGATTAATCAGACCCTCAAAAAGTTTTCCAAAAATGGATAGCACTGCTATCGGTCTAAAGGACGATACGTCAATAGATAAAGTATCTTTAGGCACCGGAGTTACTTTGGATACTTTCCAAATGGATGGATACTCACCTTGCTGAATGGCCAAATTAAACAAGAAGAGTAAAGGCTGCTCTAAAACAGATAAACAGTCCTTCACGAAAAACGGAGGTATGCCATCAGGTCCAGTAGCAGAACCCTTTAACTTTCGAACTGCGCGACGGAGATCGACAGAGGTGATACTACGAAGGGCAACGTTTAGGTTATGATTGACGGACTCGTACTCAGCTGCATTGACAGCGTTCAGAAGTGGAGTGTTAGGGTGAAAAACGGAGCTAAAGTGGTCTGCAAAGCAGTCGGCAGCTTCTTGATCCATTACGGTGGCGCCGCAACACGAATAAACTCCTTTAGCCATCCTAGCGCTTTGTTTATTTTTCACATGTTTCCAAAATTCAGTAGGATTTTGACAGATATTATGCTCCAGGGATGATAGGTGTCGCTGATGAGCCAATTTTATTAGCTCCTTAACCTCAGTTCTATAGTATCGAAATAGTTGCCTATTAAACTCTAATCCAAGGCTCTTATATTTGACAAGATGAAAATGCTTTAGTTTGATCATCCTGATCACGTCTGAATTGTACCAAGAAGGATAATTGTAACGAGTAGGGCCATAGCAGGGCATAGTTTTTTTCGGTACATAAGAAGCTATAGCATCATTTAAGGTATTGTAAAATGACTGTGTAGCTACGTTGATGTCTTTTTCTTTAAGCATAAGCGACCAATCCAAATTAGCCATATTACTGTACAAACCAATAAAATCAGCTTTCTTAAAATTCCAGGAAAATAACTGCGGCGGAGATGAAGTATGTGGGATTTTCATTAGTTCACTTATACCATTACCCTTGTAAACCTGAATAGATACCCTGAGAGCTGGATGATAAGCGTCCAGGGGAACCAGCGGCTCCAAACATTCTTGGACAACAAGATCATTTACACTCATATTCGTCATTACGAGGTCAAGGACACCTCCGTATATATTTTTAATATTATTGCATTGTTGAAATTGAGTAAAATCAGTGAAACATCCAAATTCGTTTACAACGTGCGAGTTAAATGATTTTAAGTTAAAGTCACCGATTACCGTAATGTTTAACGATGGAAATTTACATACAAAGTTTTCAATGCAGTCCAAAATACTAATAAACTGTCTTTCATTGTAGTTAGGAGGTACAGTCACCACACGGGAATGTTAAGCCACTTGCTACTCTCCTTAATTTATCCGAGTAATACATACTGGATACACGAGTATACCAGACTAAACCAAATTTGTATTACACGGCCAAAATACGAACAGTGGCAAGTGGCTCAACAATCCCGTGTTGTGACTGTACATAAACTACACATAATAGCAATTTAATATTTTTAACAGTTAACATTGCGAACAGCACTTCCTTGTCTTCACTCAGGCCGTCCACGTCATCAATCAAATGAAGAAGGTAAGAATCTCTGGCTGCCAGGAGCACACCGCCCCAGCCCGCCTCGCCACAGCGATCCTTCCGAAGAACCACGTATCCAGGGGGAAACAACTCGCCGTTACACACAGAACTAGTTAAAAACGTTTCAGTCAGAGCTATTACATCGGGTCGTGCCATTTCCAAATTACTGTAGAACACTGAAGTTTTTGAACGAAGGCCTCTAACGTTTTGGTAATACAGGCTGATGTTAAAATTCCGGCTACTTTTTATTTTGGGTTTGGACACGAAAACTCTGGCGCCAAGGTTTAATGCAGATATCTTCCGCCCATTTCATAGGGTCTAACACTCGCTCGGCTAGTTTAGACGGAACAGTCAGTTTAAATGATGCGTAGTTGCCCCGTGCTTTAAGAGCCTCGACCGAGCAAGCATCCTGCCCGCAAATAGTTGACAAGTGAGCATGAACCTGATCCTCAGTTGTGCCGATCTTTACATAATACAGATGAATATGCCGTTGTTTATCGGAAGCCTGAAGCGGCGTGGCGCCCGGCGCCGCTGTACCCCTGGTCACATCTACGGCCCGGCGGGAGCGTCTGCGCACTGCAGTAAAACCGTCGTCCGTTGCTTCTACATTATTCACTTCAGGACGTACTAACTGATTCAGTTCATGCACAGTTGCAGGCAGAGTAGGCGTTTGCATCTCTGCAGGAGCTATACCTGCGTCGGAAATAGACTCGGCCACAGCACGAATTGTCGGGGGGTTCTCCTGCCGTTTTTTCACCTGAGCGAAGCGCGTTATAGATGCTGGTGTGTTTACAGTCTGTAAATCAGGCCAAGAATTTAACCTTCCTTCAAGAGCGTCCACCCTAGCAGTTAATTGCACCACTGTTGTCATAAAGGAGGCAAGGTGATCTCGCAATGATTTTTCAATCAATTTCGGCAGGCACTCATTGAATGAAATCCGCAATTCTTCCCTAACCATTCCTCTAATCGTGTCAAGATATACCGAATCATCCACAACCGAATTATTTAAAGCATCGGAGACATCAAGGCTACGCAGCTGCCGACGAGACGCGATATTGACATGTTGTTCATTCAATGTTTTGTTTAGGTACCTTACATCCAATGACTCATTATGAGTTTTAGAGGTCTCCTCAAGATTTTCGGCCATTGCATTTCTTACAGGCGTGTTCGTATTACCAACCTTGGGCTGCTCACATTGCAGATCAGAGACATCACCACATCTACTGCATTTTAAAAATTGCAAATTGCCGATTACACTACGACAGCCAGCACATACATTTGACATAGACGCCATGCTCAACAATTACAGTCCTATGTCAAAATCGAACTAGGCGCTCAAGTCCAAAACACCAAACTTGCAATAATTTTCTCTCAGAGGCAAGGGCACTTCAATGCAGGAATGTCGCGTCTGCGGTCTGCTTATCTGAGCCGCAGGCGATTGTGTTAAAAAATATGAGTACGGGCCGACACCGCGCACGCAGAAATGGTACCTACGCCCGAAGCACAAGCGTCGGAACTCGCATGAACGGCACAGCACTTGCACTAATTAGAAATCGGCGGGTATGCCCGTATAAGTCACAAATATTATCACAGTTTTAACTCAATTATAGCAGTTTAACAACATATTTCGTATGCACGGATTTGAATAGATATTATTTAAAATAGTCTTTAGCCAATTTTCGTATTTTAGCACTAGATCTTAAGCACTGAACAGGTAAAACTTATTTTAGAAAATCGGATCGACGTAAACGAATGTTATCGGTCTTGCGTCAAAGACTAACGACCGTAGTGTATAACTTTAGTGTGTGTATGTGATCTATGGTTGAGAAGCCGTGTCTAAAGCCAGCTTGTTCTATGGGTTGACTAGAATCCAGGGATTTTTCTATCCTTTTTAAAATTATCTTCGAGAATACTTTGTAAATGTTTGATGTTAGGCTAATAGGTCTGTAGTTGTTTATGTCACTTATGTCTCCCTTTTTATGCAGAAGTGTAATAACAGATTTCGTCCATTGTTCAGGTATTTCCTCCATTAAAAATGTAATATCTGTCAAAATAAAATGAGTTCTGTAATAATCTTTCAACTTGATCATCAGTATAAAGGTAGTTATCATATTTTGCAACCATCATTGTTAACATAATGAATTGTTAGTTAGTTATTTTGTTTTTTTAAGGTAATATGTATGTCTTCTGAGCAACAGAAATGTATTTAGATTATAAGGGGAAACTGTTTTGGCTGATGTACTTTTTAAATTTGATTGTTTCTTAATGTGTTAAGTATTGCTGTTTGTTTTCCAAATAAATAAATAAATAAATTATCAGAATTTTATCAAAAAGCTTTGTGAGAATGTTGGTTATGTTAGGTGTGGCGGTTTTCAGTATTTCATTTGATATTTTGTCTAAACCTACAGCTTTCCCCTCTTTTTGTGACATGATAGCTCTTTCTGTTTCTTCGGGAAGAATAAAAAGTATGTTGTCATACTGGGTATCACTGGGATCTTTGTCATCTATTAGGTTAATGTCTTCTAGAGTAGTATTTTGTGTTGAATAGAGATTTTCGTAGAATTTGGTTGCTTTGTTAAGGATACTTTCTCTATCAGTTAGTAACTCTCTTCCTGATCCCTTTATTTTGGGAATCCATTGTTTCTTGTTGTCCAGCTCTTTGAAAACTTTTTTAGTAGCTCCAGATTGACGTATATAGGACTCTATTAATATGTTCCTATATTCTTGGCGGTCTATTTTTATACCACGATTTATTTTCTTACTGATCATAGCAATATCACTTTTGATATTACATTTTCCATTCATTTGTAACATTTGTTTTCTCTCTTTAATTAGGTCCAGAGTGTCCTGTGATAGGGTATTTTTTCTTTTGTTGTGGTGCCTTTGGATAGTTGATACATCATTTTTTAAACAATATTCAATGGTATTATAGTTTTGTTGTATGGTTTGGCAAGGATTATAGTTGCACCTTGATTCCAGCATATTGTTTATTTTTAGGCTTTATTCTATGTTGTATATTTTACTTGGCTGGTTTGGTATGTTTCGACGTTTTTTTATTGGGTTTGTATATATTTCTGCACGTATCATTCTATGATCTGAGTTGAAGTTAAGTTGGTTGAGAACTCTGAATGCTTTAAAATGTTTTAATGTTATTAGTCATAATATAGTCAATCTCATTTTTATGCTTACTACATGGGGAGATCCACGTCCACTTGCGATGGTTTTTGTGTTTAAATATGCTGTTAGAAATTGTAAGATTATTAGTGATAGCAAACTCCACTACCCGCTCTCCATTTTTGCTGCGTTTGCCATATCCATGTTTCCCAATATTTTTTTCTTCTCCATATTTGGCTGTTCCTATTTGAGCATTAAAATCTCCCATCACTGTCAAGTTAGATTCTGAGTGATGCATTACCGTATTTTGCAGTAGTTCATAAAATGATTCTCTATCCTCCTTCGATGCACTTTCTGTTGGGGCATGTACTTGCACCATTGTCCACGGTTTAGCTGAATCCAATTCTACTGTGATAGCAGCAATTCTGTCTGACACACCAATAAACTTTTTGATATATGGCTTCATCCAGTTCTTTATAAAAAATCCTGTACCCAGCATTCCTTTGGTCTCTCCAATGTAGTATAATAAGTAATTTGGATGTTCCTCTATTTTTTCTCCCATTCTTCTCATTTCACTGACGCCTATGATATCCCATTTAATTTCGCCTATTGCCAATTCAAATTCCCATAAATGTTCTTCTGTTCTTAGTGTACGAGCATTAAAGCTAGCAATATGGAGTGTGTTGGACTGTTTATTCGTATTTTCCTTAATGTCTCTGTTATAATTTCCTAAGTTTTTTCTGTTTTCTGTGACTGAAGGGCTTTGGTCTACTGTCCCCACGGTGACCAGCCGGGTTGGGGAAGTGTTTCTATGTTTTTCTTTTTTTTACTTTCCTTATCATTGTTTTCTCCTGTTAGGACTTGTGCATGTTTCGGACATAACCCCTATGATTTCATAGAATCCATAATATGCTCTGGATCTCATCACATCAAATGCATTAGTTCTATTTATTTTTATTGTTGACTGTCTAGGAACATTTGCATGTTTTTGTTGTTCGTTTGTTTGCACAAGCGAAGTGACCGGGGATGTAGAGCGCTGACGTTTGTTGCTTAGATTCTTTTTGACAATAAGTTTATCGTATTGAATATAGGCTATATTGCCTCTCTCCCTCTCCACTTTTACTTGTTCCTGTAGTTTTTTCCGTATTTCTAAGACATCTTTGGGTAGTCCTCAGAAAGAAACAATTCTTTCATGTTTTTCTTATTTCTCATGTGTGGTTAGTTTTAATATTATTGGCCTTTTTTGTTTGTCGCTTTTACCAATTTTATGGACCAAGTCTATATCTTCTTCTCTTACCGATATTGATTCTTTTGCAAAAGCCTTTATTACTGACCCCGCGACGTCATCACTGTCATCAAGCTGCAGGCCGTGAATTATGATGTTTTTCTCCTTATTTTTTCTGTCTAAGTACTTCATTTTATCCTCCAAAGTATTTACTTTATTTTTTAGTACTTCATGCTCCTCTTCCAAATGTAATATTCTTTCTCCAAAAGTTTCCTTAATACTTTGTGTCACGTTTGTTGTTATTAACGCCGCCTGACATTTTAACTCTTCGCGTAAATGTTGGTACAGTGTCTCAAACTGTTCTTCCATTTTATTTGTTTACGCGATCATTGGTGCGATTATTATGGTATCTCAAACAGTCTGAATCACTTGTCTATGACAATAATTATTTCCCGTGTATTAAACTGACAGCCGATATTTTTGCCGTTATAACCTCACTTTCTTGTAACTATTCACCAATCGATCCAGCGAAAGTCCTTTCGAGTTCTTCTTTTTTAGTTTTTTACACGTAACTATGCAACTTTTTAATGAATCAACTGTCTTTTCACCACTTTAACACTTTTTTGTCTCGTATTATATTTTTAAACTGAGGAGCACTATCCTGCGATGTTACATGTTTGACAACCGGAACCGGAAAAAAAAAGGAGGAGGAAGGAAGAAGAAGGAGAGGATAGGATCATGTATCTTGTTATTAATATTTTGTTTAAAGTAGGCGATTTTTTTATTGTATAATGCTTGATTGACTAAAGATTTAAACTCCTTGTAATACTCCTTTTTACTGTCAGTTTTAGCTTTGTGAAAATCAGCTGAAGCTTTGTCACGTAATTGCATCATAAGTTTTACTGTGTCAGTGATCCAGGGGTAGGAGCGATGCTTGATTACAATCACCTTCCTACATGCAGGTCATACAATTCAATCATGCGCTGGCTCAAACTGTCAACCATAACATTAACATCACCCGAATTAGATAAACCCCAGGTCATTTCAAGTAAGTCCTTGTTAAAGTTATCTAAACACAAGTTTTTCATTGGTCTGTAGGTAATGGAGTAACGTTTAGGCTTCAGTGGCGAAGCGTCACGTAAATGAATAGACAAGCCGGAGCAAAAAAAGGTGTATGGCGTGTGTGCTTGTTTGCCCCTTCCATGACATGAATAAATATACCTAATAAAATGGATGTCGTCTTTTTACTTCCTAAAAATCAGTGCTAAAGTGTAGCGTGCGGTAACTGTTTCTACATACGATCCGACCGTATCAATTAAAAGTTTCATTAAATTTCGATTATCTACATTCCACTTTACGATGCTGATTACCTCAAAATGATTACCAAAAAAAGTTTATATTTACTGTTTCCAAACTCATGTAATAATATACAACTCTGTATATAGCGTATAAGATTCTCGCTTTGAGCATAATTCCAAGCTAAATTAATACATTGTTGATATCAGAAGATATCAGGTTTGCAAATTCTGCAAACCGGTTTGATCCTAAACAATGCTAGAATCCAAATAAAAATTAAATTAAATTAATTTACAAATACCAGTGAGCCAATTGTATTTAAGTATCATATGATTAGCTGTGGTGTGGAAGTGTTTGAAGAATCCATGCCTATAAACAATTGTTATGTTATGATGTCTGTGCGAGCGCGTCCTAACTTAATCACAGGTTTTATATTTTCAAGTTTAACTTTGAAAAACATGTTAGTTTATTAAGTAAGGTAATCTGTAAAACAATGCGGCGGTACTTTGAGTACTTACAGACAAAAATATTTAAGAACCACGAATATAACCTAATAGATAGAAATATAACCTAACTAAGAAAGGTAGAAACAAACCTCCGTCGTCGCAACGAAATGCCAAATAACATAATCCAAACAGTACAACAATCACAGAATACTTAGCGAGTTAAATTTCACTAGTTAAAACACAATTCAGTCTCATAAAACACTAAATTTAACACAAATAACAAACTCAAAAACAAACGCCTATTTTGGCGCGAGCCGCGCGGGCGAACGCGAAAGTAATGTAATGGCGTAAAAAAGGATGCAAAATTATTATTATTAGAGGTCACGTGCGACAGCGACACGCTATTTGGGAAAAGAAAGTTAATACATGCCCTTAAAGCTTAAAATTGGATGAAATAAGCCGGTGTGAGATTTCGGACTCGCGAGAAAATCAGAGTGAGAAACACTCTGATTTTTATTACGTCTCACGTGTTGCTGTGTCTGTGTGCGAGTTCGAAGCGCTAGGAAAATGTTTGAATGTGTTAGTGAATTACCGGATTGTATAGCGATTTTAATTATAGGTGTAAGTTCGAGCGCAGTGAAATATAACTGAGCGTGTGTGCGTGTGTACGAATACATTGTAATTGTTTGTTTCTTTTTGGTTATATAGGTAAGTGAATGTGTGCGAGCGAGTGCTGCGATAGATTTCGAATTGCTCGTGCGTTTTGTTCATGCATCGTATTATGAAGATGGTAACGCAAGGTAAAGCTATAGTATACCGGGTTACTTTCGGTTTTACGTTTTGTTTGTATACCTACTCTATGCAAAGGAATTTCTAGGCAAGCCGCTGGGAATCGGCATGTACAGACCCTTCGCTACTGTTAGGCTTATCCCGTTTGACATCCAGTTCACACACCACAAGACAGTGACCATAAAGAGAACCCACATGCTCTAAAATTATATTTTTGGACTGCAAGTCTGTACATACCACGTCAAGCAGCGTCTTACTAGTCTCCGTGAAGTGTGTAGGCTCTGATATTAGCTGAGATAATCTAAAGCTTGATAAAAAGGTATTAAATTTTGTAGTTTTAGCGTCAATATTTGTTACTAAATTTATGTTAAAGTCTCCTAGTAATATCAAATTGTCATAATTCGGAATAAAGCTAACCGAGTCACTAAGAGCATCAAAAAATAGGTCGACGTCCATCCAAGGTGGACGATATGCCGTACCAATCGCTAGTTTTTTCCGTTTAGGGTCAAGGTCACCCACATTTGCTCAACTGATCTATGAAGTGGGTCTACGGGGTGGGACCAGGTGCGAACGCTGATATTCCGCTTACTGTAGAAGCCTACACCCCTTCCACGCGAACGTGCGTGCACCCAATGGTCTTGGGATGTGACGCAAGCGGTACCCCGGAAGTACGGGCGCCCGCCCCTCCTCACCCGCTCTCAGCCAAGTCTCATTGATCGCGAGGACATCAACATCATGCCGAGTGCACGAGGCTATAAAATTGTCATGGTTAGTGCCGAGAGAACCTGCATTATGTAACGGTCCAG
Source organism: Acleris cristana (assembly GCA_948252455.1). NCBI lineage: Eukaryota > Metazoa > Arthropoda > Insecta > Lepidoptera > Tortricidae > Acleris > Acleris cristana. The sequence goes on from OX411771.1 coordinate 31,352,009, forward strand.
CTATGCCCGTTCAAATTCACAAATATAATTAGAGTTAGTTCAGGCTCTAGCGAGAGCTGATTAATATGCAGAGTCCATTTTTAATAAAATAATAATATTAATAGATATTTATTATACGTATTCATGTATGAAAACAATAATAAATGACAAAATGCGAATGCAACAAATTTAAGCGCCTGCTAAAAATATTCCGCAATATTACATCAAAACAAGAGTAATGCAATAAGAATCTAGAAGGACACTCCCCATTTTAGTAAGCTTTAAATCAAGTCATGTGTTAGTTTTATAATCTTAATTAATTAAATATTTGTTTAATACAAACTTTAGAATTGTAAATCTTATTTATTTCTTCAATAAACAATGGTTATATAAAAGAAATGGGAATGTTATAATTCTTGAGTAAAGAACACGAGAGAGAGAAGGAAGGAACTATATAGGTTGTCTCGCTAGAATCGGACCAAGCCGATTACGTAAACGAACATCACCGAGTAGGTGGCGCCTTATTATGATTTTTGGTGGTACAGACAGGCAGAGTCTGTCATGTTCGAATTGGTAGAATACGCAGTGACGGATATAGACGCCATCAGAATACGGATTCAAGTAGATATTAAAAACGGTAGTACTGGGAAAAATGGAAAAATGTACTGTGTATTGAATAGCATAAGGATTCGTTTAAATTATCAGTGTAGATTCTAATTACGAATCAGGTGATGTAGGTTTGTAATGATAAAAATGACTTAAGCGATTGAAATGGGGATTGAAAGTATACCTTATGTTATTTATAGTAAGGGATAATTTTGAAGGAATTGCATGACTGGCACAAGTGGCAAGAGTTGCTTGACTTGCATGAGTGGTACAAGTGGTTTGAGTCGTTCAAGCGCGATGGCCGCCAGTGGAACTTATATATAGAGATTTCAAAGGGAATATGATTATTATTTTCTGGGCATTCATCGCGGAACGTTTATATTTTGACTTTATTTTCGTCATTCAAAGGGGATAGGCTCGTTTACTGGGGAACGCCTTGCGTAAAATTCACTTACGGTTCGTAGTTACCTTGTCGCGTTAACTTCGTTTGGTTTTTATATCGTGCTACGCTCGTTTAATTGCTATATTTTGTGTAAATTTCGGTTAATTACGGGTTTTATAGAGAAATAGGAGTACGACGCGTTCGCGGTTAAATTCTTGATTCAGTGCTAGTCTTACAGTAAAATTTAAACTACGTAGTATTCGGTTTAATATTTGCGATCTTTTAAAGTGACACAGTTACATCGTTTGTATAGTTAACGTTAATTTTGTCTTTAGAGCTAGTAGGGAGGTATAAGATATGTAGGGCTTAAGTTCGTGTGACTCATTAGCTAATTATTGTTTTACTGGCTTTAAATAGGTTTATGTATTGCTTTGATAGTGTTTGAAAGACGCGTTTTCGCAGTTATAGTAGTAATTAAATTCCTTCCGCGAGGGGATAGGGAAACGGTTTGCTTGGGAAGTAGGCTATAGATATTACTGTGTGGGAGATGGTTTTCTGTCATGTATGGGAATGCAGTGCGAAAGCCCTGTATTTTTATATATGATTGGTGTTTGTTGGGGGGTTGTGCTTTAATCAAAAGATTTTGTTTTCCAGATTCACTTCAGTAGACGGGTGGTGGGAACTTTTATATTTAAAGTTGATTTATTTTGATATTTTTATTTATACCTTGGTAAGGAACTTTGGTTTATTATTTCTCTTGCTACTGTTAATCCTAGTTTACATAGCTTGGGTTGCAGTTAGTGAGGCTTTCTAATGTATGATTGTATTTCTATTGTTTGTATTGGTGGGTAGAAATCCTTGCTGGGCCAGGACACCTTTAGCTAACCACTGTGATCAGAGTCCGGACACAGCTGGCGAGGTTTCTCAAATACCAATACGTGTACTAATATACCTTTCTGTGTACTTTTCAGAAACCTTGGGTTGGTTATCATTCGTGTCTGGTACAATATTTTACATAGCTGTAGATTAAAGGACATTCCTTGTATAGTGGGGAATATTTGTTGAGTTAAGCTAGATTAGCATACACTTGTACCAGAACAGTGATCAGGCTACCACTAGTAAATGTCTGACAAGTCCGAGGAAGCCTAACGGAGCCTCTGATTTGGAACTATTAGAGTCTAAAAGAGCCTTGGGCAAGCCCGGATGTCTCTTTACCAACATAGACATTCGTAGAAGCGCCTACTTAGTCTCAATGTCAGCCTTTAAAGAACAAGTAAGGATCACCAGTTGACATGCCGGCGCACGCTTACTGAAGCTTTATTGGAGTTGAGGCTGGGTTCCGATAAACCTATTTATTATGAATATATACTAAACCACACAATAGGGCGCCTTACTCTCACTATCCCTGAGAACTATGGTTCAACAAAAGTGAGGGGGGAGGTACACAATACACGAGCTATAGGTTGCCTTCTCAGCCGACTCAGCTGAACTTTCCAGATTCCCTAGGGACCTAGCTAATTACCGGGTGAGGTAAGCCCTTAGGTGTAGCAAGTAGAATAGGCCTTATCAGTAGGTTTAGGGTAGCTTCAATGCAGGGAAAATAGGGAACTAGGACATTACTCAATAGGAATTCAACTAGGCATGAAGGGTTAAATCTTGTTAATTAAAAATATTCTTTTAAATTCATTCTAGTTTGGTCTTATACCATTATTATATAGGGAAAATATTAGGAAGTTTAAATTAAATATGTAATCCGCCATAACTAAAGAATCAGTGGGATATACTATTTATTCCCATATTTATCTGTTTTGCCTTAAGGAGATTTCAGTTTATTGAACATAGACATATTCAATAATAAGTATTCATGCCAGTTTGTCAGGAAGTAAATATTTCTAGTCTTTAACTGACAAACAATGTTCTTAATAAATATCAAAGTCATATTTATGAGTTGGATTGTCTTCTCTCATTCAATCTTCAGAGGCAGATAGATTGCTGTACATACTGAGATACGTCTCTACCGTCACTGCTTACGAGCACCGGTTAGTCACTGTATAGTTAATTCAATCAGCCATTCCCACGGGAATTATGCATAATAACATGCACTACAATGACTGAGGTCACTCCTTCTAGTAAATGTACTTAAAAGCATCAAATCGACCGTCGATACGAGTAAAATCGTAACTACAAAACAGAGGTTTTCAGGAGAGCGAAAAAACGTATTTTGCAACTTCAAACCGCGATATTTTACTTATTAGTTTATGTTTTCGTACAAATGTACATATCATGTTTCTCAGAATTTGGTGTTCTTTAATTCTAAATTTTCATTTTTTTTCTTAACTGTTTATTTTAAATTTTAGATCGAGTTACGATCACGTATTTTGCGTTATCGGCTATCGAGTATTATTGTATATTACAATACCATCTTACAGCTCTAAGTTTTGCCATTATTTGTTAGGCCAATATAATCGTATCTAAAGAAACCATGTTACTTGCAACAGATTCGCGGCTATTTTATTGTATTTTATGACTTAAAATATAGTAACTCCGGTTAGAAAATCTAAAAAATATATATTTATACAGTGAATTGTATTAGTTTCAAGTAGATAATTGCCAATTATCATTATTGTTCATTTAAAAAATATTTTTACTGAATATTGAAAGAATAAAAAATATTTAGGTACAAAATAGTTTAAACATTTTTTTACTTTTTATTTATTAAATAATAATTAAGATACAATAAAAGTACTTTAACACCATAATTTGGTAATTACCACCCTCAATAAGTAGAGGGTGGTAAGTACATACTTAGATACTTCAGGACTAATCTGGTTGCCAGCTAAATAGTAATTAATAAATAAACATCAACACTTGCTTTGGCTTAATCAAGTTATTTAGTAACAAATGGGTAACAAAACATAAACTTTCACTTTGGCACTATTAAGTGCTAATATTTAGTATTTTGACTACTTTAATTAACTATTTTAATTACCTTTCTTCTTCAAAGAGATCACAATGATAAAATAATAGACCAGGTACGTATAACTTTATGACAGTTCAATTAAGTACCTATGTTATGTGTTCATCGATGATCAATATCATTAATACTTAATAAAGTAGTTATGTTTTTATTTCCAATTGACAGTCACTATATAATTAAATATTACGTAACTACATTACATATAGGAGGATGAGTTTACTAGCGAATCTTAATCTTCAAAAGTATTTTGTTCAGTTTCATTTGAGTGAGGCAAGTTTCTGTAAAAGTCTCTATAGTGTTCAGGTATCGCTCCACTGACACGGAGAAAACTTAATTCCTAATATTTTATTTTATTATTAAAAATGTTTAAAAACAATGAAGCGACTCCAAACAAAAACATTAATTCAAAGCGTCCTAAGTCGGCTTTTTGGTTAAAATATTCTAGGACGCCGACTTCAGTTTGTTTAACCCAAGATGTCCTGAACAAATGACTCCGTTTAAAGTCGGTTCCTTCTTTTCTTAATTATTTTAATTTTAATTTTGCCCTTTTTAGTGATTATATTATTGAATACTTTCTTTAACTAATATTTTGTCAAAAAACAAGCACAAGTTTAAAGTTTTCCGCAAGTAAAGCAGCGTGAAAGTTATAGTGCGTTGTATCTAATAACTTACTATCTTAGAAGTATGAGACTTATTTTTTCAAAAGAATTTCGCAAATCGGTGAAGTAGCTTTTTATCAATCCTTTGAAAATATTTCAAATCACGCTCAAACAAACGTTAAATACGTATAGCTATACAGTACTATACACATCGGGGCCTTTTTACAAAAAAAAGTCATTTTAAGTAATAGTAACGAAATACCGGTCGGAAATATTTTTTTAATTGTTTCTCTTAACGTACTCTAGAGACTTTTACCTAACTAAAGAAAGTAGGTATTCACTAACAAAACCAGAATACTTAATATTCGAAAAAAAATCAGTTAGTATTACTTAGTAGGCGATTTACACTGAGTAAAAGTTTTACTTGTTTGGTCCACCTAACCTTTTAATTAATTAAACAGGTTTATAATACAATCGCAATAGGTAAATAGTTTTGTTCTTACGGGTACTTCCACCACTCTTCATTCATAACTAGATTCAGTGGAATTTTTCCATATTAATTTAAGTAATTAACACTCACTCAAAAAAAAAAACGATGCACATAAACAGACGTGCTCCTACATCCACGTCACACGGTGCAAGTAAAAACCGTCTACAAAATTAATTTTTCGAGGCAAAAAATGCAAATAGAAGGAACGGGCCAGTAAAATCATAGTAAATCAATTTAGGCGCAAAACCGAAACACCCATAGCGCGAGCTCTTAAAGTAGAGTAACATTTTAACCACGTTTACGTGCTCTGTACTTGCTAAAACGTTGGCACATTAAAATCGTAACTATTTATGCGATGATACTGGCCTGTGATCGTGACAATTGGAAGCGATTTCGGGTAAAAAAATATTCTTAAGTCTAGTTACAATGATTTTCTCTTAATGTAATAGTGGTTTACTATTGATGAACCTCGACATACGATGTTATGAAATTGGGTATTTTTTTTATTTCTCAATGTATCAAAAATGTAAAAATACAGTTTTGTAGATCTTTTTTCACTTAACTCTCCCTGCAAAAGTCAAAAAAACACTTAAATTTAGTTACGATTTTACTCGTATCGACGGTCGAAATAGTATCAAGACTAGAAAGTTTTACTATATCTTCAAATCTATTTTACAAATGTTTAATTGAGAGTTAGTAAACTGTTTTCTCCTATAAATAATAAAGTAACTATCTACTGCAAAACCAACGTCCGATAAGTTATAACACCAATAAAACAGCTTGTGCGAAGTAAGCTGCAATTTTTAAATAATGACAATGTAACAGATTGTACATTATATTCATCAGTTCCAGTATTTCTAAAGCTTGGGCATAGTGAATATTTCTAGTTTAAGGCAGATAGCCAAATATACCTTCAGCATTGAAAGAATCAACGATATTAAATGATTTCTCTCAATTTAATTTGAATATTTTACATCAAGTGATTTCTCTGTTTACGCTACGGGTTACGTACCCTGCTTGGTTGTTCTCAAGGGAAAACCGGCTTTATAGTTGTGGGCAGTAAGATTCACTATTCTATTCCTGTGGGAATAAACTTCAGCTTTTATCTACAATTTATGATTGATCTCTCTTATGATAATCATTATCAGAACCAGCATTCATCATGACTAGAAAGCTTCACTATCATTCTAGAATATGCCATAAATATATTTTATAAATAAACTCTTCATAAAAGTTACAGTGCAATGTTACACTTCAATCTTCATTAACTTGGTCTTTTAAGACTACTAATTATTACTATATACAACCTAACAAACTTGGTCTAATATATGACTATTTACCACTACAATCTACATCCTGACAGTTTGACTTTGACTTTTTAATAATTCAGCTCCTAGTAGATCTAATGTGATATACATACAATACCAAATGTCTATTAGATTATATTTCACTCTCGCATTGAGTATGGAGCGCTTGAAAACCTTCTTGTCCTTTTGTTGACTGATGACAGACTACTTCTGACCAATCTACTACTAACAACTGACAAAGACTGTAAATTCAATATATCCCACCTGGAAAGAGAAAGAAAAGATTGGTAGGCGCTGGAGGGATGTCCAGTCAGGTAGACGAGTCCCACAGTCATGAGCGGGGAGTCATGGGCTCTGACCTTAGGCGCAAAATAAAATGCCATAAGCATACTTTCCAGTTTCTATCTAATAACCCTAACTAGTACCAAAGACTATGACTGACCTATACATATATTTCATAATATCAAACAACAAGACTTTTATCTCTTAGTTATAATTTGTAATTTCCTTACAATTAACTATTATATATTACTTTAAACTAAATCTTATAGGGATAGGTTATACACCTATATTTATACCAAACTTATATGCATGAAAAGTTCTTAGGTTACTATCTATAACGGTTCACAAAGTAGGTTCCTTGACACTAGATGATCATATGGCCATTTCAACAATATTAAACATTCTTACTCTATAGGTATATTTAAAGATAGGAAAGTTAATAGGTACTTTATAAGCTTAATAATTTTACATAAAAGCTTTACTTAGGTTAAACTTAATACAAATTTTCATAGCTTTCATTTCAGTGCTTCAGTATAGAGTGTTAGGATTTTCTATAGACTTAAAATGTAGGCTTTAATTTAGAGGTATAGGGTTGCGTTATAGGGGTGTTTTAATTGGGGGGGGGGTTACAATTATACAAACCAATCGTTAATAGCTTTTGAACCATTGTATAACGTAGTAAATAATAAATTAGAAAAACTGCCTATACTAAAACATGTACAGTGAACTGAAATATGAGCAACATATATACAAATTGTACATGTGCGTGTAAGATTCTCGTGTTTTGTCCCAATAACAATTAATTCTACATACTCAAAAAATGCAACTTGTGTGACGACATAAATTAATACTTACTAAATACATACACAAATCCAGCCAACAAATTTTTATTTTCCTGTCAAACTGTACTTTCTCCAAAAACCCTTTGCAGGTCGGCATCCGAGCGAAATCAGAAGGCCTGCCCTCTGTCGCTCTGCCGGGCGAAGACGCGGCCCCTCCTGGTCCACGAAAATCCCCACCGACGCTTGAGGCACTCCTCCCGGACTCGATGGAAAAGCTGACGATTAGCCTGCGTCAGTCTCTCGTTTATGAATATTCGGCGCGGCGGGCCCGCCAGGCCCATGTCAGCCGTGGTGAAGTTGCGACGCACCCGCGCCGCGCGCAATAGGTCATCGCGCACCTGCCGGCGAGCCAGCCGCACGACGACTCGGCGCGAACGCCTGCCCGCTCCATCGGCGGCGGCGCCGGCGCCGGCCGCAGTCGAGTCAGGCGCACCCACTCGCTCGGCGAACACGATGTCCCGCGGTTCGAGAGACACCCCCAGCTTGGTGGCGAGGACGGTGACGGTGTGCAGGACATTTTCTCCTTTTTCCTCCGGGAGGCGTTCGTCGATATTAATTTTGGAAGCACTATTGTTTACTTTCGAAAGAAAATAAAAAAACCGGTCAAGTGCGAGTCGGACTCGCGCACTGAAGGTTCCGTATGTAAGATAATATGGTTGGAAAACGCAATAGTACTTTCTTCATTTTGTTATGTACTTTATTATCTATGCAATAAGGTCCATTTTGATTAGCCTAAATTTCAACACAGATTTTTAACTCTCTGCGACTGACGTAACGTCTATCAGACACCGCCAAAAAAAAAACTCCGTATAGCGTGTTATAGCTCTGTATCGCTCAGTACCTTGAATAACACAAATATGTACATACATACATACATACATTAAATCACGCCTGTTTCCCAGAGGGGTAGGCAGAGACCACTTCGTTCCACCTGCTACGATCTTGACAAATCTCTTTCGCTTCTTCCACATTCATGCATGCACGTCGGTTTCGGGTACTTAAAATTCGGCCCTTTTCCAGTATTTCTCCGATTTGATTCGAAAAAGTACGCCTAGGGCGGCCCCTTCCGACCCTTCCACTCACTTTAGCTCTGTATATCTCTTTCGTCAATGTTCTTTCATCCATCCTTTCCAAATGACCGAACCATCAAAGCATGCCCTTACACAAATATGTATGTTATATTAATCGTAGAAGTATCATTCAAAATTAGCATCATTTACGATTACTAACACCATCTGTTGGCGAGTAGCTAGCACTTAATTTATCATAACTAATGTGTATGGTTAACAGGCGTGATTTAATGTATGTATGTATAATAACTTTCGCTTAAAAAGTTATCAAAATATAGTCACGCCGGCGTGGCCGACCTTGTCGGGTCGGCGCGCCGCCGCCAGCTCATTGTTGCTCGGCGCGCATGTACCCAGCCTGTATTTTTTTTCAATGATAGCTTCATTAATACGCTTTATATTAATTTAATTAGAAACCTCGTGCTGGTTCGTGTTTTTGACTTTTTTTGAAGAAAACGAAGCGTTGATACCGAGGAGGGAGTTTTATGAAGAATGGTTAAAGTACAGCAAAAAAGATAAATGAAGGTCTTTATTTGACTACTTTTCATGATTATCGCTCGGACTTCCAAAAACATGATTATTATTATTATTATAAAATGTGCTGAATGTGGAAAAATACAGAACCATTTCGGGACATTATCGCAAAATGTATTAATTGGCTGAATGGTGAAGGCCTTAAATTTTCTATACAACTTAAAATAATATAAATTTGAAAATTAGAGCAAATAACGCCCTTTTTACAACGTCATACAAAAACCAGTTTAAGCTCACATTTTAGGGGAAATCAGCGTACAGGGAGATCAAATTATACTGGATATTAAGTTTTTTCGTTAAAAATAGCTTGTTTTTCAACTTTTTATAAATATTGATATTTCTAGCCTCAATGTGTTGAGTTTTGATCTTATATTTAGCGTCAAATAATATTATCCACCTAGATCGGGCTCTTGTCGCACTGTACGCCGTTCCTTGCATAAAGACCCTGTTTTTTTGTGATTTGATTAAAAATGTACAGATTTCCGATTTTTTCCTATACTTGCAGTAAAAGACGGTGTTACTTGCCAAATTTCATAGTTCTAGGTCAACGGGAAATACCCTATAGGTACATTTTGATTCCCTCGAGAGTGTCGAAATACACGTTTTTTGCGACATAAAGGGCCGTATCTTTTTTTTACGTAAATGTAAAAGTTTGATTTTTTTCCCAACTTCAAGGGACTGTAGATTTGAGTATATGGTTTAAATTTCAACTCGATACCTCTACGCGTTCCCGAGATAAAGGGTCTTGACAGACGGACAGACGGACGGACGGACGGACAACAAAGTGATCTTATAAGGGTTCCGTTTTTCCCTTTTGAGGTACGGAACCCTAAAAATGAGTAAAAAATGCACATGTGCTGCACATAGTGCCTTTGTATTCATTACAAGATGTAATACCATGATAATGTTTCTAGTTATACTTGCTAAATGGCCGCATTATGGCCGAAAATTAACAGATTTATTGTAAAACATCACTCACCTGTGAAAACTTATATTTTAAGCGTCTATTTCTTTGTTCCCCATTCGGGATTTGCACCCACGAAACACACAGGTTATTGCACTTGAACTATATTTTAATATTACACTATTAACTATTCCAATTAATGTATTTTCTGCTTATTATTTTGATATTCCGACTGATGGGCGAACAGACAACGAACAACAACAGTAATCCGACTAAATTAAGTGTCATTTTTTCTTAATTCCTTATCCGACTAGCCGCCTATTCTATCCATTCGTCTTTAATTTAGTAGGGTTTACATGTCCGGCATTGACCAATAAGCGTTGGCTCCAAAGCTGTGTTGCAACACAGAAGAAAAAGGTAGTACGCTTGAAAGTTGGCTGCACGGAATCTAGTGTTATCATATATCTATGTCGCAAGCGCTTTTCCCTGACTGACCTTGTTGAGAAACGTCAAAACTAATAACTGTCACCCTAAGACACTTTCTAGAGCATTGAAACTACAAATCGACCAATAGCAACGAAGTGCAGTCTGTTCCCGACTGCTTAAAGCAGTCCGTGTATGGCGGGTCTTACTCTCGTCAGTGTTTTGACACTCTGAGCTAATATCGGGGTCGCGACCCATAACTATGGGCCTGGCTTTATATATAGCAATCTTGGTTTTACTAATCTTGGTTTTTGATGCGCCAGTCTGCGGCTTTTACAGCCTATCTGCGGCTTTTACCGGGGTTCTTCGGCCTATCTGCGGCATTGCGAAGATGAAGTCGAGGCTGTCGTGTCACGGACAGAGGGTTCTGGGACGAGCTCTCTTGGGAGAGGGCGAGTCTTGCGGTCCGGTGGGCGGGTGTGCAGCGGCGCTATGCCGCGTAAATGTTCATGCGGACCTCTGTCGGCACGGTCAAACATCCCGCGCGCGAGGTGGGCGATGAAGTCGTCTAGGCTTTGCCAGCGAAGATCTCTCGTGATGACGTCATTGCGCACGAACCGGGGTGCGCGGACGATGGTGCGCAGGGACTGGGTCTCCTGCGCACGGAGTCTCTTCTTTTTGGTCTCCGTGAGCAAGGCGTACCAGGCGGGGGCTGCGTAAGTGAGCCGGGACCGCACGTACGCTTTGTAGATTCCCAGCTTCGTGGCGGGTCTTAGGCCGTTCCAGTTCCCCTTAAAACCGCCACTACAGAGTATTGTCAGATTGTGGTAGTTTCACGCGTACTCGAATAAATGTTGCCAAAACATTCCGTTACACTAATCCTATCAGAAAAAAAAAGAAAATTATCGCATATATAACATCGTGCAGCATTATGAAAATCTTTATTATCCTGTGCATCAAACATTATCGGAGCATTCATATTCAGAATTTGTTTAATTTTTGCTACATCTTTATCAATTTAATCTACAAACTTATCAACACAATCATCACCGCGGTATGAAACGTAGCGATTATAACTTGGATCAGCAGAACAAACTATATAGTACGCGAACGCGGCAGGCGTGTGATTTTGCAAATCAGCTGTGTTGCCTGTAATATGAGCGGTACAGTGTGCACTACAGCCGCATGCATTAACTTTCTGTAAAAGTGATTCAAAACTGCGTAAACCACAAACGCTATATTTTGTTTCCGCTGGTAATTTTTAAATTTCTTTACTGCGCCCTTTTCCGGTAACACCGTGACTAAACCACGACACAAATGATTATCAAGTTCTTGTTCGCTATGAATACCAAGCAAACTTCACAAAAATATAATTTGGCATGATGCGCGGTTATTTGACTCCTAACCAGTCGACACAAGTCTTTGATCAAACAGAAATGCGAAGTACTATTATTTTCTAATAATATGAGGTGTATAGTTTTTTGTTTGGTCTGATTATTATTCTCAGATTTGTAAAGCGGTCCTACTACTGTATTATTTTTTAAACCGTAAATAATAAATACGAGCGGGGGATTAAGTTTTTAAAATATTTTAATATCAGAAAATGTTACTGGAAAAGACAAATGCTCAATATTTAAAACGTTATGAAAGTCGGGGTACGAAGTTACTCTCTCAGGATGTTTTTTAGCGGGATACAAAGCCGCCATAACACACCACAAAAAACAGCATTGGTCTTTGTTCTGGACATTAAGACATGCTTTTTTATTTTGAATAATTTTAGGTAACTTAATAAAGCTTGACCCACTTAAAGGTTGAAATTTATTGATATAAATTTCCAGATGAGTATTATTTAAAAAAGCCCAACCGCTATCACGCTCTTGGAATTCTTCAACTTTTCTTTATGAGCAATCTAAAACTTTACGAAACAGAAGCTCAAAACCATAATTTTGGTATAAAATCTTATTTTTAGTGCCAAAAGATTTAATTGATTGGCTGTTATTTCTAAACAGTACAAAAACTCCATATAATTCAAAATTAACTTTTATACATATAATTATGCTTTTGAATAGATTCATTTAAAAGCATCTTTATTTTATCACTAAAAGAGTTCATGAACATATCAACAGATCCCGAACAAAAACTATTTGAGGGTGAAATCCTATTATATGTTTATGCATAATATTATAATATAATGATAAGTGTAATTTTAACTACTTATTTAATGACATCTCTATATCTATCTCTTAACTTCTAAGCGCAATTATCTCTAATTATAATCTAATTAATAACGTGTAAGTGTTTTGGTTCCGAACTGTAAACTTGCATGTGTTTGACAATAAATAAATAAATAAATAAATAAATAAATAAATAAATAAATGTTGCGATACGATTACGGAATGCAGATTGCACCATTTCAATACCGTCATGAATTGTCTTAGTTAAGGAATTTTTGTTTTGTGTGTGTTGCTTCGAAGATGTCCTATCCATAATTTTTTTTTCTACAGATATGCTACACGAAACGCAAAAAGGCATAATAACTAGGTAGCTAAAATATTATAAAAAACACTAAGTAAGGGTCTATTTTTGGAAGAAATGGGAAAGAATATAACCATTCCCAACCATCTTTGTAAATATGAACGACGAATTTAAAAATTATAGCAAAAACTTATACCTATTTTTCATAAGAATTGGGAAAGAAAGTGAGCTCACTATCTTTGAAAATTTTGTAGGCCGTACCTATGAATTTCTCGATTTGCTCCCACTTTGACGACTTCTCACGGATCACCGCCGCTCACGCCGCTGCCGCTGCTGCTGCCGCCGCTTCACCACCGGCCCCCCTGCCTCCCAACCACGGGAGCAGCGCCCACAGACGGCGCGCACCTCCTATATACTACCTAGCAGCCTCCCACGCCGCGGCACCGTGCCCCGCGTGATGCCCGCGATTGCGGCACCCCTCGCACCCGTGCGAGCTGCCGCCCCGCCCCTATCATCCGCGCCTCAACATCAGCCACGCCCGCGCGCGTGGCCCAGACTGCCTCCGCGAGCGCCCCCGCGCCCGCGACCTCACCACCCTTCCGCGCAAGGCCGACCATCGCGCCTGAGCGCTTAAGTGCGCCGCCGCCAAAGCCGAAGGCCACCGCGCCGCCGCGAGCCGCGCCGCGAACCCCAGTGCCGCCTGCCGCCACCGCTACGTATCAGAAGATAAGTTCCGCCTATGGTCACGTCGACCATCTGTATTTCCGCGAGTGATTTAGGATAAGTGAATTATGTTGTAAATATTTAATTAAAGGTGTTGGTTTGGGTAAACCGTTGTTTCCGTGAAAACTCCTATTAGGATCCCTGAACTAGAGGTATTAAAGTCGAGCCCTCACTCGGCATTGTCGGCTGTGTGCGTCCGCGCATACCGTCACAAGACATTACTGGGGGTACATTGTACCAGCGTTTATCGGATACAATTAGGAAGTCTACTTAGTCTCCTCATCCTTCTACATCTCATGGCATACGATCAACATCATTGCAACTGATGCTTTAAAATCACGCTTTGGGTCTAAAGAAACCCAAATTATTGCACATTATACTGCTTTAAATAACTTACCGAAGGCAGAGTACAATGCCCAGAGGGCCCTGCCAAGATGCACTACGCTAACTAGCGTTTCTATTCGTTTCGTTTTTAACCAATCGCGTCACTGGTAGATCACGTGTCTTTTCGTATCACGTCATCTACCAGTGACGCGATTGGTTTAAACACGAAACGAATAGAAAAGCTAGTTAGCGCAGTGCATCTTGGCAGGGCCCTCAGATCTGTTGACGCACATTAGATGTTATCGAAAAGCATCTTCGTGTCTTAGCAAGTCTCGGTGAAGACACAAACGGAAATCATTTTAGAGCAATTATTCTAGGGAAATTTCCAGAGGCTATTATCCACCAATATTATCTTAATAATCAAATTTCGGAGGATAGTATGAAGTCGATTCGGAAAGGTCTGGAAGGAATTGTAGTTGCCCTAGAGCGAGCTCAAGAAACACCAAATTTACTAGCATCAGATTTGCTTGGTGCTAGAAGTATCACCACAGAGGTGTTTCAGATTAGAACCCAATTATCAGCACCAAAAGGAGCAGATGGCGAGCACAGAGTAGCAGAAGTAAAGGTTGGGAACACTATCTTTAAGAGGTCTATTTGGCATTTGTATCCTTTAGAAATTGACTGCCTCGAACCAAATATAGGAAATGATATTGAGATCTTGCCTCCTGATTCTGATGCACCAATACACTATTTAAACGACAGTTATCTCGGTGCCTTAGACAAGTCTAATGACAACGACAATGTCAAATCTCCGGTGGAAAATGATCCTGAAGTCACTATACATTCTAGGCCTGGCGAAGTAGAGTCTACTGAATATCCAATAGGTGGAACGGATGAAGTGACCTCCATTTCTGATAATGCACATCCAGATGATACTACAATGAACGTCAAAAGAGACGCAGCTATACGTGCAAGAGGGAAAATCTTGGAGTGGACGCTGTAATGGTCCAATCGGTCCTGTTCAGTTATTTCCAAGGGACGATATTCCATTCATAATCGTTAAATAACTTTGAATTAAGTAGTATACAAAAGTAAAGGAAGTAATAACTTTTATTGTGAAGTAGGAAAGTAAATAAGATTGTTAATTAATTTGAGGGTTATAGAAAACTTATTATTATTTATCAAACAAAAGAACATAAGAAATAATAATATAAGAGATAAATAGTATTCCGTAATATAATCAAAATATAAAATGAGCACAATTTCATTTAAACTATGTTTAAGATTGAAGACAAATAACAAAAATCACATCTATTTATAGAATAGGGTAGTTAGCGGCCTCTTGGATTTATTTTGCGAACTAAATTCACAAGACATAATCAAACTAACTCTACTTGATGAATTGAAGACAGCGGCCTCTTTGTTTTTTTTAGTATACTAAATTCACTTAGCGGGTCCGAGATACGATAGTAAGAAAAAATACATCAAGAATTCCATAGATGGCGCTAATTTCAATACCAAAACAAATTAATTTATAATTAGACAAATAATGATTAATTATGCTTTAAACGTAACCAATTATTAAACAAATTTAGCAAATTAAGGTAATAAAATAAGTTAAGGTTAATAAAGGGTTTAGATCCAGCAGGCCATAAACAGAATAAGAAACATAAAAATAGATGCCATCTTGATGTTATGCATGTCAGCGGGTACGCGAAATTAAACCTTATGGGATGACGACAAGCATAGGTCCGCCTTGGGCAGCGCTCTGAGCGCAAATGTGCACGAAGTGCTTCAAGTGCTCAAAATGTTCAATATGTCCGATGCGCGAGCTTTGTACGAAATGTAGACCGAGGGTATATAAGAGCGCGCAGGTTGACGGGGTTCACTTTTCGACCCGAGGTGGACGTTGAATTTTAAATTAAAATCAATTCGTTAAATCAAATAGCCGATCATCTGGCTGCCACCTCTGACGTAGGGACGTGTTGTTTTGCGGAACTGCGGAAAAACACAGGTGAGTCACCGACATCTGGCTCCCCTACGTCACACGCTCGGACCGATCAACAGCCGCCGGCCGGTAACTTTCCTTCCAGTACCTAGTCTCGGCCTCTCGCTTGCGGGGGGAGCCTTGGGACGGGGGAAAAGGGAGGGGAGTGGTGAGGCCGCGTTGCGTTATGGTCGCGTGAGTCACTACCCCATCTTATGTCATCCTTTGTATAATTTGGGTGGGTAGATTATTTTTTCCGCAATAACATCTACCCCCCAAATTTGCATCGTGTCTCTCCCACCTTGTGCGAGTCCGCAAAGGTGGGGTACTTTGTCAAAAGCCCTTTTTAGGGCTACCCCCCAACATGCAGCCTGGATCCCGGAGTGATCCAACGGCGCGTAGGCAAACGCGCCCGCGGGTCTTCCGCAACACCCGGAGGATCCCCATCTCGACAGAGGACCGCACCCATGTCGTGCGCGCGATCAACTTGCTGCGAGCGGCCGGTCAGGCAACACCGCCGACGACCGCTCCGAACACCCCGCCACCGGACGGCCAAGCTATCGCCGAGCTGGCCGTGCAGATGGCTGCCGGCGTGCCGCCTCAGCGCGACCCCCGCCTTGACCCAGGACGACCCCGGCGGATACGGTCCCCGAGCCACTCCTGTGACCTGGAGTTCGCCAACTCCCCGGGCACTCAGCTCGCCGCTACCGCTGCGTCCTCCACCGCAGCGACGCCGAGCAAGAAGCGGGTTGCGAAAACCCCTCCTGCGACGCTACAGCAACCGCGCTCACTGCCCCGGCTCGACCTGTGTCCAATGGACACAACCGGGCCGTCGCCACCAGGTGCCCAACAGCTTCCACAGCTGCGCTCTCCATCGCCGCCACTCTCTTTCGCCGCAGCAGCTGCCTCTCCGCCATCTCCTTCCGCAACTAGCGGTCAAGGACCGGCGACAGCAGCGCAGGCGCCCGCGAAAAAGATTCGCTACCCGCCGCTGGTTGTCCAGCGGATCACAAACTGGGGTAAGCATTTCCGGGCCCTAAAGGGACTTCTGGGACGCGCCCCTAATGCCCGCCCGTTCAGAACCGGGATCCGTTTCTCCCCGACAGGTGAGCAGGAGTTCCGAGTGGTACAGCGGTACCTCTCCGACCTGGAGAAGGAGGACTCTAGCTTGGAGTGGTACTCCTACTCCCTGCCCGTCGAGCGCAACCAAAAGGTGGCCATTAGGGGCCTCCCCGTGGACACCAGCCCCGACGACATCACCGACGACCTCACTTCCCAAGGCTTCGACGTGGAATACGTCAGGCCCATCAGAGCCCGCAGCGGCAGACCCGGGTGTATTTTTTACGCCCAGGTCACCAAAAATGCGGCCATTTTCCGCGTCACGGAGATCCTCTGCAGGCCAGGGATCATTGTGGAGCCTTGGAGAGGTAAGCGAGGCATAGCGCAATGCCACCGCTGCCAAAGTTTCGCCCACTCCTCTCACCACTGCCACCGCCCCATAGCCTGCGTGCGCTGTGGAGGCCCCCACGCTGCCAGCGACTGCCCGCGGCCCCGAGAGGCGCCACCAACATGCGCGAATTGCAGCGGTGAGCACACCGCCAATAGCGCAAAATGCCCAGTCCTGCTTAGGGAAAACCGGAGGACTAAGAAGTCGCCCCACCCTCCGAAACCCATCAAGCAGGGCCCCGAGCCCACTACTACCCGAACCGTCGAGGCGGCGCAACACAGCGCCACCCTGATGGCCCCCGGGAACGACCCCAAGCAGCCACCCACCACCCGCCGTGGAAAGAGGCGCGGAGCCCGAAACCGTGGCCCGCAGCCCTCCGCGCAAGCTGCTACCAATACCATCAAAACTCAAACCGACACCCCGGTGAGTACACTCCCGACCATACCACCTGAAGCCATCACCCAAAGAGAGGCGCTGATGGAGGGCTTCGCCGTGGTCCAGGAGGCCGTAAGGGCCAGACTGGACGGCGAGCCCATGCCCGCAGCAGCCCTCAAATGGTTGAACACCCACATGTCTGCGTAGGTACCACTATCTACCCCCTCCACCGCGCAGCCTGCGCCTTCGGCGCCGGCTGCGCTCCAAGAACCCGGCCGTTCTCACGGCCGGCGCAGATTACCCCGGTCGGGGGTCATACGACCCGGCACCGGCTCCTCATCCCCCTTTTTGTATAAAAAGGGCCGGATTGAGACGACCAACGAGAGGGGTTCACTTTTGTTACGAGCATCCACGCGGTGAGTTGTCATTGTTTTGGATTGTGGGTTGGAGGTTTTTGTTCCATTTGCGTAATTTTCTTTGTTGTATTTGTGCTCGTTACTTATTTGGTGTTATTTTAATATGTGTGGGGATTTTGCAGTATATATTTGTGGGAAGTGGGAAACTTATATCTTTTACAATTGTGCCTGTGTTTTATGTGTTGTCGTGTTCCGTTATTAATATTTTCTGTTTTCCAGATCTTTGCTGTGATGGTTATATGTAAACCGTCTTATAAAGATCCGAGGCAGAGGTTGATCATATACAAAACCGCATTTACAGTTTGACTATGGTTGTAAATCTGAAAGAGTTTCACAATCAGAAAACGGATGATTTACCTCCATTAGTCAAGTAAATTATGGGTTTTCGCGTACAAGGACTGATGCCTTAACTCAGTACATCAGGCGCTACTGCTATATATTTCATTTGTTCATCTCAAAGGACCACAAGTTGGACCGTTTTTCGGTAGAAAATTGAGTCGGATACGTGGAATATTTTTGGTGACGATCCCCAGAATCTTTATATATGTATATATCTGGCCAAAGTAGGTATGATCCCGGCCTGTCTTTCATCTGAAGGTTTTTCATTAAACCGAAGGACAGGTAGTAGGCTACTCATAGAGGGCTTTCGCCTTCGAAAAACTCTTATGATAGGTTAGCTGGCCTAGTAAAAATATCTTACACCGGATATTTTTGACACAACTCACACGATTAAATGTAAATGTGAGAGTTACATGACTCTTAGTTTTGACTTAAAACAGTAGAACTTTAGGGCTATAGGTATAACTGGAAAAGATCTTCATTACACCGTGGAGAACTTTTTAAAACATTCGCCACAGTTTTAGACTAAATAACAGAGTCAGCAGTCTCTCTAATTTGTCATAAAACCATTAGAGTAGGATTACAAAGAAATCTAGAAATTCCCTAAAATAAATTAGGATTCCAAATTAATATTCATATTTTAAAAACCAAATATTAAAATTAATTAATCAGTTTAGTACACTTAGAAAATTTAGCAATACAAAATCGTATTCTGTGATAGGCGTAGCGTTATCGAAACGTATATAAATGTCAAACTCATGAAATGTCAAAATTGTCTTATAGAAAGTAGTCGCTGTGGACTGATTAACATGATATTGAATGAATTAAATTAATTAGCGGTAAATAATCAAGTTGAGACAGTAAGAAATAGGGTTTTATACTAAAGTAATTGTTAATAGTAATTTTCAATTCAACACTTACATGAAAATTACATTATAATACCGTAGACAAAGGTTTGATAATATAAGTTCAAATGGTCAGGTTAGATTAACTAAAACCTATATTAAAAATCTAGAAAGTCTTAAATTACTTATATGGACGTTGGTAATTTCTGAACTAGGAAAGTTTCCCTATTTAATTTCTGATATCTAAATTTCTGTTTAGGACTGATAATAGAAATAGGATTCCTAGAACTGCGAGATATACTCCAGATCGGAATTTGAATTTGACATACATAGTTTGATGGTATAAATTACTAGACTTTGAGAGGTTAAATATATTTAATCTAGATTGAACCATAATAAAATAAATCTAGATTATATAAACATAGTATGATACTTCAGTTTCTAATTATAAAGATTCTTTATTTATGATACAAAAAAATCAGCAAACTAATTTAATAACAATAGAAAGGTGGCTTTAAAAATGAATTGCTATTTACCTAAATCATACAAAGCATATATAGCTATTATGAGGTTTCAAAATAGCCGAAGACAAAATGACTTCTGTATCTCCGCTGTTTACCAAAAATATAAGGTACAACATGAGTACAATGCAATGGTGAAAATTGAACACTTCATTATGGTATAAAATAAACCTAAGTCCAAAACAAGACTTATATACAATAATTTAGCAACATCAGGCTAAAGTCACCTTTTATTAAAAAAATAAAAGTTGCTATCAAAAGTATAAGCATAATAACGAAGGATCTTGGAATAGAAACTGTAATGTATGAATATTAATTAGATCTTCATTAATTTGGTTTTATATGAATACCTACCAATACTATCCTCATCCGGACAATTTGACTTGGACATATTAATAAATCTACTCCTAGTGTATTTAATATGGTTTACTCAAAAATGCTATGTAATCTTGCCATAACATCAGTAAAAAGGAGCCAGTAGGTTGACGTTCCTGGACAACTGGAAAAGTGTCCAGTAAAGTTGAGGAATTTCGAATTTGGAATTAAAAAGTGTCCAGTAAGTAAGTATGGAAATTCCATAACATATCATATTATTTGAATTTGGAACTATCTGTACAGTCTGTAACAGTCTTCAAAAAGGCTACTTAAACTACATGAAAAGCTGATCATTCAGCTCCAAAAATACCAGGGCATCATAAACCAAAAGCGTTATCTCGTTCAGACCAGACATCGCGCGATTTCTCTTCATTTCAGCATCGCTTGCACCGCACCATCTCCGTTTTATGTGCGCCTAGTACATCTCGACCGGCCAGACGAGTTGTGAATCGTTAAAAAAAACCGGGTAAGCGACCGGCTAAGAGTCGGACTAGCGCCCTGAGGGTTGTGCACATGTGGTCATCAATATTTTAACATATTTTTTTTATTCATTCTCCTTGTTCTATTTTTGAGTAAAGCACTATACATGCTTCGACCATTAAGAGCCATCCTGGACTCGTATGTATAAAAGCCCTCGCCTGGCGGCTCGGGCTTTTACCTCATACTCGTCCAGGAAGGCTCCTGAACGAGTATGAGGTAGAAGCCCGAGCCGCCAGGCGAGGGCTTTTATACATACGAGTCCAGGATGGCTCTTAATGGTCGAAGCATGTATAGTGCTTTACTCAAAAATAGAACAAGTAGAATGATTTAAAATAAAAAATGTTAAAATATTGATGACCACATGTGCACAACCCTCAGGGCGCTAGTCCGACTCTTAGCCGGTCGCTTACCCGGTTTTTTTATTTGTTTTTAACGATTCACAACTCGTCATACCGGCCGAGATGTACTAGGCGCACATAAAACTGAGATGGTGCGGAGCAAGCGATGCTGAAATGAAGAGAAATCGCGCGATGTCTGGTCTGAACGAGATAACGCTTTTGGTTTATGATGCCCTGGTACTTTTGGAGCTGAATGATCAGCTTTTCATGTAGTATAAGTAGCCTTTTTGAAGGTTGTCACAGTCTTTACAGATAGTTCCAAATTCAAATAATATGATATGTTATGAAATTTCCATACTTACTTACTGGACACTTTTTGATTCCAAATTCGAAATTCCTCAACTTTACTGGACACTTTTCCAGTTGTCCAGGAACGTCAACCTACTGGCTCCTTTTTACTGGTGTTATGGCAAGATTACATAGCATTTTTGAGTAATGTACTATTACATACAATATCATTAATACCATATGATTATTATTTAATATTTAACTCCTGCAATGGAGAAAGGAGTCTTGTGAAATCCTCTCGACCCTTGAAGACTGAAGACAGGTTACTAATGACTAATTTATTAAAGACCACTGACAAAGACTGTAAAATCAATAATTCCCACCTGGAAAGAAAAAATTGATAGGCGCTGGAGGGATGTCCAGTCTGGTAGACGAGTCCCACAGTCATGAGCGGGGAGTCATGGGCTCTGGCCTTAGGCGCAAAGAAAAATGCCTAAAGCATACTTTCCAGTATAACCGTAGTATTCCTAACTAGTACCAAAGACTATGACAAACCTTTACTCTAACTACGAATTAATAAATAAATTAATTAAATGACTCAAAATTAATTTCATTAGGTACTTCTACTTACTTATAGGTATTATTCTTGATTCGAATAATTTAACCTTAAGCGGTTGACCATACTTCTTTCTCATTTAAAATTTAAATTCTTTGCTTCAATTAGTCAAATTTTGAACTGGATTCTCATGTATTAGTGCGCTTTCAAAGTCAAAACAATAGAATAAAGAACGTTAGGGTTATCATCGGTTCACAATTAAAGAGTCCTGATCACTAGACAATCACGAGCCAAATCAATCATCATTTTTAAAGTAGATCGTTAGGCTAGGCTATAATAGGGATAAGTTAGGGTAGATTAAGGAACAAGCTAGAATAAGCTAGGATAGATTAGATTAGGCTTAGATTCAGTTAAGGTTAGGGTAGGTTAAGTTAGGGGGGGTTAGTTACAACGCGTCACCTACTCACACTCCTCCATTAAACTCGTTTCGTTGTTGGGAGTGTCGCGCCTAGCGCCAATCGCTAAAGTCAAATCGGTAAGTGTCAACTCGATTACTGTCAATCTATGTTTGCATGTTGTAACACTGCTCCCTGTCTTCGACTAACTGTTTTTTTGTATGTTGGCACTGTGATAGTTTTTGGCGGAATGAGATGGAAATGGCGTGACAACTGAAAAACGGAGTGTGGAGGTTAGTAGCGGTGAAGCCGGCTGAATCTCTTGGTGAGTGTTCACTTTGTATTGTATCAATGTTGACCGTATGCCATGAGATGTAGAAGGATGAGGAGAATAATCAGACTTCCTAATTGTATCCGATAAACGCTGGTACAATGTACCCCAGTAATGTCTTAAAGATTAGAGCGTAGAAATTGGATAGGAGCGAGTTGTATTCGCCCAGGAATGTGATTAGTAAGCATATTCGACATGGTCAACTTGAAGGAGCATTGTGGCAGGACTATGGGGATGGTGGAGGTCCTCGTGGGGGCAAAGCCCCTACGTCTGGCTGGTAACCTTAATGTGCATTGAATCTCAATATTCGATAGAGAGATTGAAATGACATCACCGGGCAGCAGTTTCTCGTGGAAGCTGGTGCCTAGACCGGAGACCTGTAGAATAGATCAGAAAAGTAAATGGCAAAGCCATAATATAAGCAGATTACAAATTTTTACCCAGTAGTTAATTCATCCTTCTATTCTCATCCCTAATCATATCTTTTATTATTTTATGTTTATAAGACAGCATACTGTACTATATAAAAGGGGGCGACATAGGTCTTCGGTCTTATAAATCTTCAGATTGATTAAAAAATCGCCTGACGTGATCGTCGACCGTCGAGAAGTACCCGAAGACACCCGGCTAGCAAACGATGATATTGTTTTTGAGATTTGCGAAGTTGGTTGCTCAGATGTGCATTTTTCTTCGTCCTTAATCATTTGAAATACGTCCACACTCTTCTTCACTAAGCTGTAATGAAAAATATATAATTTGATTAGGTAGGTACATCACATGCTAATAAACAAAACACGATATTCAAAAGTATAATGTTGATAAATTAAAACAGTAATATATGTATAAAATTGGTGAAAAAAATACCTTTCTTTTTTTCGTTTTGGTTCCGTGGTACTTAACCGGCTTTTGTTTCTGCGCCTGCTCTGTTGGTGAGCGGCGTTCAGAATCATACCTGAAACCAATTTAAAAAAAAACACTTTAAAACAGAGTTATTTTCATATTCAATTTATGATAAAACTGGGAAAAAAAAAATTAAGTTACCTTGAACTCTTGGCGTTAGCATTGCTTGATCTTTTCTTCGTCGGCGGTGATGGACTGCGTGAACGGAGAGAATATTCGGAGTCTGACCTTAAAACACACTAAAGATCAATATTCTTAGTTGCGCTGCATGATAATTTAAAAACGATATTTATAAAAAACTAAATAATAAATTGCATACTTACATTTTAAAATATGAAAATTTAAATGTTAAACTACTTTAATAGTTAAAATGAAATGAATGGTAGCACGGTCGAATACAAAATGATGTATAATTTTATGCCGTGTAAG
This sequence comes from Acleris cristana, assembly GCA_948252455.1. NCBI lineage: Eukaryota > Metazoa > Arthropoda > Insecta > Lepidoptera > Tortricidae > Acleris > Acleris cristana. Next base: position 31,375,945 of record OX411771.1, read on the forward strand.
TAGTGACCGGGAATAGCAAGTCGACACTTTTACTTATCACTTTAAAATAATGTTTCAATTGCTAAAGTATGTTGTGCTAATTTGTGTCTACGATGCTTAATACTTTACATAATTATTTACATGAGTCAATTTACACTGATTACTTTTTAATTATAGGTAAGCAGCGTCTTTGAAATTGTCCGACTTCCTTTATTTAAATGACAAAAATCAAATTACGTTGATAGATTCCGTATGCAATGCATTTAAATGTAGGTTACGACTATGGTTGCCAGCAGTACCATTATTAAAAAGTAATGTACTCTATTTAGCTTTCCATACGTTATTTTATGCTATACATAGGTATAACATTAACAAATATCAATTTTTGAAGTTTGTGATAGAGGTAATTCTTACTTATTAGTTTTATACTTATTACACCCTAATCAAAAATGTTTGCGAAAGTAGGTATAAAGCTCTTTGGGGAACTAATTGCCCATGGTTGGGAAAGACGAAGATGACAGAAACAAGCCTGCACCAAACCTATATAAACACGAAATATTTATTGATCTAAATCTGTGTATAATTACTTAGATTTGATCATATTTAGATGTAATAGACATAATCAAATATGTAAAACGTTGGATCAGATATGAAATATGTATGTAAAATAACTTCACGTCTATGATTCGTAGGTACTTTATTTTTTTTAGGTAAACGATATATATATTTTTTTAAAGGTAGCAACCGTAACCAGGCGGGTGACACTCCGCGCTTAGTGCCTACAAAATTTGCGGCCGCCTCCAGGATGCTAATCAGTTGAGTGTCATGCGCGCGCTCGTCTTGACGCGCGCCGCCGTACGCTGCCAAAGTACCTAATTCCGGTTTTTGTTTGATATGGCTACTCGAAATGGCAGCATTTATCTTTGCCTTTCGTTTGTTAGGTATTAATGTCGTCGCGTGTCGCATGTTTGTATTGTAAACACCAAAAAATGTTAAACAGAAAATACCTAGCAGATAAGTTAGCTAAGTTTCCAAGACGTTCACGTTATGTTAACCATTTTTCTCGACGTTACATCTTGCAAAATGTTAATTTAATTATTACCTAAAATAGGTTGTTTATTATTTTAGTACGTCTGTCATACGTACAGTCGAGTACATAAATATGTATACACTTTAGTACCTTGTCACTTTAATCGTTGTGACAATTTATATTATGGCAGTTTAAGCATGACATTAAACAGACAAGACACTAAAGTGTATACATAATTTATGAACTTGACTGTACCTACCTAAGAAAGAGAAATTTAACTGATTGAATTCGACAGACCAACAGTTGCACAAACAAATACAAATACGAAAGATAGGTATAAAGAAAAAAGTTCTGTTTGTGTACCAATTACAGGTGTGCACAGTCGGGGATTAATAAAACTAAAAACTAGGCACATATCACATTACAGAAAAATTACAAAGAAAATATAAAAATAGAATTAACAAATATTTTGAAGTTTAAAATAGTATAATACTACGATAAAACTAGTCTACGTCTACTGGATAGAAAGGGAGATCCGAGCAAACAACAAACAAGTCGCGGACAATATTTGGCATTTACTATTTTTTCTCGTCATTTAACTTAAGCGAACTACATAAGAAAACTACAATTAATAATAAATTCATTCTTTTTTCTCACAACTGCCACAGAATAAAAGTTACTGCCGGCCCTGCGAAGTGGGCGGAGTCAGTAAAGCTCATGACGGGCGAAATAATACAGACTCTCGCGGCGCAGATTTAAGGTGCATTTTGCCTCGTTAGGAGCGCCCCCACTATCGATCGCAGAAATGTAACCAAGGTCACTTCCATGCCGTGCACTTATATTATTATTGTTAACGCGTTCTGAGTAGGTTTAAATTCGCATGTTTGCTGTCACAGAGAGTCGCTTCTGTACTTGTACTATTACTTATTCTGTGCCTTAACTTAGAATGATATCTGAACACATTGCGCAAAAATTCCACGTTGCAAATATTATAATTAATATATCACTATCGGATGTATTATTTATCGGATAAATTGCGATTATATTCGATGTCGATTATAATAGTTTTGCATATAATTAAGTCGACTGTAAATTATTTGATCCGCTATTTAATAGCCGTGTTGCATTGTGATGGATAAGCAAAATTGTGAATATGCATAAATTTACTTAGGTTAACATGTCAAATGACACTTCAACGGATTGTCGACTTTACTTGTGCTGACTTGTGTGACTATTCAGGTTAACTAATTTGTTGAGTAACTATATAACGATATAAATACTATAGTAAGTAAAATATACATTTCTACAAACTTATCTCTGCTAGCAACGAGCGTGCAATGCATCACATCTACGTCACACGAATTAGTCAATCAGAGTGACAGGTTTACATCGCGCTATCTAAGTTTTTAACATACTTCATATAAATACAAGTTCGAATGATAGAGTTGTCGGAGAATTCGTGGCTATGCACGAGCGCTAGTTCATGTGACTTTTACCATTTCGTTGTCTTAGTGGCCTGGCCAGCTCTTTGATGACGGCTTGGTAACGCGGTGGTGTGTTACTGTATTTATTTATTTATTTATTTAATATTTATTGCACAAAAATACAAATTAGAGTACAAAAGGTGAACTTAATGCCTAATGGCATTCTCTACCAGTTGACCTTTGGGCAAATCAGATTTTTTTTTGTAGGCGGTGCAATATTGTATGAACAATAACATCGACAATATATATATAAACTTAGGCAAATGCAAATAAATACATACTTAAATATATACTTATATATATATATATATATATATATATATATGCACTAAAAGGACAATTATAAGATGTCAGTTCAATGAGGAAGTGAGAAGGAGGGAGTGTGCTCGAACTAATTTCTTAAACGCAAATTTATTGGGGGCTTGCCTGATTTTAGGAGGGATACCGTTCCAAAGACGAATAGCTTGAAGGGTGAAAGAGTTGCTAACAAAACCAGAGCGGTGTATTGGGAAAGAAATAGTTAAATTTCGAGCTGGGTGTTGCTGACGTTCGCTAGAAGAACCAAGGTAGTGAAAGAATGATTTGAGGTAACTGGGAGAAATAGGATCATTTAGGATAGAATAAAGTGTGCAAAGCATTCTAGCATTACGCCGTTGACGGATAGTGAGCCATCCCAAAAGAGAACGAGAAGCAGAAATATGGTCAAATTTACGCAAACAGAAAATAAAGCGGATACAATAATTGAGAAGGCGATCTAATTTATTTAAAAGCTCTTCAATTAAATCGCAATAACACACATCACCATAGTCAATTATTGGGATAATAAGGGTTTGTACCAGTAAAATTTTGGTTCTGACGGGAAGAAAGTGCACTAAGTGTACTGTACCTAGCTTAGTTTTAATAACTCTATGATGAGCGGGGCGAAAGTACAGTAATGACACAAAAACTATGTGGCGATTTAGTACTGTGGCGAGTAGCAGTAGGCGAATCACAATACCGACGCAAAAACTAAGTGGCAACTTAGTACTGTGGCGAGTAGCAGGTGGCGAATCACAGTGCCGACGCAGTGAGATCGATTACTATAGCGCTTGATAGAATATGGAGATCCCAACACCTCTTCACTTCAATGTTCGTAGCTAGCTCATTGATGTGTGAGGCGTCTCTGGTTTCGACCTGTCACGCGTTGTTTTTATAAAAGTGTCTGGTGACGACCTGTTGTACTGGAACACGAGTGTTAAAGGCTTCAAAATCCAGTTTAAAACACAGGTTAATCTTCGCCATCAGATAACTAGGAATAAGCATTACATTTTCTAAACAAACTGAAAATAGCGCCCTCTCTGGAAAATATTGACAACTAATTAAATGATTAGACATTAAAAATTGACAGGTTAATTCTGAGCGACTAGCGGGAAAAAATGGGTTTCCTTTGAGTTACCTAGATGGCACTGTGGAGCTAGCAAAGAAATGAATAATAAATAAAACAGGGGATCATTCTAATTAGAATTTAGGAAATAAATAGATTTATATCGTTATGTTAGTAAAATAAATTAAAGAGGGAAGGATTGCACATTTTTTTTTTGTAATGAGGCAACATAATAGTTGTAAAACCTAATAAAGAAGGATCGAGCTAGCTGGAAGTTGAAAAAAAAAAGAATTATGACCGCTATAATGCTAAGAAGAGTAGGGGACAAATTCAAAGGATAATGAACTTTGTTTGTTACATGTTATGTTAGAATAATCATTGCAGTTAGAAAGATAAATGTCTTATCGCGGGAAAACTTCTGCACATCCCAGCTACGATATACGCAGGGTTCGCTTGGGAGACGCTAATATGAGAAGGGATCAGTTCAAATGAAAGTGAGCTTTATTTATTACTTGACATGATGAAATAGACACTGAAGTTAGATAATTGAAATTATTTTCGCGGGAAAAGTTTGGCGCACCCAAGCGATCTTATACGCAGTTTTCACACAGCGGGGGCGAAAATTAGGGGTTTCTACGCATGATCAGGTTTTTAAACGCTGGTTAGGGTCGGAGCGGGGCTTTTTTATTCCGGTCGTCGAAGGAGTGAGTTGATATTTTGCTGAGAGGTGTTATGTAGGTATTGTCCATTTTGTTTTGTTGATAATTATTTATTTGTGTTGTGTTCTTATATTAAAGGTGATATTATTTTGTGTGTCGCTGTATTTTGCGTTCGAGTAAAGCTACAAGTTAACGATTATCGCTACACAGGAATGATGTAGTCGACTTTCTTATTTGCTAGGATTGTGAGAATGTTTTAATAACTGGTGTTTGTGTGTTCCGGGATTGTGTTAACATGTTTATTAAACTTGTTTTGTTTTCCAGAACTCTGTAACGACGCGACAAATGGTAGTCGGTTACGCAGAGCTCCGGGCAGTCGTAGTTTACAAAAATGAATACCTACACTCACATTTTGGTTGTGAGTTGAGACCTGAAGATTCCCACGATCAGGAAATGGACGGTTTTAACTCATTAACTGAGTGAGTTTGGAAGGTACGCGTACAAGTTCTCTGACACCTTTATTCGGTATGTCAGGCAACGCTTTTGGTAATCTATGTTGTCTCCTCTTCAGGGCCCGTCCAAGTGGATCCGAAATCAGTTTGCGATTGTTGTGTGGATATAAAGATTACTCTTGGCGTTGGTCCCCTTATTTATTTATGTATTTATAGACCACCGACACTAGGTCCGGCTAGAAATAGCCGGTTGGAGGGTCTTAGAACTACACACAGGAAGTTTTACTTCCGAAATCGTGGTTATGTTAGGTCTTAGTTGGTCTAGCAAAGGTTTTCTTACACCGGAACTCCTTTAACACTACTCACACGTTTAACGTTACTGTAAAAGTTATTTTGGACTTTTAATAGCTCCAAAAATTAGATTAATAAAAGGTGGTTAGGGGTTTTAGGAAGTTAGTAGCTATTTCCATTATACCGTGGGAAGCTTATAAACTCGTAATGTGATTAGCTAGGTATATTTAGACAAAGTTTGTTATACTACGCCATCTCTGTCGACGTTACAATTAAAATTATTGAAGCTAGAAGACGTAAATGAGCCTTCTGAAACTAATAGGAAAATTAGGAACTAGTAATAATTAATTCATGTTAGAAAAGCAATCCTTTTAAACTAAATTCATTTTAGGCAAATATTTAATCATGGGTATCGAAACTTACTTATTGAATGTAATCTTGATAGTCAGTAGTTAAGTCCGTCCATTTAAGAAACAAATAAAGCGCTAGGCTGCGGAGTATGTATGTTGTCCGTTAAAACCGTGTTGGTATGATTAGGGAGTTCGTTTAACATGAAAGGTATTGTAGTGGTTATAATTAGCAGATAGGTAGTTATCTAAGTTTAAGAAGCAGTCGCGTCTTACCTTAAAGTCATAAACCTAGGCAGCTAACTAGGGAGACGCCCACAAACATGTTTTATCTGATTGTGTGGACAAAGAGTTCACGTTAAAATTGCCTCAAACGAATAAAAGCAATTAGTTAGCTATGTGTATTTACACAAGGTTGTTGTCATTGAAGTCATCAAAGCACATAACGAGACTATTACTAGTCTACGGGATTAGTATTAGCTTTCTAGGATAGAAAAGGTAAATAAGTACGGTTCAAAACCTGAGAAAAGAAAAGCTAGGCTTCTCTTATTTAAATATTATTTCGAAGAGGTTCTAGTTGTAAAAATTAAATTGTCATAGGTATAAGTTACACATTATATTTAAACCTCAGGTAAAGCAAATAATTCTAGGTTAACGTAGTTCTTTTGTGTTACCTCCTGATAAGACCGGCGTAACAAAATCGGGGGACGCGGCGGGAGCCCTTGACGTGCTTGGTAGGTACGACAAGAGGAGTGTTCTGGGCAGGAACAACTAGCGAATTTGTAGAAGAACCGGCATTATTATTTTCGAGGGTATTTAGTCGAGCTAAAATCGTATTAAGTGTATTTTGCAACGAACACTTTACGCGCGACGGTGTTCGCGACCGGGTCCTACGTTCACGTCGATGGTTACGTGACTTGCTACACGATCTATGCTTGCGACCCGCCATGATAAACAAGTTACACCAACAAAGCAATAAGAGTAGAACGTAAGGGAAAAAAAAACAAATAAAAATGATATGTGGGTAGGTACCTTTATAATGAAACGTACTCTACCCCACCCAAAAATAAGCGGAAAAGAGATAAATAAATATATTAATAGAACATATAAACAAATAATTGGCCAGCGTGATAAAGATAAAGATAAAAGATAAAGATAAAAGTCATTTATTCAGTAAGTAGGCCGCACGGGCACCTTTACACGTCAGGAGTCTACCAGCGCTTCCCAAGAGGAGACCACTGCCGAGAAGAAACGCCGCAAGAAACTCAGCAGTCAGTCATTTTTTTAACCATATTTCCTATTACAATGATACAACTTAGTCTAGTATTATATAAAGCTATAAATATTAATTTAAATATAATATCAAATATCATGCGTAGATCAGCAGGAAAACATGGCAAAAATATTAGGAGAGATATAGACGGAGAAAAAGGCAAAAACAAAAAAATTAATAATAAACAAAGTTTCGACATGTTTTCCTACATCAACAGTGTCCCCTAGACAAGATAAAGGTTTTACATTTGAACAAATTATTATTGACTAATTTTCGAGTTTAGGCCATGCATTTTTGTCTGCTAGATAATCCTCGACCCTATAATACGCTTTAGACATTAACGACTTTTTCAAGTAATTTTTAAGTGCTGAAAAGGGTAACTTTAAAACTACGTCAGGTAATTTATTATAGAAATGAATGCATTGACCAACAAATGATTTATATACTTTACGTACGCGAAATTTTCTAATAGCAATTTTATTTTTATTTCTTGTATTTAAATTATGTATATCAGAATTTTTGGTGAAAGAATCTAAATTTTTAATAACATAAATAATATTCTCATAAATAAATTGAGATGCTACAGTTAAGATATTAATTTCTTTAAATAGTTCTCTTAAGGAGTCACGAGAATTTAAGTTATAAATAGAACGAATGGCCCTTTTTTGTAAAACAAATATAGTTTGTATTTCAGCTGCCTTACCCCAAACCAGAATACCGTACGACATGACACTATGGAAATAACTATAATAAACTAAGCGAGCTGTTTCAACATTAGTTAGCTGTCTAATTTTCCTAACGGCATAAGCTGCCGAACTTAGTTTACCTGCCAGTACAGCTATATGGGGACCCCATTGCAAATTTTTATCTATTGTTATGCCTAGAAAAACTGCCTTATCTACCATTTGCAGACACTCGTCATTTATAAAAATACTAGAATCTACCGGTTTAACATTAGGCAAAGCGAACCTAACACATTTAGTTTTCTTAGCATTTAGTAGTAAATTGTTACTAGTAAACCAATTAAGTACTTTAACTAGTATGGCGTTTATCATACTGTAGTCTACGGACTTTCTATCTACCTTGAAAATTAATGAAGTATCATCAGCAAAAAGCACAATATCACAAAGTTTATCTACTGTTGGTGGTAAGTCATTTATATAAACGAGAAATAGAAAAGGACCTAAAATGGAGCCTTGAGGCACACCTAGTTTCACTGTAGCTCCAATTGATTGCGTTTTGTTTACAACCACTGTTTGAGTTCTGTCACTTAGATAAGAAGACATAAGACTTAAAGCTTTATTGGACAATCCATAGTGTTTTAATTTTAAAATAAGGGTCGAATGATCCACGCAATCAAAAGCTTTGGAAAGATCACAAAATATTCCTACCGCATCACAAGATTTCTCCCAACTGTTATATATGTATTTAATGAGAACAGATGCCGCATCAATTGTTGATCGACCTCTGGTAAACCCAAACTGGTTACTATTAAGTAGTTTATTTCTATTAAAGTGACCTAACATATCATTCAGCATTAGTTTCTCAAAGACTTTACTTAAAACCGGTAGTATGGAAATGGGACGGAAGTTCGTTATATCACTCATGTCGCCCGATTTAAAAAGAGGTATGACTTTACTATATTTCATGAGATATTTCAATATTTATTATTAAATTGATCTAGAATTACGCCAAATAAGTCTTTATAAATACTATTACTCTCATTCTGTAAGAAAGGTAACACAGAAAGGTTACTTTGAACTTTATTTTTAAATAATTCCAAACGTTTACTAGTTATAGGTCGGTATGTTATTGTCTGCGGTTTTTGATAAAAATCATTGACGAAAGATGCCTTCTGACCACTATGGTCCGAATTAAAACAATTGAATATTTCTTTATCCAAACATTCGCAATTACAAAAAATATTATCTAAGCAGGTTGCACTACTAACACCTATCCGTGTTGGTTCAAAGAACAGATTACCTAAATTAAAAGATTTAAATAAACTTAGTAACCTAGTGGTATTATTTGATGTTTCGAGTAAGTTAATATTAAAATCTCCACAAACTATAATATGCTTCTGGCTATTACATGCTAATTTTAACACATGTTCCATTGTAGATTCAAATGTGCTAAAATCAGCCAATGGTGGCCTGTAAACACATATTATTATATAACTTTCTAGTTCTGCACATGAAATTTCTACAATCCTTTCTATCGATAGCTTTACAATATCCTTTCTTTCTTTAGATTTAAGAGTACTTTTAACAATTATAAAAGAGCCACCATGAATGGCACATTTTCTGGCAAAATAACTAACTAATTTAAAATTTAGAAAATCAAAAATTAATTGGTCTTGTCGAAGCCAATGTTCAGTAACGCACATCATCATCATTGTGATCATCTAGTTTTAATAAAGTTAGGACCCTAAGTTGTACCCGTTCGTAACTGATTCTTTTAAGGAATACTCGAGTGTGCTGGATAGGAACTTTAAAGAACATTAACTACATAGATTTAATGATTATTAACATTTTGGGGTTTTTATTTATGAACCTATTATCTAATTAGCTTAAACAATATTTAACTTATTATAATTCTCATAACATAACCTTCCTAACTATATCTTACCGCGAGAAGTTATCTATAGCGCCCTTATAGTATTAATTTCATCATTCGGTGTTAAATGTTAATCGATTGTAAATTCACACATTTAGTCAGCTATTAACGTTCTAATCATCAGTCAAGTTATTGGCAACTTTCGACATTAGTGTCGTAAATCCATATCTAAATACCTAAGCCGGACATTCAATTGACGTTATCTAACCAAAACCTCTAGATAGTTTAATCAAGTTTCACTCAACGAAAGCACTACTTTCAACCAGCTTTCTAGTTTTGTCTTTTTAACTGTCTTTATTGTCAGTGTTTGTCGGTAGGGTCAACCCAAAGAAGATTTTCCCAAAATACCCCAATAAAAGTCGCGTTAGACTAAATTTAATTAATCTCCACTTAAAAGCCACCTTAAGGAGAGACTTTCGGTATTCCCGCACCGGGAATCGAACCAGAGTCTCCAGGGTGAAACCCTGGTATCCTTACCACTAGAAGATACGGGAATCTCTACTCAAGGCTACCTTCAAGGAGAGATTTTCCATTATTTAAACAAACAAGCGACTTGTAAATGATGCTTCACTTACAATAATTAATCCTTCCCCGGGATAAACAATCTAAATCTAGTGTTTCCTAAATGGCATGTTAGGTCTCGAACCAAACAGTAATCCCTTTTGATTCCTAATACTTAACATGTGCCTATAGTTCTGACTATTCTAAGATTTAGCAATCTTGTCTGTATCTAAGTCTCATATTGACACAGCATATCCTTTTCCCATACTACAATAAAAGTCGCGCTTAACTAAATTTACTTAATCTCCACTTAAAAGCCACCCTAAGGAGAGACTTTCGGTATTCCCGCACCGGGAATCGAACCCGAGTCTCCAGGGTGAAACCCTGGTATCCCATCCTGGTTCTCTATCGTTTGCCCGAAATTCATTTGCCATAATTGTATCACTTGTCATAATATTCATTTGCCATAAAGGCTTTTTCTCTGAAACCATAAACTATTCAGAATTGTTATAAAAGTAACCTAACCTAACCTATTAGGCTCTATACGATGGCATGTAAAAAATACCTGAAAGGCTAACAGTTTCAGAAAAAATGCCTTTATGGCAAATGAATATTATGGCAAGTTATACAATTATGGCAAAAGAAATTCGGGCAAACAAAGTGATCCCATCCTTACCACTAGAAGATACGGGAATCTCTACTCAAGGCTACCTTCAAGGAGAGATTTTCCATTATTTAAACAAACAAGCGACTTGTAATTGATGCTTCAATAGCACATTACAATAATTAATGCTACCCCGGGATATGCAATCTAAATCTATTGTTTCCTAAATGGCATGTCAGGTCTCGAACCAAACAGTAATCCCTTTTGATTCCTAATACTTAACATGCGTCTATAGTTCTAACTATTCTAAGATTTAACAATAAGTTTCATATTGACACGGCATATCCTTTTCCCCATACTACAATAAAAAGTCGCACTAAACTAAATTTACTTAATCTCCACTTAAAAGCCACCTTAAGGAGAGACTTTCGGTATTCCCGCACCGGGAATCGAACCCGAGTCTCCAGGGTGAAACCCTGCTATCCTTACCACTAGAAGATACGGGAATCTCTACTCAAGGCTACCTTCAAGGAGAGATTTTCCATTATTTAAACAAACAAGCGATGATGCTTCAATAGCACATTGTTTCCTAAAATGTCACGTTAAGTCTCGAGCCAAACTTAACATGCGTCTATAGTTCTTCCTATCCTAAGAATTAACAGTCTTGTATGCATCTAAGTCTCATATTGATATGGAATTTCCTTTTTCCCATACTACAATAAAAGTCGCACTAAACTAAATTTACTTAATCTCCACTTAAAGTTTCTAAATTCAGAAGCATAATACGAGGACAAGGTTTTCTGAAGACATAAAGGTAGCCATCTTGAGCCTCATTTCCACAGCCCTGGTATGATGTAACGTCTCATCTCCACAACGAACTACATGTGAGAGTGCCTCCAAGAGTCTCCAGTCCACCAAGTAAGCATTCCTACTCGATCTAGCACTTCAAGTAGAGATTTTCATGGAACCCACGTTCACAGCGAAACGACCTAGTCCAATCACTCGGAATAAACCTAGAATCAAGCCAAGAGGCGACACATTGCCACTAAATCGTCACACCTTTTACGGGTGAATTAATTGCTTTTCTTAATTAAATAAAGTCAAAAGTATTTGCAAATATTTTAGTAAATTGAACAAATAATTCATTTTATCAAACAAGCGACTAGTAAAATTGCATCAAATGGCATAATATTACAACAAAATTAACCCTACCCCGGGATATGCATCCTAATCCTAGTGTTTCCTAAATAATATGTCAACTCGAACTATCTTATTGATAATTAGTCAAGACTCGTACTAACAATAAAACCTTCTTAATTCCTAATACTGAATAGGTGTCTAAAGCTCTCTCAATTCTAAGATTGCTAAATGTCTCTCTCTTTCTTAACCAGTAGGTAAAACAGCGTGAAAAAAACTATGTCGTGGTGTCTACGATCACAGAAACAATGTTGCAAGACTATTGCGTCAAAGTTCAGACGCTATTAAATGTATGAATTCACTCTAAATAGGTAAGTACTTGATTTCAATGGTTATAAAACTACGTCCTTAATATATTGCAGGACCGTGAACGTTTCGCTTTATAAATCGCACAGTAGTGTAATCTACATTATCTATAGCTGTTGAATTATAACCAACATAGAAAGATTAATAATCTTAGATAAAGTATCGCCATCTCACCGTAATAATCGCAACATTCGCTGAATTTATTGAATCCTAAAGGTGTGCTTTTATTTTAACGTTCCTTTATTTTTAATTTATTATAGTAAGTAACAAAATAAACAAATAGTAGGTTATAGCGATTTTATAAGCAAATAGTTATGGTACCTGTGTGTCAAAAGTCACATGGATAATATTCCCAGAACATTCTTTATCTTATTTTGGGATATCCATAAAATAGAAGCTTCAGTTGAGTTTTACCACCATTATCTTTAACCCATAAAAAAAAACCACCGTTACCTCTCCGCTGATACTTCAACAATTTAATTTGACCGAGATTGTAAGACTATAGATAAAATTAAATAGTCCTAACTTAATTGAGGTACCGTTTAAGATAAAGAATGCTTATAAGGGGTTTTATATACTATAAAGTTTATAAATCCTGAACGGATTATTAAATCAAAATAGACACTTACCTGCCTGCCAGCTATACAAGTAAAATTTCCTGAAAAGTTATAGGATTTATGCACGAATTTAATTTTAACTATTTACAAGTTAATAGAGTAAATTTTAAGGAACAAATTAGTTTTGAATTCTTTTAATACCTTCCACCTATCCTGGCTACATAGATTTGTATATTTTAAGCAACTTGGATAGTATGACTTAAACTTGCATTGCAGGTTCAAACTTATTCAACCTCATCAAAACATCTCAAAACTTATGAATTTTAAAAGCATATTGAATTATTTATATCATTTTTACAATGTGAATTCGTGCATAATTACCCTTTAACTACAAAGTACAAAAATAAGACACATCCTGAATTTTATTTTTATTTAATTATTTGAATATATAGTAAAACAGAGGAAAACACACATGAAATAAATAGCAAAATTCAGCAATAAACACATCATGAAATAAAAAGCAAAACACAGCAAATAAACACATCATGAAACAAATTAGTTTCAACAAATAAATTAAGTACAATACTTCCAGACTCTCAATAGCTCTTGGCAATCTAACTTTTTCCAAAAATGACAAATATATAATCAATTGCATACGTTAATGTGATTTTTATTATAAGCCGAGCACTATTAAGAACTGAACGTACTGTAATAAGTTTCATGCACATCCTATTTTTCCATTTATCACTGGATGTTGAAATAAACACATTCTACCTACCCGTGCCTAAAAAATCCCTATCAGCCTGAAGCAGACTCCTACAATCGGTGTTAAAATAAAATAATAAAGCTGCGTGCACATCCTACCTACCCGTGCCTAATGATTCCCTATCTGCCTGAAGCAGAATCCTACAATCGGTGTTAAAATACAATTATAAAGCTGCATGCACGTCCTGCCTACCCGTGCCTAATGACTCCCTATCTGCCTGAACCAGGTTCCTACAGTCGGTGCCGGTTCAAGAATAGGATAAAGGATATGGAAGGGTGACCCTCCCGGCATTGAGGTACACGCTTCCGTTCTTGGACAGAGGTCTGTTGGAATCCCCATGACAGGAAAGCCTTGCCGCCTGTGCCAACCTGTGGCCCCTTCCACGTGTACCGTACCGGCGAAAGGACAAGCATTTCAACAACCCGAAGGTCACTGGTGGATCCGCTTGAAGATCACACACCGCCTTTCGGCGTTAGCCAAACATGTAGACTACCACATTGCTGCAATAGCCACACGCTTGTATGTAGGTGTTGGGATCAAATTACATGCATTAATATAGGATAACCCCGTCGCCTGCGAACCGGACTCAGCACGCAGCCTAGTAAACCAGGTGTTAAAGGTGTCCTGACCCCGACAGGGGGGAGACGAGAATACGCTGATGCATTCTTAAAGTCACGTTAAATTAATTTAACGTCCTACGGGTTAGGATTTATACTCACCAATTGGATTCCGATTCTCCATCCAAACACTAAATTACTAAATTAATCTTTGGACTACTCTTGGGCAGCGCTCCGTCCCTTGTTCAGTCTCGTTCAGAAAAAGCCCAGAGTCTTCCCCGTTTCCCTATTTATACCCCTGCCATTTCTTCTTCCAAAGCCCCGACCAGTAATCTTGACCCTTTCGACGAATTTTCATATAAGCAATATGGCTCCTACCTACCTACCTACCTACCTACCTACCTACCTACCTACCTACCTACCTACCTACCTACCTACCTACCTACCTACCTACCTACCTACCTACCTACCTACCTACCTACCTACCTACCTACCTACCTACCTACCTACCTACCTACCTACCTACCTACCTACCTACCTACCTACCTACCTACCTACCTACCTACCTACCTACCTACCTACCTACCTACCTACCTACCTACCTACCTACCTACCTACCTACCTACCTACCTACCTACCTACCTACCTACCTACCTACCTACCTACCTACCTACCTACCTACCTACCTACCTACCTACCTACCTACCTACCTACCTACCTACCTACCTACCTACCTACCTACCTACCTACCTACCTACCTACCTACCTACCTACCTACCTACCTACCTACCTACCTACCTACCTACCTACCTACCTACCTACCTACCTACCTACCTACCTACCTACCTACCTACCTACCTACCTACCTACCTACCTACCTACCTACCTACCTACCTACCTACCTACCTACCTACCTACCTACCTACCTACCTACCTACCTACCTACCTACCTACCTACCTACCTACCTACCTACCTACCTACCTACCTACCTACCTACCTACCTACCTACCTACCTACCTACCTACCTACCTACCTACCTACCTACCTACCTACCTACCTACCTACCTACCTACCTACCTACCTACCTACCTACCTACCTACCTACCTACCTACCTACCTACCTACCTACCTACCTACCTACCTACCTACCTACCTACCTACCTACCTACCTACCTACCTACCTACCTACCTACCTACCTACCTACCTACCTACCTACCTACCTACCTACCTACCTACCTACCTACCTACCTACCTACCTACCTACCTACCTACCTACCTACCTACCTAGCGCGCTTATAATAGCGCTTTTAATTCTTAATATAAAATTATTGAATTCTTGATACAAAATCATTGAATTCTCGACTCAAAAATTATTTCCTTGGGTAAATATGTGTAATTTTTTGAAGCTCTTGATTTCAGTTGTTTATATCGTTTAAGAACCAAACAATACCTTTTTGAACGTAGACTCGTACATTTCATTTAAGAATTTGAATCCTGGGTATTAATTAAATCTCTATTTTAGTTTAAGATAATTTTGTTTGATATCAATTGAGACAGGTATAATTGATTCAAATCTTGATCAAAACCAGAGTGTCTTTGTTAATTGTTAAAGAACTTCTCATTTTTGATGTCAAATATCATGCAAATATCCATCAAATAACTATCCGATTTTTTAAATCAATAGATTAATTATGTAATGAAAAGAACATTTATAGCCTGTACTTTCTCTGCTCAAGAGTATTGTTATTTTTTACGCAAGAGTTCGATTTTTTAACACAAAAAATATTTTGTTAATATAAAGCAATCATCTATCTATCTATCTATCTATACATACAATAAAGCTGAAGAGGGTCGAAAGTCTGTACATGGCAGATATTCCAAAAAACCGGTCAAGTGCAAGTCGGACTCGCGCACTAAGGGCTCCGTATTCAAGATAATATGCTTGGTAACCGCAAAAGAAAATACTCATTTGGTTATGAACTTTATTGTCTATGAAATAAGGTTCATTTTGACTAGCCTAAATTATAATACAGATTTTCAAAGTTTTTTTGATATTTCTCAAAAACTGTGAATAATGAACACTTCACAGACATGCCAGACAGACAAACAACAAAGTCTCACCATAAGGGTTCCTTTTTTACCATTTTGGTACGGAACCCTAAAAATATCACGTAGAAGGCGTACGAGTATCTCTCGAAAGACAATGTCATAGACACAGCAATAGGTTACAGGTGTAAGGTCGGCCTAAGGGCAATAATGATGTCTGGAATTGCTAAAGGAAAAAATGTTTTTATTCCCCGCATTCCTATAATTCCGATAGATTTACCATTTAACTTTAAAAGATTGCTCTAAAAACAGATATTGCCATGACCATTAGCAAAGCGCAACGACAAACAGTATAAGTAGCCGGCGTACATTTTGAAGCAAACTGTTTTTCCCATGGGCAACTATATATAGCATGCTCACGAGTATCCAGCCCACCAAATCTTCATGATCTAGCGAAAGATGGCAAAACAAAAAATATTGTAGGTATACAAAAATGTATTTACCTAGATGACGTTATCCAATTCAATTTCAATTTAAATGTGGAGCTCAATATTACATAAAAGATCATCCTGGCCTGGGAGGATGTTAAACTATTACTTAAAACACTGAACTGCGATAAACGAGTTCTACGCGGACGAAGTCGCGGGCAAAAGCTATTTCTTAATATTTTCGACTAAATTTTTATCAGTCACAGAAACGAACAGAAAATAAGTTGCTTCGCAAATCATTCGATAGAGATGTGAATCACATCACTATCGACCGAAGTCGATACCAGTTATATCACATCATGTGATATTATTCCGCATCCGAAGCAAGGGCGTATTTTATAAAGATACAAGTTACAATTGTATAGCCAATTATATGGAATGTCAGATCAGTGTTGCCAGTTTTAAGTTAAGGCTGAAAATTCATTAAGCGGCAATAAATTTACTTTACTGTTAACAATTTAGTGGCACACTTGGTACCTTTTAAGATGTTACTAGATACTTTTGGTGGAATATAAGACCTTGGCTTATTATTAACATTTATTTATTTATTTATCTATTTAATCTTAATTGCACAAAATAATACACTTTATATACAAAAGGCGAACTTAATACCGAAAGGCATTCTCTACCAGTTAACCTTTGGGCAGAAGAGAGAGAGAGGAAGCAGAGATTGTGGTGGCGGTGAAAAATAGGGTCTAACTATTTATACATATAATATAAATTCTTACATAAAAAAACACAAATAAATAACTACACACATAATATACACAACGAAAGATAAGCACAAAAATTACAGATAACGCAATTAGAAAATCAAGATGATGGTCAGCTCTACCTACAAAGAAATTCGCGAACTTTCTTTTTAAAACCAACCTAAACATTTATGGTTTGTTGGGATATTATTACTTTTTCCTAGGTCATCGATACCAACATAAGTAAAGAACTTAATAATTATATTTACAAAAATATTTAAATTTCCAGAACAATATTTGTACTTATCGATTTTTTCTTTTACTTGTGCAGCAAGTTCTAAGTCATTGGGAAGTACCTAGTTACACATTTTGATTAGTGGTCAAAACAGTGATTTTCGAACGCCAATATTTCTTGAACGGTAAGTAAGAGGTTTTTTTAAATGTACTTAATTGAGTATTTTTTAATAAGAAGTGGGTCTTATAATATAAGACACGCAAAACTGGGATTGTCCAAAACAAAACCCTATTTTTTTAATAATCTTAAAAAAAGGCTATTTCATGAAACTAATTTCAATTTCAATTTCATACGTTAAACATTTAGATGAGTTTATTAAAGTGTACACATATTTATGAACTTGACTGTACCTCTTTTATATTTTATATATTATTATGATTGTAAAGTAGGTTTAAAAACTTTTTCTAAGTAGCTGAATACGGTTGAAGCAAAAAAAAATGTATTCATACATTGAGTGATCCAGTATCCACCCTGGTAACTATATAATGTCTGTATGTGACATGTCAACATCAAATATCAAAATATTGATTAAGCTATAATTTTAAATCCTTGCCTAAAAAGGTTAGCAGTCCCGGGACCACCGCATGTGGATTTTTTACTATTGAGTATGAGTGAGTATCAGAATTTAGTTTCCCTAGTACTAAGGCTAATTTTGGGATTATAATAATTCAATTTGAGTGAAATTGTCTTCCAATATCCATTTACTTACATGTGTCTACATTTAATAAAATTGCTCTGAAATGATAACACAATTATACTCGAATATCTAATGAAAGCCCAACGTGGGTTGCCACTATAAAATAAAAAAAGTATATTTCCACTTTTTCAAAGACCGCACAAGAATGTTTATTTATTGGTAGTTTTAAACCTTCGATTAAAATAAACAAGTTAATTCAAGTTGCTTACACAAATACAAGATGCCATGTTAAATATTAAACCATAGAAGATTTTTGGTAGCAAAACTGTTATTGCACTTGTAATACTTCAGGTTTTAATAACATTTGGTACGATAAATTAAATAAACAATACCTAGTTGTAAACAACGTTAGCAATTTAACTAGTACATGTGTTTAGCTATTCGACAAAATAAAAGGCCAAAAGTGTGCGTGTGTGTGTCAGAAGCTACTACCGGTTCGAGAAAAGAAACTTAGTTACATTTTTCTTTTTACCAAGTGCAAGTGCGAAGTTCATACATTTGCTGTTAAGTCGCAAGTAGCAAATGTATGAACTTCGCACTAACACTTGGTAAAGTTTGAATCAAGAATAAATTAAGTATAAGGAATCCGAATTTGGCTACCTAGTCATTTTGTTTTAGCTGATAAAAAATCGCCATTTAACACACACACCCGCCATTTAATGATTAAACACACACTATATCAGAAAATATTTGTTTTGAGATATTTTAATGTTTTTGAATATCGGGTAGAAAAAACATTGAATGCATATTCCCTATTGTTATATAGGTAAGTTTTGATATTGAAATTGTTAGTCATATCTATATCTACATAATATTTTTAACGATTTGATTATCAATGCAAAAAGGTTGGCTATATCTGAAATGTTCAATTGGGCTTTGCGACACCAACAATGTTTGAGTCTTAAATTAGATTTTCGAGTATAGTTATATCTGATTATTTGTTAAAATTACACAATTAACAATTAATCATTTTAATTCTGTGTGCGATACCGGAGCAAATGTATTCAGCACTCCTACTATTTATACAATTTAATTAGCGCTATTAAGCTAACTAACCTTTGTACAATTAAATTAAGGTAGCTAGGTAACAAATTATTCAATTATATTAGATAGCTCCCTACTTGGTCCTAAAGACTTGCAACAAGTTACTGAAGATGTCGATATCACTTGCACTTGTTCTATAAGCTATTAGAATATATTCATATCAATGGGATATCCTTATGAGGCATTTATTAACAATATCTGATCATTTTATGGATCATTTTGTCTAATGAAATGATTAATAACTCATAAGTCTATAATTATACTACACTTTTGCAAAGATGGCAGTTTAAAATGAGGGCCTTATTTAATAGATATTTATGAAGTAAAATTATATATGAAGTTAACATACAATCTTATAAAAAATTGTAGCTTGCTTATGTGTACTTATTCTGCTAACTACACTATAATGATATAATTGTACATGGCATTATCATTAGTGACTATAGGAAAATGCATTGTTACCAAAATCATAATACAATACAATACAATACAAAACACTTTATTGTACACCAAACAAAAACAGTACAGAGAAACAGTACAATTAAAAATAACACAGGTAAACAACAGGACATAATGATTAAACTATGTGATCAATAAGTTTTTAGAATTGTTATGAACCATAATAATATTATTTTAATGTGGACTATACCATGGCACTAACAAACGTTAAATAAGAAAAAACAATAATTTACATTATTTATTTTGTTTTTCTGTGATAGCTAAACAAAAAACATCTGTATAAATAATTTTACAAGACGGTAAAAATAAGAGTTAGTTTTGTAATTATTTGGAGCGGTGTGGAGAAAGTCCTATTACAGCATAATATACGTGTATGACTTCAAAACCTTAAATATTACAATTTTCGTTATGCTAACTCACCTAAAACAACTTAACTTGCACAATAAAGTCAAAAACTATCTTAAACATGATAAAACGATGATAATTTACGTTAAATAAACCAGTTTGGTCTTTATATGTTAATTAATTTCATTTGTGACGTTATGGTACCTACTTACGACCCTGAATCTAGAATAGTTTGAATTAGGTATAATAACAGTAAAAAGTTGGAAAATTCAGGTGGAAATGTCTTTAGGATGAATGACAATTCGGACAAATGGTGCATTAGGACAAATAATGATTAGGGATTCCATAGGGGAACCTTTAGGATCCGAAAACACATCACGTGGACTCAGGGATACAACTGTCATTATGGTTCTGAGCACACTCGTGATTATTAGGGCATGCGGGTGTTAAAACTTGGGAGTGTCGTCGATAAGTGTATTCTTCGTACTACCCCCAGGCATATCACCATCATCTTTAATATAGTCATATAGTCTGGCAAATGTTAATGCAAATGTGGAAATTATGTCATTTAAAACAGGTATCCCGACTGTCCCGAGGTGTCTTGGCCCGAGTGGTAAACGAGGGACTAGACTCAGGACGACTGAAAATGACAGTTCCGCACGTGTATCAAACGACGTTTTCGAACATATTTGCGAAAAAATGACAATGAAACAAAAATAAATTTGTAATCAAAAGAGAAAATATTACTTAAAGTGGTTGAACATGCGAACTTTTTGGTTAAATGTTTGGCTTGGAACAACACTAAATTAAAAAAAAAATGGAAAAGTAAAAAACACTAGTGCGAAAAAAATCCAACTTTCCGCAAGATATGCAGATACAAAAAGTACCACTTTTAGAGCAACTGTATTAAAAACTTCTTCATTTTAATTATCAGACGCAGTCAAAATTTCTACTGGTTTGAACCCCACACCCAGATGGAAATGGAAAGGTTCTCTCCAAATTAACACGTTCGGCGCCGGTGACACATATCTGTGATCAAAAAATTCTTACTCCTATGCCAGTGACTTTTTATTGTTACGCCTTTTTCTCAATAAATTTCCAATTTTTTTTTTTAGATTGAATGTACTGTTATGTTATTTAAATATTAAATCGAATTATGCGTTGGTACCAAAATCTGAGAGTTTTTGAAATTTATTAAAAGTTACCCTTATACAGTGCCGATGACACGAATCTGTGTCATTTTTTCCACACATTCCAGTGGTTTTCAAAGTTTTCATTAGAACTTACTATACATTTCACTGCTTTATTGGAAATTAGTTAACAGTTAATTCGTTGTTATACCCTGTGAAGCTAAGACGCCAAATAGCATATTTTATATATTTAGTATTTTTAAGGGTAGGTACAATCCTTCAAATTCAATCAGACTGTTTTTTGTTAGTAACTTTATTGCGAGGTGCCGGGTTTTTTTAATTTGGTGTATTTTTTCACCATCCATAAACTTGCCAGGGTATAAAACAAGCAATCAAGGCTACTACCGGAAATCTCAAAAATCGAAAATTTCGAGCATTTGTCTCTGTCGCTCCAATGACGCCTTAATTCGACTGACAGAGCAAAAGAAAACATCTGCTAGAGTCTGTCTAATGAATGATGAACCGGGCTTTTATTTGACTGGCAGGTCTGGCAACACTATTAAAATGACGTTTTGACATTGACAAACAAGTCGTTGTTGCTTCGAGTCTGTCAAATTAAAGTTTTCTTCTCGAAATTTACGAACTAAACATGCGTAAAACTATCAAAAGTGGTGTGCGACAGATCCTTTGTACCATTATAAACAAATATAAAGAAAAACAAGAGAAGAGGGAAGCATGGTTGAAACAAAAAATAGAGTGTTTACATACGGTGACCGAATTCATAGGTTATAACAAGGTTAGTATGGCATGTTAATTTTGATACTTATTATTTCTATATCTTCAATCCATAGTTTCGTAGAATATATACCTTTTCTGTTCTACCTATCTTTTGAAATTGGTATTTCTTTTCCATTAAGAAATTAAACGATGTATTCTTTTCAGATAAGCTGGACGTGGATGGTGAAAAACAAACGGTTTTGAAAAATCTTCAGCAGTTGAAAGAGTTTGAGCAAAACGATTTACTATGCCAGAGTCAAACGAAGTATTTAGAAGAATTATCATCAATGACCGGTAAATACTAAAATTAATTAAGTAAATCATTGTCTTTCCCTATACATAGGTGTATTGTCTGTACCTATACCATGTTGAATCTCTTAACAATCGCAATTTTTATAAATTAATTAAATAGACAAATGATTAATATAACTGACACTCATAGTTTCAGTAAAACACTAAGGTGGTGTTTATATACATTTAGTTAAAAGATATCATAAACATATTAATATGTACCTACGGACACTTCATGATCTCTTGGAAAAGATGTTCGGGTTATACCTGTCTTCCTTGTTCTTAAACCGTTGCCATTTGAACCTCACCGATGCAATTTGATTTCACCTAAACCCAAATGTTCTTAGAGCTTTCGGACTGTACAATGGGGCTGTACTGCGTGTCACAATATATTTGTAAATGGTGTTCTGTTTAATTCATTCCTTCTTTCTTCTTACAGATATCAGTGTTTCGACATTGAAGAGAATGAAGGCAAAGTAAACCATGGTGTCTTCAGTACTCCAGGAAAGAAGCGAACTCACAAGGCCACAGTATCCAATTTAGATAGTTTTGACATCCATGCCATCGGAAATAAAGTGAACGAATTTTATATTGTAAAGAAGCAAGTGCCTACACTCAGATGCCTATTAGCAGAGTTGAGAGAAAGCATCGGTTTTACCCTAATAATAAATAAAATATTTATACTTAATGACTTGTTATTGGTGATTTTATTCACTAAAAGAGCTCACAAATGAGAAAGCATGCTGATGCAAGCATTATTATGGTGGTCTGCATTTTTTTTTCATAGATAGTTTCAAAGCATCAAATACTTCGTGATACCCAAAGTCGCCAAATAGTTCGGTACACGTTTGGCGACTTTGGGTGTCACAATCTATTTATTTAATGCTGACTACGGGTCAATCAACTTTTCTTTGTAGTTCGGTGCCAGGGTGACGTTTCCTGGGTCACTCATTAAAACTATGATTTCAAAGGATATAAGTCCACTACCATTATTTTATGGCTTTTCTCCTGAGTGTGATAGAAGTATACATTATAACATTTTTTCTAAGAAACTATCACTGTTGTCTCCTGGCTTACGGGACACTAATATTAGTAGACTTGAGTACCTATAGTTTATTAATACGGGCTTTAGTATTGTGAAAAAGAACGCGTTTCCTCTTCCTTTGTGCCCACCAAAATAAACAAAATAAGAAAAGTATCAAAATCGTTTATTCCTACATTGATCGGTAATACCATATGAAGATTTTTTGAATTTGCCGCTTTTTCTCAGGTTCATCTTTCATTAGACAGACTCTATTTTCGGCTGTGTTCGGTTATGTATTAAGATAACTCTAAAGACGCCGCTGTCACACGTCAATTCTGACAAGTAAATAAATGACATATGACAGCTCTGTGGTACTGACACAGACTCGACTTTTGTGAGCATTATTTCATTATTAACGTGAATAAGACTGATTGTGGTTGAAGGAAGTGAGTTCCGGTTTATTTTCGGTAAGTGAAAATTGTTGTAGTATTTTACTAAGTAATAGTTTATAATGATCAGTGTGTGTGTAAGTAAATGAATATATTAGAATATCACGGGACAATCTAGACCAACAGCAAGCTCAATAAGACTTGTGTTACAAGTAGATAACAAACAAAAATCCCAACTTACAACAATAACAAAAATGATTTCTTTTGCTAGATGTCCGGTTTTTCAAAATGGATGGAGATGCGATTCCGTCGGGGTCTCAGACCGATATTATGAGTACAATTGAAGAAACATTGTCTACCTGGGAAAGAGATTCACCATATGACGACAATGCCATGCCACTGCAATTCACAGATGAAGAGCTATATGGGATTCTTGCGGGCAATATTTTAGACGAGTTAGATTTAGAACGCATTACTGGGGATGAACTGATCCAAAATGAAGAAAACAACGAAGACTGGAACCATGAAGTGAATCTAGATACCATACCAGCTTCACTAGGTGCAGATAATGATGACTGGCAAGTGGGGAACCCACAAAATGAAGAAACACTATTTTTTTCTGGCAATACCGGTCTCAAACAACAACTACCAGCTACACCAATAGCTTATTTTGAAGCGATATGTGACAATGATTTCCTGTCATCAGTAATGGACTGCTCAAACAAATATGGAGACAAAGAAAAATTGCAAAGCAAAGCCGAAAAAGCCGAAAAAGTTCATGGAAACCACTCAGTTTGATGGAACTAAAAGTGTTTTTGGCTTTGTTTCTTCATATGGGATTTATTAAGTTACCGAATCTGAGCGATTATTGGAAAAAAGATATATTTTTTCATCAAACAATTTTTGCCAAAGCTATGTCACGAAATCGTTTCCTGCTAATTTTAAGAATGTTAAATGTACAAATCAATGAAGTTGTTACATCAAGTTATGAAAAAGTTAAATATTTACTTGATTTTTTAAATACAAAAATGAATGACTTATATTATCCAACAGAAATGATTACAATCGATGAATCAATGATGTTGTGGCGAGGTCGCTTAAAATTTCGACAATATTTGAAAGGCAAAAGACACAAATATGGTGTAAAGTTTTATATGCTAGCCGATGATTTAGGTGTAGTAAGGCTACATCTGTATGGGGGTGCATCAGACAACATTGTAGGCGGCATTAACCATGTAAAGAAAGTTGTCCATCATTTATTGCAAAATCATAAGAATGTTGGCCACAGTCTATTTACAGATAATTTTTAAACTAGTGTCACTTTGGCTGAAGAATTATTAAGAACTAAAATGTTTTCTACCGGTACTCTTCGGAGTAATAGAAAAGGAAATCCAAAAAATCTCTTAAAAACCAAACTTAAGCCTGGGGAATTATGTATATTTCATAAAAACAATTTATGTGTTATTAAATGGGTGGACAAACGGGAAGTAATTGCCTTATCCAATAAATATAATGGTGATTTTGTCATGACAACTAATCGCAGAGGTATCACGAAATTAAAGCCAAATATTGTAGCCAAATACAACCAACATATGACTTCAGTTGATCGCCATGATCAAATGTTAGCATATTATTCATGCGAACACAAAAATGTCCGATGGTACAAAAAAGTTATTATCCATGTGGTGCAGATTATGATGATTAATGCTTTTTTGTTATACAATAAATACAGCGGCCACAAAATGACTTTGTACGATTTTCGTTTGTCGGTAATAAAATCTTTATTAAGCACAATTATCGAACCAAATCAACCAAATCGTGCATGCATACCAAATAGGGTTCATTTACCAGTGACAATGGAAAGAAATCTTAAGGGGGCAATAAAACGAAAGAGATGTGTTCGATGTTGGCAAACTTTAAAAAAAAGACTTGCATCCAACTATTGTTGCCCAGACTGTCCAAAAAGACCCGCCTTGTATATAGAATGTTTTAGACCATTCCATAACTACTAGTTATTAACTTCTCAATATACTCATACATAATATTACAAATTAAAAATGTTCAAAAAAATTGAGCAACTTTTCTAAGACTGATTTATAACTATTTTTTTAGATATATTATTAACGTTTATTTTTATAGATATTCTACATGACTACCTTGTTTGTGATGGTTTCCTAATATAGGCGTTTTACCTTACAATAAAACGCTTATTAAATACTTACCTTATTCGAAGCCTACAAACATAATGAGAGCGGCTCTTCCGTTTCCCAAACGTTTTATATATTTTACTACAGTTTCCGGTATAGCTTTCATATCCCTCCACCGGCAGCACCAGCAAGCGAGCCATCTTGGATGTGGCCGCGCTGTCTTTGCTTCATTGCGTTCATTATGCGCCAGGCAGGCCTCAAATTGTAGGCTTCGAATAAGGTAAGTATTTAATAAGCGTTTTATTGTTAGGTAAAACGCCTATATTAAATTCTGTACCGTTATTCGAAGCCTACAAACATAATGAGACGTGTTTGTTGTCGACTGGCGGTGGAGGCAAAACGCCAATGTGATGTGATAGTAAATGGCCTGTTATGTGAAATAAATTGGGTAGAACAGCGTTGCTACAGACGGCCGTTATTTAACTAGGTAGAAATTAAACTAGTAACTTTATGATCAAAATAAGTTGTATAATCTATCTTTTCTCAACAACATAAACAATATACTCATCTATAGACCATCATTATAAGAAACAAAATTATTCTCGAATATATATCGATATCATCCTCTTGTAATTCAATTATATATTACAAAACAAATTGCTTAAGTTAATATTAGTCTGTGACGTTGATGATTGCAAAATCTCTCGTCGGTAAAACAATCTGAATGTGTCTCCCGACTGCCAATTACCTTGTTGTAAAATTTGATCCAATGGAAAATTATCTATCCAATTCTTGGAGGCTACTGCGCTGCGGCCCGAACACTACCCGGAGTAGCGTTAATGCCGGCTTCGCGTAATAAAGATTTTATCCAACTGGCTATAACGGTACGCGAAGCTGCTTTAGAAGCGCCATTTATAGTAAGAAAAAGATTTTGACTGTTAGAGGAGGTTCTTCGTAGTCTTGACAGCTCTATAAGCCTTTTAACCCAGTAAACTGGGTCGTTGGCCGAACAATGTATATTCGGAAGAAGCTTCCACCCCGATTGTCTATAATCTGCCGAATCGGTTTTGGAACCGAACCGCGGCCACATGATAATATAATCAGCAGACTCAATGAAGTGATCAGAGTCAATGGACAACAATGTTAAGTCATGCACTCTCCTCCCAGAACATAAAAGCAGTAGGGTAGCAGTATGTCTGGACACATCAAATAAATTGTCAGTCCTTATCTGTCTGGACGACATAAATTGGATTAAATCTGATGTATTCCATATCGGTGGTTTCGGGTCTTTTGGCTTTTGTAAGGCAATGGCTTTAAGAACCTGCTTAACTAACTTATGCGAACTCAGGGCGTCTGCATTATCAACATTGCACAGTGACGACACTACTGACTTATGTACTAAAATAGTACTATAAGCGAAGCCCTCCTTTTGGTGAAGATCTGATAAGTAACGGGCAAGCAATGATCCTGTAGGCGCGGTAAAATCAACATTATTGTCCTGCGCCCAACGACACCATCTCTTCCATGCCACAGAGTAGGTCTTTATGGTCGATGGTCGCCAGCCTGACATAAGGAGTGACTTTTGTTCCTTTGACCAATTAGTCAAATTCCTAGACCACCCCCACATTTCCAAACCTCTAGAGTCATTTCTGCTATCTTCGGTGGAGGCAGTCCGGTCGTGACATCTATGAGCACCTCCCTCAGGTTCCAAATTGTGTGTGGAGGACACAAGGCTCGACTCTTCAGGTCCGCGCGCCAAAATACCTTGTGCCACCTGGGGGCTACTATTAAGTATATGCCCCTGGCTTGATTTAAATGATGAAGGACTCTGGGGATCAAGCACGGGGGCGGAAATATCCACGCCAGGTTGTAGTTCCACGGACGGCTCAGAGCATCGCAAAACAAAGCATGGTTGTCGTTCTGATCTAATGAGCAGTAGGTTGTTACCACGTGTGCTGTCCGAGATGCAAACAGATCTACAAGGGGTTTTCCCCATTTGCGGAAGATCAGTTCTGTAGCTTGAGGCAGCAAATGCCACTCGGGAAGCATTTTGAGTCTTGAGAGACCATCGGCATCCGTGTTGTACATGCCCGGGAGGTAATAGACTCGTAGGTGAATCCGAGAAATATCCAGAAGCTGGTATACTTGGTAAGTTAGGTCCATAAGCATCTCCGACCGAGTGCCGCCTTCGTTCCTTAAATATGCCACGACTGTTCGATTGTCGCTTTGAATTAGCAACGAAGCATTGTACAGACTGTACTGATGTGCCATTTGCAGTATCTTGATTATGGCTAACATTTCTTTTTTGTTGGAATGTAGCCTTTTCTCTGACGCAGACCATGGTCCCGACAGGTGAACGTTGTTTAGCTTCCCGGCCCAAGAAATGTCCGAGGCGTCGGTCGTCAGATAATGTGTGGGCGGAGGTATTTGCATCGGAGATGCCTGATGATAATTTCTGATCCACCAATGCATTTCTAGCACCACGTTTTTCGGCAGAGGAAACTGCGTCCTCGGGTCTGACTGAAGGAGCTGGTTTATTCTCTTCTGTAGAAATCGAAAATTGAGCCGACCTCTCGGTATCACGAAGCTCGCAAAGTTCAATATACCGGCTAAGGATTGTAGCTCTTTGAGAGCCGCTGTCCGTTTGTGAAGGATTCTCGATATGGAAACTAATTTCTTGCCCATTTTTGTTCTGGGAAGACTCTTTCTGTCTTTCCAAGGATCCCAAATTATGCCCAAATACTCTAGGCGAGTCTGGGGAGTCAAAACAGATTTTTCCAAATTGATGTGCCAACCTAGCTCTTCCAGCATCTGTGTCGTTAATTTGATGTGCAGTTTGAGAGTTTCGCGATTGTGGTGAGCGATTAAAAAATCGTCTAAATAGACCAAAATTCTGACTCCACGGTCTCGTAGGACCCCTGCGATCCAGTTTGAAACTGTAGCGAAAATCAGAGGTGCCGAACTTAAGCCAAACGGCAGACAAGTCATCTGCAGCAACTGGTTCTGGTAAATAAGGCGCAAGAACCTTCGATGCCTGTTCACGATGGGTATGTGAAAGTACGCCTGTGATAAGTCCACCTTGGCAAGCCAGTCTTTTCTTTGGATAAAGTCTGGTATCTTGGCAACATTTATGAGACGGAACTTTTCGGTGCGAACGTATTGGTTTAGGGCACGTAAGTTGAAAATGGGCCTTAGGGAGCCGTCGCTCTTTGAGACGAGAAACATTGTCGATAAAAAACTGGGGCTCACAGTAGCTATTTCTAGGGCACCCTGATTTAAAAGTTTCTGAATGGCTGCATTCATTTCTGGCGACGACTGGGTCTTGTAACTGTCGTCTTGAAGAGGCATCATGAGAGGCGGTTTTTCTATGAACGGTATGTGATAACCCTGGATTATTTTTAGGATGAACGGAGGTGCCCGTAGATCTATCCATTTTTTGTAGAAATTTTGAATTTGGCCCGCCTGAAATGGCCTCGAGTCAAAAACGTCTCCGTTTGCCCGATTTATCCTTGAAAGAAGGGGAATGGCTACGTTTAGTACCGCGAGCATCCGGTCCGTTTCTGTTGGGCCGCCAGTTTCTGGGTCGGTAGGTGGTATTATCATGGCGTGGTTGCGCCCTCTGACCCCCACCATTGTTTGGTCCTTGCGCAGGACAGTATTGGCAGTAGCTCGGGCCTGGATCTTGAGCGGAATGATGGCTGCACATACCCTGCGCGGGTATGATTTGAGGAGGGCCCCGCCTCTTAGTTTGATAATGATAGCCTTGCGCAGGCATATTGTAAGTACTCGTCCCCTGCGCGGGGCGATGCGAATGACCACTGCTGCCTGCTTGCGCAGCAGGAGCACCTGTGGTTGCCTTCGGTCTAGGTCAGAATGCTTTGCGCACTCCACCGGCCTTTTCCAATGCAGCAGTGAAAACCTGAGGCTCAAACAAATTCGTAGCTGAAGGCGGTATCGTTCGTAAGTTGGTCTTGTCTAATGCATCCTTAACATTTCTCAAAATCTGTTCCCACCTTTGCTGCACTATATCCGCCCTATGGCCCCACACAAGCTGTAAAGCGTCGACAGAAACTTTGTGAAAGTCTCCTACCTCGAAAAGTCCTTCTAATTTATGCTTAATATCGGAAAAAGACAAATTGCTAGATTCTTGAGCCCAATTAAGGAACATACGAATATTATCTTCAATTGTTTCTTTCTGCTTTAACAACGCAAAGGTAAGTACTGCAGCATACGAACGCTCTGCGTGAGCTAATGCTTTAGACGTATCATAAGGTAACACTTCCTCATTTGTTTCTAGCTCGACAAAACCGGGGAAATGTGCGTACACCTTCTGTACGTCCAAATAACGGACGTCAGTCCACGTTTTATTGGTAAAACGATTTAATTTTTGCAAGGCTTCTAAATAAATATCGGGAGTTTTTAAAATAGAAGGCTCCTTCAAACTTGTCTCTAAATTTATAGAAAAAGTCGACTGAGCGGGAGGTTCCCCAGCAACAGGGACCTCTGCAACGATGGCGGCATCAGAAGTTACGGAATCATATAAATCACCGCTAATATTATGGTCGAAAAAATTACCACTTTCAGATTGAGGGTAGTTTGGAGTGCTATTTTTAGGATTTTGAACTATATTTCGCAACTCGCCTACCTGCTTTGCAAGTTTTTTCAAAGCGTGATTAGAACTTTGATGACGTCTCTTGCGACGATGTTTTTTCTTTGCAGGCGAATCACTACTGCTTGAACTTGATGATGAAGAACTGGAACTTTCCGAAAGCGTTCTTTGTTTTGATCGAGATCGATCCATATTTCCGTCCCGATTGCTCATAATTTCTGGAAACACACAACACACACAACGTGTTAAAACAATGAGGCACGCACGAAAATGTAAAACCTAGAAACTGTTACTTTTTACCACTTAAATACGAACGGCAAAAACCGTTAAGTGTAATCGTAGAAACGGTCCTCTTTCAAAGGTTCAGATCCTCGATTGTGACCGTTCACCTTGGGAAACAAAACGCCAATGAAGCAAAGACAGCGCGGCCACATCCAAGATGGCTCGCTTGCTGGTGCTGCCGGTGGAGGGATATGAAAGCTATACCGGAAACTGTAGTAAAATATATAAAACGTTTGGGAAACGGAAGAGCCGCTCTCATTATGTTTGTAGGCTTCGAATAACGGTACAGAATTTAATATACAAAATTCGAAAATAAGTGCAGTATGTGATGTTAGTGATGATTTAATCTGTGATTTTTGATTGTAATATTGCTATTGTAATAATTATATTGTTAGAAATCATTATGGCGTTACGATCGCCGCAATCAAACGTTAAACTTAATAAACATTACTCTGAGAATGATGATTATTGATTACATTAGATGAAAAAGGTATCATTCATGTGGTGTAGGTACACATTTAGATTAATAACGACAATGTACAATTTTTGACCTCCTCTCTATGACAGTAGCATATTCAAGCAAACAAAAGAAATACAGACACAATAAATGTTTGACCCATGCTTGTGATGTGTATGCCCTGTGAAGTATTTGCTAAGCCAAGACTGACATATGACTATTTGCTTTAATACTTTAAGAACGCTTTATTTTTATTGTTGATTTACAAGAATTTATTGTTGAAAATATTTGATTATATACTTAATTTAAATGAATATTATATTTTAAACTGTTTTCAAAATAATTAGGTATACTGTTAAAATGGCTTACTAATATTTGAATAAAAAAAAATTGTAATGCCAGCGGGGCTAGTGATGATCAATCTGTGATTTTACATAACTTACCTAGTAAAATCCTTACCTACTTACCTTTAGTGTTAAAATGGCTAACTAATATCTACATACATACATTACATACATAAACTCACGCCTTCATTCCCAGAGTGGGGTAGGCAGAGCCACAAACTCACCAACAAATCCAAAAACTTGTTGATAATTCTGTGACCACATTTTGCACAACCAGGCCACACCTCGGACAATGGCGATCAAATGTATGAAACAAATGCGTTCCTACGCACACAGTCTAAGCTCGTGTAGGTGAACCCGTACCATGCTTGTATGAGTGAGATAAGACATGCTAGGGTTGCCGCCATTTTAGTGCGTTCGCGAATCCGGAACGCAATATGAGATGAGATGACCTTGCCATAGCGGCGTCGAATTATTTTGTGTGCTTGTAATTAATTATAAACAAAAAAAAATTACCTCTATTTTCTGAGATTATTATTGCCCGAAGCGTTAGCGAAGGTCTATGTTTTGACTCGAGCAATTTGCTTTTGTATGTCCGGATGTTCTCCGTTTTATAAACTTAACGCGAGGTGTACAGCTCACAGAGCCACTAGTTATAAGGGTGCTTATTAAACTATCTTATTTTGAATAAGTAGCATTATTTACCTAATTATCCTACTAATATTATAAACGTGAAAGTTTGTGAGTACGTAAGGATGTGTGAGAAAAAGACGAATCCGTTTATTATAAGGCTTTCTCATTTTCCCGTTGCTTAAAAAATGAAAGGCCAAAATAAACCTGTGGTTTGACTTTAACTTTCCCTTATTATAATAGTAACTAGAAAGAAAAGAAAAATCAGTTTTAATAACAGAAAGTATTATGAGTTGTTGTATAGCCAACGGAAAATTGAATCTTTGCGAATAGCCTCTTATACTAAACTAGAGGACGCCCGCGACTTCGTACGCGTAGAATTAGTTTCCCGCTACTCCCCCCCATTTCTTCCCGTTGGGGGTCGGTTTTTGGAAAATCCTTTCTTAGTGCTCACTTACATCATGAAAGGAACCCCTGTACCAAATTTCAAGTTTCTAGGTACAGTAGTGTCGGCTGTGCGTTGATATGTCAGTCAGTCAGTTTTGCCTTTTATATATATAGATAAAGGGATAAGTAGTCTAAGGAAAATATTTTTTTTGTACTCGTCGATTATAATCTGTGTATTAAGATTTCACAGAGAATACTGCAACGTCACTCTTTTCATCGTTGCATAGTCTATGTTACTTCCGAAACAACCGAAATAACCATTTCGATACGCTCCAGACGATCGAAAAAAAATTGAAAATAGAACTTCGTATTTCAATAGTATGTGTCCTTGTTTAAGGAGACTCGATCCGATACAAAATGGCTAATCTATGGCGTTTCGGAACGTAGCAACGTCGCGTCATCTGTCAACATCTACTTAAACATGCTCCTGTATCCAGGGCATAAAAAAAAAACTACTCTTTGTGATTGTAGCCAATCACAGCACAGTACTGGAAAATTACGGACGCCGGTGGTGTTATAGTACTTACGATATTTCGTTTTGTTATATACTCGTATTTAGACTTAAATTATTAATTTTAATGAACTCGTACAAAAAGTATTGTTCACAATAGTGTCATAATTAAGCTTTTTAATCTCGTACCTTACTTAGGCCACTCAGCAAGCTTCGTGGCCTAAACACGGTACTCGACTAAAAAGCTCTCTATTATAACACGATTGTGAAAAATACTATTTTACATATTTGTTTGATATTTAAATATTTTACGTGGCCTCCGCTCTGCGCACCGCGTCGTCGCGTCCTTGCCAGCCGGTAACTGTGAGGTAACCGAGAGCGGGTGGGCGGCACTTTCAACGGGAGGCAGGGAGTGACCATACTGTACGTTAGTACTCTTTATTATACTGTGACCAGGCTAAGATGTTATCCAGTGTATTAGTGACAGGTTGCAAACCCATCGCCTAACAGCACTACACAGCCTTAAGTCCCTTAGTCGTCTCTTACGACATCCAATGGAAGACATGGAGTGGCAACATTCTAAACCCGGCACCACACGGGTTACTTAATATGATTATGTAGTAATTAATATTATATTTTAATATGTTTTCGAAATAATTAGTGATGATTAAATCTGTGATTTTACATAACCTACTTACTTAGTAAAAACCTACATACTTACCTAATATTTGAATTAAAAAAAAATGTAATGCCAGTAGTGGTGTTAGTGATGATTGTTTCGGATTATTGGCTATTTTAAATAATACCGAAAGGTTTCTATACGTTTATGATGCGAAAATTTTATGATAATGTTCAACAATTAGTAAATAAGAGTAAAGGACTTTCAGTAATAAAAAATGTGAACCAATCATAACATTTTTATTATTTGAACCACAAGACTTCTTAATTATAAGTACATACATAAAATTATTTTCCGGAATATTTGTCGAGTATATTTTTAATTTCACTCAGACATTCATCTAAATCTTCCTCCTTGACCATTTCCAATAGAATTCTAAATTGCAACGCTTTTCCATTTCTGCTGCACAGACACGGTGAAAGTACTCCTGGAGAAATCTCCTCAGCCTCCGGAACATTCTCACAGTCATTTTCTGGTTCTTCTGGTTCGGGGGATTATGCCAAAAGTATTTTTTTATTTTGAAGACAAGACCTCCTCCAAGGTCTAGGGTTGGTGTAGTGCTCCGATCTGAAAGCAATACATGACCTTAATGTTAATAGTATTTTGATACTACAGATAATTAAGTACAGTGTTAACATTTGTACCAAAGTTTCTAATCATAATTGTTTATTTTACCAGTCAATTATTTATAATCATACAGGTCGTAAATAATAAACTGAAAATAAAGTATTTAAGACACCTAGGACAACAGTCGCGAAATTTAGTGGTCATGGGTTTGATCTCCGCTACCAATGGCTTAGGTCACCTACATAATAATTTATTTTCAGTTCATTAGCACTAAAGTTTGAGAAACACTGAGTAAAAAAGTAATAACTTACGATTTTCTTCCATTTTGTGAGTTTTCAAATATTTGGCAGTATTTTTTCGAGCACTAGCACCATTCCACTACATGTCAGGGAGACGACTGACGCCGCAAAATAAAAAAATACGCATTTTACTAATTTATCTATGAACTATGCCAGTTGACACGTATTCGTGACCATGTTATTCATACTCCTATGCCAGTGACACAAATACGTGACTACGATAATTTCGCCCGGCATAGCTTAAGGACTCGGTGAAACGCTGCCGGCGTCGAACGTGTTAAACGTTAATACGCAAAACGCTATGTACCTACCTACTCTCAGGTAGGTACATAGCGTGTAGTAGTACCCAATGATCATTATCATCATCATATCAGTCGAAGGACATAGGCCCTCCCCAAGGATCTCCACGACGGCCGGTTTTGTGCTATTCACATCCATCGGCTGCGGCATGCGGCCACCTTGTGGAAGGCCTGCCAACACTTCGCTCGATTCACCCGATGATACACCGGTGTTATAACATTTTAGTAGTAGGTAAAGACCACGGACCTGAAAAAAATACGGACGTAACCTCGTCTAATCATGAGTGAAGCATGCAAAATGGCTGTCTGTGTGCGTGCACATGCACACACGTAAACTGCCACTCGTGAGGCTCGGCGCGTTATCTTACCTAATGTATCTGTGTGCGTGTGGTGTCATGCGTAAAGAACGAAAGTGCCGACCGTGTATGCTTCACACTTCCGTATTTTTTAGGGCCGTGGTCATCATCATTGTGTACGGTAAAGACTTATTATTTGCAGGCGATAAAACATCAAGTGAGTTTTCGGGGGTGGTGTCAATACGTGTAATATGGCTTTGACTTTTCTTTGTAACACAGTAACCTTCTTCAAGGTCTAAAAATGGTCGTCATCGAAATAAACGTAAATAAGAGTTTTCCAATATCTTAGTGGCAGTAAAATGCAACGCAGATGATTTAAAATAACAATAATTGCAGTATACACGTAGCTAACAGGAATGTTAAAGTGAAAAGAAAGATCCAAAATAAAACCCGACTGCCGAAGAGTATGACAAACCCTTATAATACTCGTATGTATTCATCTATGACACTCACACAGTCGCTCCGCACCGTCTTGACGAATCATATGACATTTATCAAAATCGGTCCAATGGTTTAGGAGCAACATTAAAACGTCAGATTTTGATCACGTATAATATATACCTACATACATACTTACACACAAACATATATACATCCATACATAGAATGTTAAGCTCGTTGCCCCTCGTTGCTCTGGAAAAAAAAGGCCAAACTGTGCAATCTCATGACACGCCACGAGCTCGAGTGGCGTACAAGTGTCAATGTGACAGATATACCCATAGACTAAAAAGAACCGCGGGTTTTTCCCGGCGTAAAAGTATCAAACTATCTTTTGGCCCTTTTACGTTTAAATTGACTAAACATTGACCTTTATACTGCAGAAAAATCTCTGTTAATTGGTAAGATATTGGTGTTTTTTTTTTAAGATAATGTTATTAAGCGTTGTCTTGTGGTGCTTTTAACACAAAAAACTCAAAATTGGCAAAATTTTGCTTTGGCCCTTATACGTAGGACCCATCGAACAATCAAAAGTAATGAACAGTAATGCCATTAACACCTTAAATATTTCCCCAGTCTTTAGGTTCCGTTTCACGCAAGATATGCAACGTTACAATACCCCCCTTCCTAATAAAAAGTTTAACGTAGGTAAACCGATCGCTGCCCTCAGCGACCTTCATACCATACTACCCCCCTAAAGACTGAAGAAATACGCCTAAAACTTCTAAAAGCCTAAATGAAACCAAACATTGTAACATCCAAGTTACAATCAAAACTTCCAACAGAAACCTAACAAACAGTAAACTATACTATTAGCTTCTCCAACACAACGGCAATTTTGTGTTGAAGAGGCTAATTTCCAACAGCCAGGACCTATGTTCAGCATTCCTCAAAATATTCCCTTCTTTTCCGGGCTAAAATTTCGACAAAATAATAAAATCCAAAACTCCCCCCAAAACTTCTCCTTTAACTCCTCTTGACACTCCTCCTCAAATTCCTTGTTAAACTTCCTCGAAACTCCCCCCAAAACTTTCTTCCAAAATACTCCTCCTTAAACTTCACTGAAATACCCCCAAAATTTATTCCTAAAACTACTCCAAAACTCCTCCTAAAACTCTTCTGAAAACCTCCTCCTAAAACTCCTCTGAAAACCTCCTCCTAAAACTTCAACAACACAAACTCCTCAAACACTAATGTCATTACACTTTGTGTTTGAAGGATGAGACACAAAAATTCCTTGGGCATCGCACTGGAGGAGCCAAACTAATGGCAAAGCCATAAGCGTAAGGCACCCTAAGGACAAAATCGTTCCGAACACGCTTTGTTTCCGAAACCGGAATACCCCAGACACGTCTATCTGAGCAGAATCAGAAAACACTCAGTCATTTCTGACTGAGCCAAAATACCCCAAACACTATGAACCTAGTCCAATCTTCATATTTGGGAAACCGAAACATCCCTAGCTCTAGTGCAATGGTATCATACAAACGGAAATGCAACTTGCGCTTGCAGGGAACTACACAAAACTAAACAACAAACGTAACCTCCGTAGCCCTAGTGCAATGGTATTAGGACCAACAGAAATGCAGCTAGTACTACGGGGTCACGAAACGAAACTAAACATCACAACAAAAATACCGAACTTCGTAAACACCATGAGGACTGCTCCGTTGAAAATTGAGCTAAAAGATCAAAACGTAACTAATATTTTTTTCATAATAATTTCTTTCATTCCTACATCATTCTTTCATTTCCTTGGTCATACATCATCTATCAGAAGGTTGTAAGTGAGCCAGCCAGTTCCCTGTTCACCACGCTCCATTCAGAATCGTGATCAAATATCTGATGCGATACTTGACACTCTGAAACGAATTAATCTTAATTTTGTAACAAAAGTTTACAAGTCCTCATTGTGCCGAAGTCGGATACATACAAAACGTCTGCACACTACTGAATTTAAACAAAATGTTATGTTTTTATAAAAATAAATATACGGAACAATTTTTTTTTACAATGTGCAGCTACCTTAATAATTTTGTAGTCCAATTCGGACCCTAAACATGTCCGACACTCAAAACGTAACATTATCTTATCTGTGATCGACCCGTGTTCGATCGATTTGCATAATTAATCTGTGTCAACATAAGTCGAAAATAACAAAAATAACCTGAATGTACTAGCAGTGTTTATCAAAATGAACTCTTAATGCAACCAAAATTTCACTGCTAAACGAAATAATACATGTACGAGATGCACATGTCCTCGAAATATTCATAAGCGGAAAGTATATGTGAAAACAATGTAAGCAGAATACCAAAGTAAATATTCACCGGCTACTTGCACAGTTGCAACAAAGCAAGCAAAAAGGAATCTAAATGTTTGAAGAACGAAATAAAGCGTCAATTAGATCAGGCGAAGCAAGCAAGAAAAAGTGTTAATGGTAGAAAATACCGAAACAGAAGAAGAAGGTGCAGCAACTTAATGATGAATAATCCTACTTCAAGCTTGTAACGGCTTGAAGCAACAAAACTTCCATCAAAACCTTTTAACATCCTCAAACCCTGTAATGATACTTAATGGAAAGAATTTCTACCAACTACTTGTGATCAAGTTCATCAACCCGAACCATTGACTGCCTGTAAAGTGTTACAACTGCAAACAAGTGCTCAAAATCTGCTTCTTGAAAACTAATATTGTGTCTATAACACTTGTCTATCAAAATGTCAACAGTTGTAACTTGTCTGAAGCTATTGTAAATATTTTTTCTGAATAAAGTCTGTTTTGTATTTCCGATAGACATTAACAGTTAATGTTTTAAATGTTCATGTGTTTACTTCATGGAATTTCACACCTAATTAAGTACAATCTTAAATGAACTTGTTTTGAAGCGAAAACTAAAACTGTTTTCCTATACATTTTGTAATGTTTGTATCTGTATGAAGGACTCCAAATCAGAATTGTGGGCAAAAGCTAAATGTTATTACAATTTGTGTATACTAGAATTATGGCTATAATTAATAAATATTTTTAAATTACTAAATGTGTTCTTTTCTTTCCTTTTAACTCTCATGAAAACAATACTGTAAGGTGAAATTATCATTTGATTTTCAAAATTTACTATGGCCAAATAAAAGTTTCAAATGTTTAAATACAAAAGGTAATATGGCCTTCAATGGGCAATGGATGATAATTTTAAAAGTGCTTGAATATTTTTATATCAGTAGGAATAACGTTCCTTATTAAAAGGAAAAAATTACAGATTTTTAGGTATCGTATCTCATTATTAAATAAATAATTCGTTTGAACTCGACCAATTTGTCTCCTATACGTAATTATGGTTTAAACTGTGGTCCAATAATAATTAAAAAAAGAGCTGCCCTTGTTATACTGTCAAAACTGTCAAGTGTCAATGTAATTTTTTTTTAATTATTATTGGACCACAGTTTAAACCATACTTACGTATAGGAGACAAATTGGTCGAGTTCAAACGAATTATTTATTTATTAATGATATACGATACCTAAAAATCTGTAATTTTTTCCTGTTAATAAGGAACGTTATTCCAACTGATATAAAAATATTCAAGCACTTTTAAAATTATCATCCATTGCCCATTGTCAAAATTTGAGACAAGTACTCAAATGTAAGTTTGTAAAGAAGAAACTTGTATTTCAAATTTAACTTTTCTTAATGCAAAAAGCAAATTACTTTTTATAATTAACTTTATAATTTTGTGTTTATACATTTCGAAAAAATTGCTTTAAATTTTATTAATTTAATAAAAAGTATATCAACGGTATTTCCAAAAGCACAGATAAAAATATCGTGCTTTCAACAATACCACAAAAAGCACAGCAACCCTCACGTAAAAAATGTACATAGTCTATAGGTTAATGACCTAGACTTCAAGATTTTCAAGTTTGACAAGTGTTTTAACCTCAAATTTCCTAACAGTTTTCACATATTTTATCAATATAAGCTGAAAACAACTTAAATACACAAAATTATCGACAAATACAGTGTAAAATACGTAAACAAAACACGACAGAACATAAATATGGTCTCTAAACTATAAACTTCAAGCTATTTGGACAGTTGGTGGCAAACTATAAAAATCCCAGAAAACTCCACAAAATGACCAAAAAAGGTCTCAAAAATGCTTAAAATTATACGGAAGTGGGCGCCATTTGTCACGTTGATAATGCCCGACAGATTTCACCAAGTGACAAAACAGAAATATGTACGGAATAACGTAAACAGAACGTATGATGAGGAGCTTAATGAAACAGGTTAGTAAATATCACAGTCTTTATTCCTATGCAGCTCTATACATGATGTTAATCAATTGTGAACATAACTTTGCTCATAATTTTTACTCTACCAGAAAATATGTTTAGCTCAGCGGAAGGCTGGTCGTTTTACACAAGTAAAGGTATGTTATAATTCACAATTCTTAGATAGTAATTTGTTAGTCCCTACTTATAGAGTTGCCACCAATTCCAATCTGAGTTCAAATAACTATTACTGATGTCCTAATTCCCTAATTATAAACATAATTTCCACAGACCTTAATCTAAAGAAAACTTTCCTTCCTGGACGATCCACTCGATGTGGTCCAGGTCGGCAGACTGGTGGAGCGGTCCCAGCACACTGCGTCGCAAGCCACAGTATCCTCGGTCAGCTCACAGCAGCTTTTGAAGGTGTACTGAATCCTCCTGCTTATGGCACGCCTACTAGGTTGGTTTATACCTTTATATCCTATTTCACTACTTGAATGTTTACTGAATGATCAGGAACCGAAACATGAATTTATTACTTACAGATCTAAAGAGAGTTCCTGCCAAATACTGAATGTCTATATAAGCTACTTCATAACTTTACTGAACCTGAATATAGTTGGAGCCTGTATCGGAATAACTGAATGCAATACTACAAAATGAATCATCCAACCATAACAGCAAATCAGGAAGCTAAATTATTCTCAATGTATCTAAACTTGCTAACAGAAAACAGAAACTATGTAGACGGAAATTTAAATCAGTACATACTGAAAATATCCAGAAAACTAAATGACCTA
Source organism: Acleris cristana (assembly GCA_948252455.1). Lineage (NCBI taxonomy): Eukaryota > Metazoa > Arthropoda > Insecta > Lepidoptera > Tortricidae > Acleris > Acleris cristana. The sequence continues at coordinate 31,416,688 of OX411771.1, forward strand.
CTGAAAACATCCGGAAACTAAATGAAACTGAAAAACTAGAAACCCAGTCCAGCTATAAAGACAGAGAAATTGCTCTGATTAGCACTACCATAAGAACTATATGAGACATGTGAGCTGACCTTTAAGGTTGACAAAATTATGAATCTACCGGAAAACTTCAAGGAAAATCCCTGGTAATCTCGACGCTCAGACATTCCCTCCTCTCCGCGTTTGAGAAACAATAACTGGAAATTTACCATTTGGTCAGAGAATTGCACATTATATTGCAACAAATGCCTCCATCAGCAAGATGTTATTAATTATTACTTACTAGTTCCTTTCACCGAAATATGACTGAAAGTATGTACTATATCTCCACAGCAGGTGCTGGTTACATTATCGAGGATGGCTCCTCCGCTGTCATTCAGCTTAAGTCTGATTTTATAATGGGCTATCATCTTGGACATCTTGATGAAAGCTAGTCAAAACATAGATGCAATCAAAATGCATAGAATGTAGCTATACAATTTAGGTAGTCTGGGTAATTAGGTACCCAATTAATATATTAGCTACATGAAAGTACTAGATTCAATTAACTTTTGAATGAAATGTGTTTTTGTTATATTTTTGTATGTACAATTACTGCCAAAAGAAATCTTTGAATTGTTTTGTTTACTTAATAAATGTAATTAACTATTGACTCCATTTATTGATTAATTACAAATATTTATTATTCCCCTAATTCAAGGTAATTTACCCTAACGCGGCAACACCAACCTACAAATCTATGGTGTTGACGTTTGACAATCAAAAGTAATGAACAGTAATGCCATTAACACCTTAAATATTTCCCCAGTCTTTAGGTTCCGTTTCACGCAAGATATGCAACGTTACACTTTTGTATAGGCAAAATTAAAAGTGATACTTACGAGTTGGTCTGTCCTTTCAATACACCTTTTAACAGCTGAAGATGTGCGGTACATACCTAGCTACGGCTTACTGTCTCTGTCCAAGGACAATCAGTGGTCACTGAACATACACATATGCCTAGTTGTTGTCTGAAAGTTCAAGAACACACCACCTTTGTGAGAATATTTAGGTTATTAAGGAAGTTATTTAGCAATAAAACCAAAGGGCTACTAATGTTGTTAAATTAAATGTTGAAACAGGATATCTGGAAGCGCACTAAATCAATTATAGGGCTACTTACTCATCCACCAAAACTTACTTAATTAGTTTTGTAGCCGGGCAAGTAAAGAAAACAACGACTTGCGAGACTATTGTTTATTTATCGGCTTGACGATGCTTAGTAAAGGAGAGATCACAATTATATGTATCACAATACTGAGTGTTACAGCCGTTACAAGTAAAAACAACTAATAGGTTCGACGGGGCGCGCGGATAAGCGCGCGCAGGTGACTCGTACGCCGCGTGAAATTCGGAACACTGACTGACGTCACAGACTACTCCGAGTAAGTAGTTGTACGATAGCGCGACGGGCGTTGAACGAAACGACCGGATCGCGTAGGGTGAGTGACAGCGGTTGACTCTTGGGGTTGCCGCGCTATAGACTCCCCCTCCAAGTCACCAGATCGACCCGATGGTGGCTTGGCAGGACGCCCTTTCTTTCGGGCGGACTCTATAACAGTCGATGGGCCTATATACGGGTTAGGGCGCTGGCATGGTACTTGCCTTTTATCTGACCATTTTATCACAAACCTCGTACGTAGTAGGGGAAATGACTTTGGTGACCTGTGCCCTCGCGCTTAGGAGCAAATTTGGGACTCCACCAGGACAAGGTCGCCATTGTGATAGCATGGTGCGGGACGACGCTCCTTGTCAGCATATTCCTTGCGGTTGTCTTGCTGATTTTCAATCCGTCACTTTACTTCTTGTAATGTGGAGGCGAACCTCTGGAGATAAGGCGTGATTTGCGGCACAAATGTTTCGCTTTGGACGATACTCCTTAAATCCGTCGTGACGTCCAGTGATGAACGTAGTTCTCTAGCGAACGTTAAGAAAGCGGCAGTGTTACCCGTTCCCTGGTTTACGCGGTGTTCAAGGCGAAACGCACTGCCTGTACCTTCTCTGGCCATCCTCGGTGGTCCGTCAGCAACATGGACAGCATTTGCTTCATGTCCCGGTTCTTCCTTTCAGCTGGATTTGCTTGTGGATGATACACAGGTAGCAGATTCTGTTGTACATCAAATACATACATGAGTTTCTGCATAACGGCGGACACGAATTGGGTTCCGTCAGCTGAAATCACTCGGCGTGGGAACCCATAACTCAGAAAAACTTCCTCGAGGAGTGTCTTCGCACATGTTTCCGCGGTAGCCTCAATAAGTGGGAAAATCTCTACCCACCTACTGGCAGTATCCTCCACTAAAAATATCTATCTCTCCCCATTTTCCCCTTCAGGAAGAGGTCCAAACAAATCCATCGCTAAAACTTCCATCCGTTGCTGTGTCACCGGAATCTGTAACAAACCCGCTGGTTTTAAGTTCATGGGCTTAAAAGCCTGACATAGATCGCACGATTTTGATGTACTTCGCTACGTACTGCCTCATATTTCTAAAAAAGTAACGCTCCTGGATCTTCTTCAAGGTACGTTCTAGGCCAAGGTGTCCAGCTGTTGGAGCATCGTGAAACTTCTGTAACCCTCCCTACCAACTCGCCTATTTCTCTCTTAGCACCTATGTACCTAAAGATTAACTTAGATTATTAAAGCTCTGAAACTGAAAGCTGTAAAACTATGTAAAGCTACTATTAACTTCCTGCCTTTAAATATAAAGAGTAAGAATGAATAAATAATGTTGAATTGGCCATATGATCGTCTAGTGTCTAGGAACCTACATTGTGAACCCGTTATAAACAGTAACCTAAGAACTTTTCGTGCATATAAGATTTGGTATAGTTACATGAATATAGCCTAATCCTTTAGCCTACAAAATTAAGTGAGAAGTGAAGTGGAGTAATAAGGTGAATGATGATTAGTATTATAACAAATAAAGGTCAGTTAAAGTCTTTAGGTCTATTTAGTGATTGTTAGCTAGAAACTGGAAAGTATGCTTAAGGCATTTTATCTTGCGCCTATGGTCAGAGCCCATGACTCCCCGCTCATGACTGTGGGACTCGTCTACCAGACTGGACATCCCTCCAGCGCTACAAATCTTTTCTTTCCAGGAGAGTCATTGATTTTACAGTCTTTGTCAGTTGTTAATAATAGTTTAGTCAGTGATAGTCTGTCATCAGTTACCAAAGGACAAGAGGGGATATTCACAAAGCTCCTTACTCCATTGCAGGAGAGAAATATAAAATAATAGTCATATGGTATTGTATGTAAATCATATTAAATTTACTAGGAGCTGAATTATTTACATGTCATAGTCGAGCTGTCAGGATGTAGATAGTAATGGTAAGTAGTCATATAAGACCAAGTTTATGAAGCTTGAGATAATTTCAATTCACTGCAATTTCTATGAAGAGTCCAGTTTTAAATATAACAATGGTAATTCCTTAAAATGATTATGAATCTTTCTAGTCATGATGAATGCTGGTTTTAATGATGATTTCAATCATAATTTGTAGATATTTGATGAAGTATGTTCCCGCAGGAATGGGGTTGTGGTTCCAACTGCTCACAGACTATAAGGCCGGTTTACCCTTGAGTAATACCAGGCAGGGTACGTAACCCATAGTGTAAACAGAGAAATCACTTGAAGTAAAATATTCAATATAGGTTGAGAGAAATCAGTCAATCTCTTATAGGATCATCCATTGTTGATGTATAAATGGCTATCTGCCATAGACTAGAAATAATCACGTATCATTAGCTTACTTTGCTCAAGCTTTAGGTATACTGGAACTGTCGTATGTAATGTAATGAACAATCTGTTTCATTGATATTATCTACAAATTGCAGCTTACTTTGCTCAAGCTGTTTTGTTGATATTATAACTTGTCAGAAATTGTATCTGTAGTAAATACTTATTTTATTTTTTTGAAGGGGATTCCAGTTCACAGCCTCAATCAAACATTTGTAATGTAGATTTGAAGGTATAGTAAAGCTTTCCAGTCTTGATACTATTTAATATTTTTAAGTACATTTACTAGAAGGAGTGACCTCGGTCATTGTAGTGCATGTTCTTATGCATAAATTCCCGTAGGAATGACAGATGAAATTACAATACAGGGACTAGCCGGTGCCCGTAGACAGTGACGGCAGAGTCGTAACTCAGTATGTAAAGTAAATCACTGCCCAGAAGATCAAATGAGGGAAGACAGTCCAACTCATAAATATGACTTTGAAATTTCTTATTGAATGCTGATTGTCTGCTAAAGACTAGAAATATTTACTTTCTGATAAGCTTGCTTGATCATTATTGGTTAAGTCAATGTTAAATTGATTTACAATAAACTGAAATCTCCTTAGGGCAAAATAGATAGGTATGGGAATAAATAGTATATTCCCCAGATTCTTTAGTTATGGCGGATAACATATTTAATTTAAACTTCCTACAACTTTCCCTATATATAGTAGAGGTATAGGACCAAACACGGATGAGTTTAAAATATTATTTTAATTCTCAAGAATTATACCTACATACCTAGTTGAAATCCTACTGGTTTTAATTCCTAGTTCCCTACTTTCCCTACATTGAAGCTACCCTATCCTACTGATATGGCCTATTCTACTTGCTATACCTAAGGGCTTACCTCACCCGGTAATTAGATAGGTCCCTAGGGAATCTGGAAAGTTCAGCTGAGTCGGCTGAGAAGGCAACCTAAACGCTCGTGTTGTGTTTACCTCCCCCCTCACTTTTGGTGAACCGTAGTTCTCAGGGACAGTGAGAGTAAGGCGCCCTATTGTGTGGTTTAGTATATATAAATAATAATATATTTATCGGGACCCAGGCTCAACTCCAATAAAGCTTCCGTGAGTGCGCGCCGGCATGCCATCTATTGTGGACCTCACTTGTTCTTTAAAGGCTGACATTGAGACTAAGTAGGCACTTCTTCGGATGTCTATGTTGGTAAAGAGACATCCGGGCTTGCCCAAGGCTCTTTTAGACTCTAATAGTTCCAAATCTGAGGCTCCGTTAGGGTTCCTCGGACTTGTCAGACATTTACTAGTGGTAGCCTGATCACTGTTCTGGTACAAATGTATGCTAGTCTAGCTTAACACAACAATAAATTCCCCACTACACAAGGAATATTTTTTCGAACAGCTAATTAATATAATGTACCAGACACAAATGATAACCAACCCAAAACTTCTGAAAAGTACACAGAAAGGATTAAATAACACAACACAAATAAAATCAATTAAAATTCACACCGTAAAGACAATAAAAACAGTAGTCTCACCAAAATACCCAGATTAATAATATTTATCTAAAAACCCGATCCCTGTCGACTGAAGTAGCCCTAGAATACAAAATCTCTATACTAATTTGCAGACCCCAATCGTCCCCTATCATACATAAAAATTACGGTGCTTTCACGTTGCATTCCCTTACATGACAAGAGTCAATTCCCCTCATAATAAGTATTACCTATACCCTACGTTAAACTTTTCCCTAAAACCTCGCGAATAGAATTTTAATAAATTTGTAACTAAAACCCATTTTATAAAAAACCAATAGGTATAACTTAACTTCAATAATTCACCTGACTACCTACACCGCAATAACCATATACTACAGAACCGCAGGTAAATTAACGTGAATCTCACGTGGAACGATAACTCTACGCTATGTCTCCCGACGCCGACGAATATCTACACGACTCCGCAATATTCCCTACATGAACTGAACTAGAATCACTAATAAATAACACAACGAACGATGGTTGAAGTAAGGCTGCTACGCGACGTAGTTTAATTTACCTAACACCCTTAACCGGTCCGCAAATAGGTACTAAACTGTAACTAGTAAGCTAAATATCACTGCTATAATAAATAAAGAAGTTATATTGTTAACGTAACGCTCTTCTCCTATATGTAAAATACCGGGAAATATATAACCGTAATCTACACTGAAGGATGTAACGATCCACAATACACGAACACGATAACACGATATAAAAACCAAAGTAAATTATCGTAAATATAAATTATACGTAACGAGTATAGCTATGTATCGAGCGAGAGAGACCTAGCCTAACCGCCTAGTTGTTCCTTGTTCGAAGTCCCGCGCTAAGTGTCCGTCCTCCGTCCTTCTAACTTTCCTTTACCCCTCCCTTTTTGGTTGAATTCAATATCCAACGTTTTCCACAGTGTGTTATTTCCTGCAATTTCGTCCTCAATCCTGCAATTTTGATCCTTATATACCCCATATAGAGTGCATTTCATAAACTGTTTGTTCTCTTTCTCTTTCTGTTGTATAGCGTCACTCCTCACACGGACATGTCGCCAAGCCATGTTACGTATTTTCGTCTTGTTTAATCTAAAATAAACTCTAATACGCTTCTACATAAGGTTTATTTTCCAATTTCCGCACTTAATTGTATAAGTAACCAATCCTGACACTTAAGATTGATCCTTACGCTGACAGTATAAGATACATTTCTCTTCGCTTTTATTTTTTCATTTTTACGTTAGTTAAGGTAAATGCACGTTTCCCCGAACATCCCTTTGGTGAATTGGACAAGCCAACCGTGTGGATCTCATAAAGTGAATAAATTAGGAAAATACTGTTTAGACGTAATAGCTTCGGTATAAATACAAACCTAACATTATTAATAACATTTAGAACCATTGTTTAGTCTTAAATAGATACATCCATCCCTAGCCTGAAGCCCGTATTAATGCCATAAGTTCGGTAAATAGTTTTTATATTTTAAAAGAAGTTTATAAAAGAATTACCTAGTTCATTAATGCTAGGTAATTACTCATTAATTTCATATAGTTTTAGTTATTGAGAAAACATAAAACTGAATAAAAATAGTTCATGTTTATTCAGTATAAAAATAATTACATGACATGCACTTTCCCCTGACTCCTAATGCTATTCGTTGAATCGTTCTAGTAGAATAAGGTTGATACTTCATCGAATTATCATTGTTGTCAATTTCTATAAACATTACTGCACTAAATAAAGGGATAAGTTCGCCTTTGTACATAGTTCATATTCATATAAGTGTTAATTTGTAAAACGATTTCTTTTTGTGCAATAAACAGTTTACTTACTTACTTACTTACTTTACTTAAATCACTTAATTGCGCAGAACACAAAACTAATTAAATAACAACTCAGGAATCCCCTATTTTTCAATCGCAAAGGTAACCTAACCCGTTTTATGATCTTAAGAAGTATACGCAATTCCTTAGCGGTTTTCACAAGTACCACAGCACGACGATCAATCGACCCTGTCAGTCAGCTAATTATTGGTTTTACCGCGTTGTGGAAGGGATAAGTTCCTGGGTAGCAGAAGTAAAGTATCATCTAATATAAATACTCTACTAATAGTTTCACAATAGAGGAAGGTCGGCAATATGGTATGTTCTGTGAATTGTACGTTTACCCCAATCTCGGCGAAACAGCGCCATCTAGTCTCGCCAATTCGATTAATAGCTCTAGAATACAAAGGCAGCGCCGGCGTCAAATCGTCGCGGCGCCTGTGCAGTGAGCCAGTGAGCGCTCTAGATCAAAATAGTATCAACTCAAAAACTTGCTAGTCTTGTTTCAAGTTTATTGGAGTTGTAATAAGGTTGATTTTAGAATACAGTCGTATTTCGAACTGTCACCGTTCCGATCCAACAGTGCGATATGTAATTCCATCCCGTTTCTATATATCAATAATCTTTGTTTTTAGTTTGATATTTTAAATCTGTTCAGTAATTGTTCACGAGATTCTGTTTAGCTCGCGTTCTTACGTGCAAGAAATAAAAGCGCGCTTATTATGATAGCAGTAAGGTTGTATTTCGAGATTAAATTTTAATAGTTATTTGGATATGAAGTTATCATTATAACGAATATAATTTTTATACTAAACTTTTATGTATAATGTTATTTTTTCTCTCGTTAGAGCCTAAATTGAAATGAATTATATAGTTGCGAATTAAACGGGCATATCTGATCCGTTACAATCAACCCCCAAAATTTACATAGGTGACAGAATTGTTTAACCGGAGGAAATTTTTCCAATCTCACACTAAATTCGCAAATATATTCTACTAATTTGTTAACACTATCTCTCAAATGTAAAAGCCATTACAATAATGGTGTGATGTGTGTTGAAACCAAAAGAATAGAAATTGATTACAGAATGTAACCCTCAACCTGTCGATATGCCAACCATGAACTATCATCACTCTTCGCAAGGAACACAAGGTCTCAGCAAGAGGAACCTGGGTTGTGAATCCAAATCTACTCTAGTAGTATGATCTTGCCCCTTCACAACAATTCGGCGACCACGTTGCTCGGTCTATGAATTTGACTTACATTGCCCAAGCCATAAGTGATCAGACAAAACCCCCCCTCTAGAAACCGAATGCCTTTGATAGCTAAAATGCTAACAATCCAACAGTTATTATATCCAAATTAAGAAATTCCACCCCATTATCAACATCTATATCCTTTGGCGCATGTGAAGTTGCCGAAAAAATATGACAATAGCCACTGTGGGCTGCCGGTAGAGTATGAGTTTTCTATGGAAGCAGACTTAGAAACTGCAATTTGATCTAACCTAACACCTATTCCATAGCTAACCCATTGTCAGTGTAGTGCCTTGAAACATAGTGTCAACAAACCGATTCCCATTTCTATAGAAACTATTGAATTATTAAGGCCCTTGATACTTTCCTTTTTTTTTTGTGCGGAAATAGCTTTCATCTACCTAATACCTTCCCCATTCTCACTTCCATACGCCCCTAACAAAACACTAGGCTCAATTAGAATGGAAATCTTAAAAAATATATACCACCTACTTATTAACTATTATTATACTTATACAGAAAATACCCCCAGTTAATCAACCAATTCACCCGTGAAGTAACTATGCATTGAATGTACAACCCCCCTTTCTTATAACGACATTGGCCCACAAACTACTTTGGAAGCCTTATAAAAGTAGGTTTTCTACAACTATAAAACATTTATGGTCTAAACTATATTAAAACGAAAAATAGTTTTTAGTTTGAATTACGTACAGACGTATCTGTTAAAATTAAAAACATTTATGGTCTAGTTTATATTAAAAACCTTTATTTTTATTTTTTATAATTATTTCTTGTTTTTTTTTTTTATACAACTCGTAACCGTTGATGATAACCAAAAAAGAACCAAGCGCAAAGAATACTATACTTGCAAGTATGCTTAAAGTAATCATATTACAAAACAATTAAAAATTAAAATATCAATCCCGCCGCCATAAACTCTGACTTAATCTTAACCCTTAACAATGTCGCTACATTAAGATTGTATTTAAATTAATAATTTCGCATTTGATTTGAAATCTCAATATCTACAATTCTACATATAACTGTAAAATCCCAACCCCCATACCTCAGTCGTGTACCTACTACCTACCTTTCTCTATTGCTTATTTTACCCAAACCAAATAATTTATTAATTCCAAAGCTAAATCAATTGGCAACGTTTACGTCCACCAAAACCTTTATTTTGAATAAAGGCTTAAAATCTTAACAACCTAAACTTCCTTAGATACTTAAATATGAATAGTTTCTTTTTCACTCTATTTTTATAATAAAACATAACTACTTAGTAATTGCAAACCCATAAGTCCGGCCCTAGAATGCGGAGTCGTGAGCATTGTATCACTCGGTAAGCTACTACTATATAACTATTTTAAACTTAATTTCAATAGTGATAAGGTTGATATCGAAATACTATTTAGTCTTAAACCTAAAACAATATGCCTTCATACGGAGTTACCTACTAAAAGTTTGCTTATATTTATTGTGCTACCTACTTTGATTCTTGCTTATTACCCACAATTTTCGAAAAATATAAAATAAAACTAACTAATTTAATAACTAAGAGCTCTAATTATTTGACTACTTTATATGTTGTTAACATATGCATACCTACGCAATAACTTTTATCTATCAATTTAAAAGCTAGGACAAAATCACTACAAAAGTCACCTATCTAAACATGGTTGTGCAAACATCATTAGCAAAATGATCTACTTATAACTGACGCCATACCTAACTACGTATCTTGACAGTTGTCACCGGACATATCCAAACATAATTAAATACCTTCATCCTATCCCTAAGATTCGCTTCATGCCTGCACAAGATCAAGTCAAAACCCATGTTTCCATCATTAAAATCAGGTATCTTAAAAATAAATTAAATAGCAAGGTAACACCATTTGTAGTTATCGAACTGTCGTCTAACAAATTACCTAACTTACTCAATAGGTAACTATAATATTATGATGTTTTAATCCTACTTATAGTTTTAACTTTTGACACTGTCGTTTTGTCAATCGTTATACCTACTTACGTAACATACTTAAATTAGGTACGTCAATCTAATTCTTGTTATCCTAATTTTCCTATCTCGTCTAAATTGACAGTTAAACAATCTATTCCATAGATAGATATCCTAAATATAGGTACCTAGATACTAATGTTATAAATGTAAGAGTACTCACGGCTAGACCGATTTCGATAAAACTTTCAATATGGAAACAACCTAAACCGAGAGGGAGAATATAAAAGCACTTTACCCGCGAGTAGTGATAAGATAAATGACTTCAACGCGGAAAAAGTCGCTGACACATACTAGTGGTGAAATAACCAAGCCTTGTTTTTCCCATCCAAACAACCAGAGGTAACCTTACGAATAACGATAGCATCTGTAAATCTTCTAATCGATAGATATTGCCATCTTGCGATGATTTGGATAAACTATTTACTAAACTTGCAAAGTGTTCTAATCGGTTAGTTATAGCGCCCTCTAATGGAAATTTATATAAGTACAGATATCGCCATCTATCAATGATTTGTGTAAACTATGGACCAAAATTACAAAATGTTATCGGCTAATATTAGCGCCCTCTAGCTGAGATTTAAATAAGTTCGACCTTCCAACCATAGATAAGAGTGCTTCCATCTTATCAAAGTACAATACGCATTTTAAACCAGAATCAGACACATATTACCTGAAAGGTAATTAAACCAATTTTAATCCAAGAAAACTCGACATAGACGTTAACGCACAGCATTAATAAAATATCGGCGTGAAATAATTTCCGTGTCCTATTTAAACGCAAAACTTTTACATACACACATACGACTTCACAACTAACATAAGTACATACAAAACGCCATGTATTGCCAAAAAAAAACGCTTTTTTTTTTAAATGACAATTACATCCTTAATAGTTTTAATAGTTTAATTAACCGCGACGGACGCCATTGTAAGCAATGACTTAACCAAACCGCTTTCTATTAATTTTTCTCATCTATGGTTATTGTCACGTGGTGTTTAAATACTCTGTGGTTATTTTATCGTCTTAGACATATCCTATAATCTGTGATCGTCTTTAGACAGACATATCCTATAATCTGTGGTCTCAATTTGTCAAGATAAAACTGAGGACCTATGTCACCTATTTTTAACAAATTAGTTACCATTTTTGGATCATTATACAGCGTTTAACGTTTTAAACACCTGATCAAACACATAAAGTAATAATTTTAGCAAACAAGGTGTATAATTTATGGAATCTGTTCCCTTCTAACGACAACTTGGTCTGAAAGAGAACCATTCGTAAAACGTAAGTATACTATCGACGTCTTTTACTATTTTAAACGTTTTCATGTATTTGCGAGTTAAAACTTATAGTATTACCCCTAATGCTTTTATTTAAAGACTTATATTATCTAATAAAGATACCTAACGTACCTAGCTTACCTAGTAGTAAGTAAATTTATTTGTTGTTTTTTTTTCTAGTGTTGTTTTCAGTAACTAATGGAATATCTTGTTTGTTTCAGCCTGCATTCTTTTGTCTTTGTGAAATGAAACCCCCGCTGATATATAAGAGAAAATTTACCTTGCCGACATGACAATGTCAATGAAGGCTTTTCTGTCTACAAGGTTTAAACAAACTAGCAACAATTGTGCTGTAAGTTAAAACCTGTGGAACTAACGCAAGCTGTGGGATTTGGTTTTCTACTTCTGGTTGAAATACTAAGTAAAGTGATGTGATAGTGTTTTATTGCATTTTTAGGTTAAAGAAAAAAAATGTTATCCTATCTTTTTGCACATTTTCCTTTGTTATGCACTATTCTTGAATTATACATACATGACATACATGTGTTTCTTAATAATTTTCTCGTAACAACTAAGCTAGCACGGTTTGTTTACTATATGCATTGACGGGCAATTTTTTAACTTAAAAGAATCCGTTTAACCTTGCCTTCTATTATGTAAGTGCCTGGTTTTAAATAGCTTTGTTTAATATACACACTTGTTTTATGGGAATGTTCTAACAACCCTCTGACTTTACTGTACTGTATGTGAGAAGTTTCTAAATCTTGGCAGCGGTACTAAATACTACAATAGCATTCAAACCTTGTTATCCAATATCAAAGACCTACTTATAATTAGTTTAAATAATATGATGATTTTAATTAACTGTAAAGTCATCATTATTTTCTGATAACCAATTTACTAACCAACCTGCTACTTAATATACTTTGTAAAACTTATAAATTGGTATCTTAGCAGTTTAAAAATAAGGTATTGCATCCTAAATATAAACTTCTTATTTTATTCATACTCAAGACAAAACATACATCTGTTCATCTAAGTTCTAAGCTAAAACTAAACAACCCCCCGATTTTTAAACTAGTGACATGGATACTATTAAGGTATTGAACCTTCCTACTGAAAAAGGGTGTTACCTATTATTTAACAATACATTCTTTTCTTTAATGCACATAACAAGTATTTAACAGACCGCTTTTACTTTAAACCTGACTAGTCTACTTATTCCTTTTTACCTAGTTTCTAGTCTAGACAAACAGTCATGACATATTTTAGATGAGAAGAAGCATCAGGCATATTAATTAAATGGTAAGTTATGGTAAGTTTAGTTTACAAAGTTAAAATTGAAATATACTAGTCTAATAAAGATAGGATTTATTTAAAAAAATATTCTTTTATTGGAAAAGACTATAGCAACTATGCTTATACTGCCAAATTTACACTATTTTGATTATTACTTGAAGTTAACGGTTTTTTTATAACTGAATAAATTTATTTTTTCAAACAACCGTTAAGCTAAGAAAATAAACTGAAATTTGATATTTAAGTTCTACCCTATAATCAGTAAAGTTATATCAATGAAATCTATGAAAACTGAATATTATAATTAGTTTTTGTTGATTATGCTTAATTTAATTATTTAAATAATTTAATCGGTCTGCAACGATTTTAAAAGATTAAGAATTTTATAATTTACCTGCATTAAAAATCTATAGAAAAATACATTTATGAGCGGTTGAAAGTTTTCGTAAGCAACATTTATAAACTTTATATTATACCTAAAATAATTTTACCTATAATATTTTAACAAAAGTGTAAGTAAATTAAAGTGAGATTTAAATATTAATGTACTTGAAAAAATTACCACGAATTCTTTATGACCTATTCTTACTTGTGCAAAAGTTATGTAATATGCTCTGTAAACTACATTAAATTTAACTTAGTATAATCTATGGTAGTCAGTGCCCTTTATATTTTTCTTTTAGTCTATGATTTAGTTTCTTAACTATAAACCAAATTTAATTTAAGTAAAGTGTTTCATCTAAAAATAAGTGAAGTAAAATGTAATAGTGAATCTTACATATAAAAAAGTGAATAAGTACTTGACTAGAGAAGTAGAGAACAACCGGTGTTTCGAGTTAACCTGAACTGCTACTAACTACGTTTATTGTGTCATGGGGTCATGACACTTGTACTGGCAAATAAAGTTAACGAGACTACATTTTGCAGTGATTACGACTTATCAATGGAAGACGCCAAACTAATATAAAGTGTTTTACGCGCCTGTGGATCTCTAAGAACTTTAACGCGACCTAACCTTTTGTATTATTTGTGTAAATTAAAAGAGACGTTTTTAAATTTAAATTTTAACTTATTTAACCATTAAACATTAACTATACCTTTATCTTATATGACTATCCATTCTCACGGCAACAAATTGGTGTCCTAAGACACCCTTCGTTTTAATTAAAACCAGATAAAAATTGTACCTACCTAACTTATTCTTACTCTTTATTGTTTTTTTTTTTTAATTTACTTTTAAGAGTGTAGTAACTAAAAGTTCATTATCCTGGTCACTACGGCACGCTAAATTGTAACCCTCCCTACCAAAACTCTCCTAATCTCTTAGTAAACTTATGTACCTAAAGAAACTTAGATTATTAAAGCTCTGAAACTGAAAGCTGTAAAACTATGTAAAGCTACTATTAACTTCCTGCCTTTAAATATAAAGAGTAAGAATGAATAAATAATGTTGAATTGGCCATATGATCGTCTAGTGTCTAGGAACCTACATTGTGAACCCGTTATAAACAGTAACCTAAGAACTTTTCGTGCATATAAGATTTGGTATAGTTACATGAATATAGCCTAATCCTTTAGCCTACAAAATTAAGTGAGAAGTGAAGTGGAGTAATAAGGTGAATGATGATTAGTATTATAACAAATAAAGGTCAGTTAAAGTCTTTAGGTCTATTTAGTGATTGTTAGCTAGAAACTGGAAAGTATGCTTAAGGCATTTTATCTTGCGCCTATGGTCAGAGCCCATGACTCCCCGCTCATGACTGTGGGACTCGTCTACCAGACTGGACATCCCTCCAGCGCTACAAATCTTTTCTTTCCAGGAGAGTCATTGATTTTACAGTCTTTGTCAGTTGTTAATAATAGTTTAGTCAGTGATAGTCTGTCATCAGTTACCAAAGGACAAGAGGGGATATTCACAAAGCTCCTTACTCCATTGCAGGAGAGAAATATAAAATAATAGTCATATGGTATTGTATGTAAATCATATTAAATTTACTAGGAGCTGAATTATTTACATGTCATAGTCGAGCTGTCAGGATGTAGATAGTAATGGTAAGTAGTCATATAAGACCAAGTTTATGAAGCTTGAGATAATTTCAATTCACTGCAATTTCTATGAAGAGTCCAGTTTTAAATATAACAATGGTAATTCCTTAAAATGATTATGAATCTTTCTAGTCATGATGAATGCTGGTTTTAATGATGATTTCAATCATAATTTGTAGATATTTGATGAAGTATGTTCCCGCAGGAATGGGGTTGTGGTTCCAACTGCTCACAGACTATAAGGCCGGTTTACCCTTGAGTAATACCAGGCAGGGTACGTAACCCATAGTGTAAACAGAGAAATCACTTGAAGTAAAATATTCAATATAGGTTGAGAGAAATCAGTCAATCTCTTATAGGATCATCCATTGTTGATGTATAAATGGCTATCTGCCATAGACTAGAAATAATCACGTATCATTAGCTTACTTTGCTCAAGCTTTAGGTATACTGGAACTGTCGTATGTAATGTAATGAACAATCTGTTTCATTGATATTATCTACAAATTGCAGCTTACTTTGCTCAAGCTGTTTTGTTGATATTATAACTTGTCAGAAATTGTATCTGTAGTAAATACTTATTTTATTTTTTTGAAGGGGATTCCAGTTCACAGCCTCAATCAAACATTTGTAATGTAGATTTGAAGGTATAGTAAAGCTTTCCAGTCTTGATACTATTTAATATTTTTAAGTACATTTACTAGAAGGAGTGACCTCGGTCATTGTAGTGCATGTTCTTATGCATAAATTCCCGTAGGAATGACAGATGAAATTACAATACAGGGACTAGCCGGTGCCCGTAGACAGTGACGGCAGAGTCGTAACTCAGTATGTAAAGTAAATCACTGCCCAGAAGATCAAATGAGGGAAGACAGTCCAACTCATAAATATGACTTTGAAATTTCTTATTGAATGCTGATTGTCTGCTAAAGACTAGAAATATTTACTTTCTGATAAGCTTGCTTGATCATTATTGGTTAAGTCAATGTTAAATTGATTTACAATAAACTGAAATCTCCTTAGGGCAAAATAGATAGGTATGGGAATAAATAGTATATTCCCCAGATTCTTTAGTTATGGCGGATAACATATTTAATTTAAACTTCCTACAACTTTCCCTATATATAGTAGAGGTATAGGACCAAACACGGATGAGTTTAAAATATTATTTTAATTCTCAAGAATTATACCTACATACCTAGTTGAAATCCTACTGGTTTTAATTCCTAGTTCCCTACTTTCCCTACATTGAAGCTACCCTATCCTACTGATATGGCCTATTCTACTTGCTATACCTAAGGGCTTACCTCACCCGGTAATTAGATAGGTCCCTAGGGAATCTGGAAAGTTCAGCTGAGTCGGCTGAGAAGGCAACCTAAACGCTCGTGTTGTGTTTACCTCCCCCCTCACTTTTGGTGAACCGTAGTTCTCAGGGACAGTGAGAGTAAGGCGCCCTATTGTGTGGTTTAGTATATATAAATAATAATATATTTATCGGGACCCAGGCTCAACTCCAATAAAGCTTCCGTGAGTGCGCGCCGGCATGCCATCTATTGTGGACCTCACTTGTTCTTTAAAGGCTGACATTGAGACTAAGTAGGCACTTCTTCGGATGTCTATGTTGGTAAAGAGACATCCGGGCTTGCCCAAGGCTCTTTTAGACTCTAATAGTTCCAAATCTGAGGCTCCGTTAGGGTTCCTCGGACTTGTCAGACATTTACTAGTGGTAGCCTGATCACTGTTCTGGTACAAATGTATGCTAGTCTAGCTTAACACAACAATAAATTCCCCACTACACAAGGAATATTTTTTCGAACAGCTAATTAATATAATGTACCAGACACAAATGATAACCAACCCAAAACTTCTGAAAAGTACACAGAAAGGATTAAATAACACAACACAAATAAAATCAATTAAAATTCACACCGTAAAGACAATAAAAACAGTAGTCTCACCAAAATACCCAGATTAATAATATTTATCTAAAAACCCGATCCCTGTCGACTGAAGTAGCCCTAGAATACAAAATCTCTATACTAATTTGCAGACCCCAATCGTCCCCTATCATACATAAAAATTACGGTGCTTTCACGTTGCATTCCCTTACATGACAAGAGTCAATTCCCCTCATAATAAGTATTACCTATACCCTACGTTAAACTTTTCCCTAAAACCTCGCGAATAGAATTTTAATAAATTTGTAACTAAAACCCATTTTATAAAAAACCAATAGGTATAACTTAACTTCAATAATTCACCTGACTACCTACACCGCAATAACCATATACTACAGAACCGCAGGTAAATTAACGTGAATCTCACGTGGAACGATAACTCTACGCTATGTCTCCCGACGCCGACGAATATCTACACGACTCCGCAATATTCCCTACATGAACTGAACTAGAATCACTAATAAATAACACAACGAACGATGGTTGAAGTAAGGCTGCTACGCGACGTAGTTTAATTTACCTAACACCCTTAACCGGTCCGCAAATAGGTACTAAACTGTAACTAGTAAGCTAAATATCACTGCTATAATAAATAAAGAAGTTATATTGTTAACGTAACGCTCTTCTCCTATATGTAAAATACCGGGAAATATATAACCGTAATCTACACTGAAGGATGTAACGATCCACAATACACGAACACGATAACACGATATAAAAACCAAAGTAAATTATCGTAAATATAAATTATACGTAACGAGTATAGCTATGTATCGAGCGAGAGAGACCTAGCCTAACCGCCTAGTTGTTCCTTGTTCGAAGTCCCGCGCTAAGTGTCCGTCCTCCGTCCTTCTAACTTTCCTTTACCCCTCCCTTTTTGGTTGAATTCAATATCCAACGTTTTCCACAGTGTGTTATTTCCTGCAATTTCGTCCTCAATCCTGCAATTTTGATCCTTATATACCCCATATAGAGTGCATTTCATAAACTGTTTGTTCTCTTTCTCTTTCTGTTGTATAGCGTCACTCCTCACACGGACATGTCGCCAAGCCATGTTACGTATTTTCGTCTTGTTTAATCTAAAATAAACTCTAATACGCTTCTACATAAGGTTTATTTTCCAATTTCCGCACTTAATTGTATAAGTAACCAATCCTGACACTTAAGATTGATCCTTACGCTGACAGTATAAGATACATTTCTCTTCGCTTTTATTTTTTCATTTTTACGTTAGTTAAGGTAAATGCACGTTTCCCCGAACATCCCTTTGGTGAATTGGACAAGCCAACCGTGTGGATCTCATAAAGTGAATAAATTAGGAAAATACTGTTTAGACGTAATAGCTTCGGTATAAATACAAACCTAACATTATTAATAACATTTAGAACCATTGTTTAGTCTTAAATAGATACATCCATCCCTAGCCTGAAGCCCGTATTAATGCCATAAGTTCGGTAAATAGTTTTTATATTTTAAAAGAAGTTTATAAAAGAATTACCTAGTTCATTAATGCTAGGTAATTACTCATTAATTTCATATAGTTTTAGTTATTGAGAAAACATAAAACTGAATAAAAATAGTTCATGTTTATTCAGTATAAAAATAATTACATGACATGCACTTTCCCCTGACTCCTAATGCTATTCGTTGAATCGTTCTAGTAGAATAAGGTTGATACTTCATCGAATTATCATTGTTGTCAATTTCTATAAACATTACTGCACTAAATAAAGGGATAAGTTCGCCTTTGTACATAGTTCATATTCATATAAGTGTTAATTTGTAAAACGATTTCTTTTTGTGCAATAAACAGTTTACTTACTTACTTACTTACTTTACTTAAATCACTTAATTGCGCAGAACACAAAACTAATTAAATAACAACTCAGGAATCCCCTATTTTTCAATCGCAAAGGTAACCTAACCCGTTTTATGATCTTAAGAAGTATACGCAATTCCTTAGCGGTTTTCACAAGTACCACAGCACGACGATCAATCGACCCTGTCAGTCAGCTAATTATTGGTTTTACCGCGTTGTGGAAGGGATAAGTTCCTGGGTAGCAGAAGTAAAGTATCATCTAATATAAATACTCTACTAATAGTTTCACAATAGAGGAAGGTCGGCAATATGGTATGTTCTGTGAATTGTACGTTTACCCCAATCTCGGCGAAACAGCGCCATCTAGTCTCGCCAATTCGATTAATAGCTCTAGAATACAAAGGCAGCGCCGGCGTCAAATCGTCGCGGCGCCTGTGCAGTGAGCCAGTGAGCGCTCTAGATCAAAATAGTATCAACTCAAAAACTTGCTAGTCTTGTTTCAAGTTTATTGGAGTTGTAATAAGGTTGATTTTAGAATACAGTCGTATTTCGAACTGTCACCGTTCCGATCCAACAGTGCGATATGTAATTCCATCCCGTTTCTATATATCAATAATCTTTGTTTTTAGTTTGATATTTTAAATCTGTTCAGTAATTGTTCACGAGATTCTGTTTAGCTCGCGTTCTTACGTGCAAGAAATAAAAGCGCGCTTATTATGATAGCAGTAAGGTTGTATTTCGAGATTAAATTTTAATAGTTATTTGGATATGAAGTTATCATTATAACGAATATAATTTTTATACTAAACTTTTATGTATAATGTTATTTTTTCTCTCGTTAGAGCCTAAATTGAAATGAATTATATAGTTGCGAATTAAACGGGCATATCTGATCCGTTACAATCAACCCCCAAAATTTACATAGGTGACAGAATTGTTTAACCGGAGGAAATTTTTCCAATCTCACACTAAATTCGCAAATATATTCTACTAATTTGTTAACACTATCTCTCAAATGTAAAAGCCATTACAATAATGGTGTGATGTGTGTTGAAACCAAAAGAATAGAAATTGATTACAGAATGTAACCCTCAACCTGTCGATATGCCAACCATGAACTATCATCACTCTTCGCAAGGAACACAAGGTCTCAGCAAGAGGAACCTGGGTTGTGAATCCAAATCTACTCTAGTAGTATGATCTTGCCCCTTCACAACAATTCGGCGACCACGTTGCTCGGTCTATGAATTTGACTTACATTGCCCAAGCCATAAGTGATCAGACAAAACCCCCCCTCTAGAAACCGAATGCCTTTGATAGCTAAAATGCTAACAATCCAACAGTTATTATATCCAAATTAAGAAATTCCACCCCATTATCAACATCTATATCCTTTGGCGCATGTGAAGTTGCCGAAAAAATATGACAATAGCCACTGTGGGCTGCCGGTAGAGTATGAGTTTTCTATGGAAGCAGACTTAGAAACTGCAATTTGATCTAACCTAACACCTATTCCATAGCTAACCCATTGTCAGTGTAGTGCCTTGAAACATAGTGTCAACAAACCGATTCCCATTTCTATAGAAACTATTGAATTATTAAGGCCCTTGATACTTTCCTTTTTTTTTTGTGCGGAAATAGCTTTCATCTACCTAATACCTTCCCCATTCTCACTTCCATACGCCCCTAACAAAACACTAGGCTCAATTAGAATGGAAATCTTAAAAAATATATACCACCTACTTATTAACTATTATTATACTTATACAGAAAATACCCCCAGTTAATCAACCAATTCACCCGTGAAGTAACTATGCATTGAATGTACAACCCCCCTTTCTTATAACGACATTGGCCCACAAACTACTTTGGAAGCCTTATAAAAGTAGGTTTTCTACAACTATAAAACATTTATGGTCTAAACTATATTAAAACGAAAAATAGTTTTTAGTTTGAATTACGTACAGACGTATCTGTTAAAATTAAAAACATTTATGGTCTAGTTTATATTAAAAACCTTTATTTTTATTTTTTATAATTATTTCTTGTTTTTTTTTTTTATACAACTCGTAACCGTTGATGATAACCAAAAAAGAACCAAGCGCAAAGAATACTATACTTGCAAGTATGCTTAAAGTAATCATATTACAAAACAATTAAAAATTAAAATATCAATCCCGCCGCCATAAACTCTGACTTAATCTTAACCCTTAAC
Source organism: Acleris cristana (assembly GCA_948252455.1). Lineage (NCBI taxonomy): Eukaryota > Metazoa > Arthropoda > Insecta > Lepidoptera > Tortricidae > Acleris > Acleris cristana. Next base: position 31,437,756 of record OX411771.1, read on the forward strand.
AATGTCGCTACATTAAGATTGTATTTAAATTAATAATTTCGCATTTGATTTGAAATCTCAATATCTACAATTCTACATATAACTGTAAAATCCCAACCCCCATACCTCAGTCGTGTACCTACTACCTACCTTTCTCTATTGCTTATTTTACCCAAACCAAATAATTTATTAATTCCAAAGCTAAATCAATTGGCAACGTTTACGTCCACCAAAACCTTTATTTTGAATAAAGGCTTAAAATCTTAACAACCTAAACTTCCTTAGATACTTAAATATGAATAGTTTCTTTTTCACTCTATTTTTATAATAAAACATAACTACTTAGTAATTGCAAACCCATAAGTCCGGCCCTAGAATGCGGAGTCGTGAGCATTGTATCACTCGGTAAGCTACTACTATATAACTATTTTAAACTTAATTTCAATAGTGATAAGGTTGATATCGAAATACTATTTAGTCTTAAACCTAAAACAATATGCCTTCATACGGAGTTACCTACTAAAAGTTTGCTTATATTTATTGTGCTACCTACTTTGATTCTTGCTTATTACCCACAATTTTCGAAAAATATAAAATAAAACTAACTAATTTAATAACTAAGAGCTCTAATTATTTGACTACTTTATATGTTGTTAACATATGCATACCTACGCAATAACTTTTATCTATCAATTTAAAAGCTAGGACAAAATCACTACAAAAGTCACCTATCTAAACATGGTTGTGCAAACATCATTAGCAAAATGATCTACTTATAACTGACGCCATACCTAACTACGTATCTTGACAGTTGTCACCGGACATATCCAAACATAATTAAATACCTTCATCCTATCCCTAAGATTCGCTTCATGCCTGCACAAGATCAAGTCAAAACCCATGTTTCCATCATTAAAATCAGGTATCTTAAAAATAAATTAAATAGCAAGGTAACACCATTTGTAGTTATCGAACTGTCGTCTAACAAATTACCTAACTTACTCAATAGGTAACTATAATATTATGATGTTTTAATCCTACTTATAGTTTTAACTTTTGACACTGTCGTTTTGTCAATCGTTATACCTACTTACGTAACATACTTAAATTAGGTACGTCAATCTAATTCTTGTTATCCTAATTTTCCTATCTCGTCTAAATTGACAGTTAAACAATCTATTCCATAGATAGATATCCTAAATATAGGTACCTAGATACTAATGTTATAAATGTAAGAGTACTCACGGCTAGACCGATTTCGATAAAACTTTCAATATGGAAACAACCTAAACCGAGAGGGAGAATATAAAAGCACTTTACCCGCGAGTAGTGATAAGATAAATGACTTCAACGCGGAAAAAGTCGCTGACACATACTAGTGGTGAAATAACCAAGCCTTGTTTTTCCCATCCAAACAACCAGAGGTAACCTTACGAATAACGATAGCATCTGTAAATCTTCTAATCGATAGATATTGCCATCTTGCGATGATTTGGATAAACTATTTACTAAACTTGCAAAGTGTTCTAATCGGTTAGTTATAGCGCCCTCTAATGGAAATTTATATAAGTACAGATATCGCCATCTATCAATGATTTGTGTAAACTATGGACCAAAATTACAAAATGTTATCGGCTAATATTAGCGCCCTCTAGCTGAGATTTAAATAAGTTCGACCTTCCAACCATAGATAAGAGTGCTTCCATCTTATCAAAGTACAATACGCATTTTAAACCAGAATCAGACACATATTACCTGAAAGGTAATTAAACCAATTTTAATCCAAGAAAACTCGACATAGACGTTAACGCACAGCATTAATAAAATATCGGCGTGAAATAATTTCCGTGTCCTATTTAAACGCAAAACTTTTACATACACACATACGACTTCACAACTAACATAAGTACATACAAAACGCCATGTATTGCCAAAAAAAAACGCTTTTTTTTTTAAATGACAATTACATCCTTAATAGTTTTAATAGTTTAATTAACCGCGACGGACGCCATTGTAAGCAATGACTTAACCAAACCGCTTTCTATTAATTTTTCTCATCTATGGTTATTGTCACGTGGTGTTTAAATACTCTGTGGTTATTTTATCGTCTTAGACATATCCTATAATCTGTGATCGTCTTTAGACAGACATATCCTATAATCTGTGGTCTCAATTTGTCAAGATAAAACTGAGGACCTATGTCACCTATTTTTAACAAATTAGTTACCATTTTTGGATCATTATACAGCGTTTAACGTTTTAAACACCTGATCAAACACATAAAGTAATAATTTTAGCAAACAAGGTGTATAATTTATGGAATCTGTTCCCTTCTAACGACAACTTGGTCTGAAAGAGAACCATTCGTAAAACGTAAGTATACTATCGACGTCTTTTACTATTTTAAACGTTTTCATGTATTTGCGAGTTAAAACTTATAGTATTACCCCTAATGCTTTTATTTAAAGACTTATATTATCTAATAAAGATACCTAACGTACCTAGCTTACCTAGTAGTAAGTAAATTTATTTGTTGTTTTTTTTTCTAGTGTTGTTTTCAGTAACTAATGGAATATCTTGTTTGTTTCAGCCTGCATTCTTTTGTCTTTGTGAAATGAAACCCCCGCTGATATATAAGAGAAAATTTACCTTGCCGACATGACAATGTCAATGAAGGCTTTTCTGTCTACAAGGTTTAAACAAACTAGCAACAATTGTGCTGTAAGTTAAAACCTGTGGAACTAACGCAAGCTGTGGGATTTGGTTTTCTACTTCTGGTTGAAATACTAAGTAAAGTGATGTGATAGTGTTTTATTGCATTTTTAGGTTAAAGAAAAAAAATGTTATCCTATCTTTTTGCACATTTTCCTTTGTTATGCACTATTCTTGAATTATACATACATGACATACATGTGTTTCTTAATAATTTTCTCGTAACAACTAAGCTAGCACGGTTTGTTTACTATATGCATTGACGGGCAATTTTTTAACTTAAAAGAATCCGTTTAACCTTGCCTTCTATTATGTAAGTGCCTGGTTTTAAATAGCTTTGTTTAATATACACACTTGTTTTATGGGAATGTTCTAACAACCCTCTGACTTTACTGTACTGTATGTGAGAAGTTTCTAAATCTTGGCAGCGGTACTAAATACTACAATAGCATTCAAACCTTGTTATCCAATATCAAAGACCTACTTATAATTAGTTTAAATAATATGATGATTTTAATTAACTGTAAAGTCATCATTATTTTCTGATAACCAATTTACTAACCAACCTGCTACTTAATATACTTTGTAAAACTTATAAATTGGTATCTTAGCAGTTTAAAAATAAGGTATTGCATCCTAAATATAAACTTCTTATTTTATTCATACTCAAGACAAAACATACATCTGTTCATCTAAGTTCTAAGCTAAAACTAAACAACCCCCCGATTTTTAAACTAGTGACATGGATACTATTAAGGTATTGAACCTTCCTACTGAAAAAGGGTGTTACCTATTATTTAACAATACATTCTTTTCTTTAATGCACATAACAAGTATTTAACAGACCGCTTTTACTTTAAACCTGACTAGTCTACTTATTCCTTTTTACCTAGTTTCTAGTCTAGACAAACAGTCATGACATATTTTAGATGAGAAGAAGCATCAGGCATATTAATTAAATGGTAAGTTATGGTAAGTTTAGTTTACAAAGTTAAAATTGAAATATACTAGTCTAATAAAGATAGGATTTATTTAAAAAAATATTCTTTTATTGGAAAAGACTATAGCAACTATGCTTATACTGCCAAATTTACACTATTTTGATTATTACTTGAAGTTAACGGTTTTTTTATAACTGAATAAATTTATTTTTTCAAACAACCGTTAAGCTAAGAAAATAAACTGAAATTTGATATTTAAGTTCTACCCTATAATCAGTAAAGTTATATCAATGAAATCTATGAAAACTGAATATTATAATTAGTTTTTGTTGATTATGCTTAATTTAATTATTTAAATAATTTAATCGGTCTGCAACGATTTTAAAAGATTAAGAATTTTATAATTTACCTGCATTAAAAATCTATAGAAAAATACATTTATGAGCGGTTGAAAGTTTTCGTAAGCAACATTTATAAACTTTATATTATACCTAAAATAATTTTACCTATAATATTTTAACAAAAGTGTAAGTAAATTAAAGTGAGATTTAAATATTAATGTACTTGAAAAAATTACCACGAATTCTTTATGACCTATTCTTACTTGTGCAAAAGTTATGTAATATGCTCTGTAAACTACATTAAATTTAACTTAGTATAATCTATGGTAGTCAGTGCCCTTTATATTTTTCTTTTAGTCTATGATTTAGTTTCTTAACTATAAACCAAATTTAATTTAAGTAAAGTGTTTCATCTAAAAATAAGTGAAGTAAAATGTAATAGTGAATCTTACATATAAAAAAGTGAATAAGTACTTGACTAGAGAAGTAGAGAACAACCGGTGTTTCGAGTTAACCTGAACTGCTACTAACTACGTTTATTGTGTCATGGGGTCATGACACTTGTACTGGCAAATAAAGTTAACGAGACTACATTTTGCAGTGATTACGACTTATCAATGGAAGACGCCAAACTAATATAAAGTGTTTTACGCGCCTGTGGATCTCTAAGAACTTTAACGCGACCTAACCTTTTGTATTATTTGTGTAAATTAAAAGAGACGTTTTTAAATTTAAATTTTAACTTATTTAACCATTAAACATTAACTATACCTTTATCTTATATGACTATCCATTCTCACGGCAACAAATTGGTGTCCTAAGACACCCTTCGTTTTAATTAAAACCAGATAAAAATTGTACCTACCTAACTTATTCTTACTCTTTATTGTTTTTTTTTTTTAATTTACTTTTAAGAGTGTAGTAACTAAAAGTTCATTATCCTGGTCACTACGGCACGCTAAATTGTAACCCTCCCTACCAAAACTCTCCTAATCTCTTAGTAAACTTATGTACCTAAAGAAACTTAGATTATTAAAGCTCTGAAACTGAAAGCTGTAAAACTATGTAAAGCTACTATTAACTTCCTGCCTTTAAATATAAAGAGTAAGAATGAATAAATAATGTTGAATTGGCCATATGATCGTCTAGTGTCTAGGAACCTACATTGTGAACCCGTTATAAACAGTAACCTAAGAACTTTTCGTGCATATAAGATTTGGTATAGTTACATGAATATAGCCTAATCCTTTAGCCTACAAAATTAAGTGAGAAGTGAAGTGGAGTAATAAGGTGAATGATGATTAGTATTATAACAAATAAAGGTCAGTTAAAGTCTTTAGGTCTATTTAGTGATTGTTAGCTAGAAACTGGAAAGTATGCTTAAGGCATTTTATCTTGCGCCTATGGTCAGAGCCCATGACTCCCCGCTCATGACTGTGGGACTCGTCTACCAGACTGGACATCCCTCCAGCGCTACAAATCTTTTCTTTCCAGGAGAGTCATTGATTTTACAGTCTTTGTCAGTTGTTAATAATAGTTTAGTCAGTGATAGTCTGTCATCAGTTACCAAAGGACAAGAGGGGATATTCACAAAGCTCCTTACTCCATTGCAGGAGAGAAATATAAAATAATAGTCATATGGTATTGTATGTAAATCATATTAAATTTACTAGGAGCTGAATTATTTACATGTCATAGTCGAGCTGTCAGGATGTAGATAGTAATGGTAAGTAGTCATATAAGACCAAGTTTATGAAGCTTGAGATAATTTCAATTCACTGCAATTTCTATGAAGAGTCCAGTTTTAAATATAACAATGGTAATTCCTTAAAATGATTATGAATCTTTCTAGTCATGATGAATGCTGGTTTTAATGATGATTTCAATCATAATTTGTAGATATTTGATGAAGTATGTTCCCGCAGGAATGGGGTTGTGGTTCCAACTGCTCACAGACTATAAGGCCGGTTTACCCTTGAGTAATACCAGGCAGGGTACGTAACCCATAGTGTAAACAGAGAAATCACTTGAAGTAAAATATTCAATATAGGTTGAGAGAAATCAGTCAATCTCTTATAGGATCATCCATTGTTGATGTATAAATGGCTATCTGCCATAGACTAGAAATAATCACGTATCATTAGCTTACTTTGCTCAAGCTTTAGGTATACTGGAACTGTCGTATGTAATGTAATGAACAATCTGTTTCATTGATATTATCTACAAATTGCAGCTTACTTTGCTCAAGCTGTTTTGTTGATATTATAACTTGTCAGAAATTGTATCTGTAGTAAATACTTATTTTATTTTTTTGAAGGGGATTCCAGTTCACAGCCTCAATCAAACATTTGTAATGTAGATTTGAAGGTATAGTAAAGCTTTCCAGTCTTGATACTATTTAATATTTTTAAGTACATTTACTAGAAGGAGTGACCTCGGTCATTGTAGTGCATGTTCTTATGCATAAATTCCCGTAGGAATGACAGATGAAATTACAATACAGGGACTAGCCGGTGCCCGTAGACAGTGACGGCAGAGTCGTAACTCAGTATGTAAAGTAAATCACTGCCCAGAAGATCAAATGAGGGAAGACAGTCCAACTCATAAATATGACTTTGAAATTTCTTATTGAATGCTGATTGTCTGCTAAAGACTAGAAATATTTACTTTCTGATAAGCTTGCTTGATCATTATTGGTTAAGTCAATGTTAAATTGATTTACAATAAACTGAAATCTCCTTAGGGCAAAATAGATAGGTATGGGAATAAATAGTATATTCCCCAGATTCTTTAGTTATGGCGGATAACATATTTAATTTAAACTTCCTACAACTTTCCCTATATATAGTAGAGGTATAGGACCAAACACGGATGAGTTTAAAATATTATTTTAATTCTCAAGAATTATACCTACATACCTAGTTGAAATCCTACTGGTTTTAATTCCTAGTTCCCTACTTTCCCTACATTGAAGCTACCCTATCCTACTGATATGGCCTATTCTACTTGCTATACCTAAGGGCTTACCTCACCCGGTAATTAGATAGGTCCCTAGGGAATCTGGAAAGTTCAGCTGAGTCGGCTGAGAAGGCAACCTAAACGCTCGTGTTGTGTTTACCTCCCCCCTCACTTTTGGTGAACCGTAGTTCTCAGGGACAGTGAGAGTAAGGCGCCCTATTGTGTGGTTTAGTATATATAAATAATAATATATTTATCGGGACCCAGGCTCAACTCCAATAAAGCTTCCGTGAGTGCGCGCCGGCATGCCATCTATTGTGGACCTCACTTGTTCTTTAAAGGCTGACATTGAGACTAAGTAGGCACTTCTTCGGATGTCTATGTTGGTAAAGAGACATCCGGGCTTGCCCAAGGCTCTTTTAGACTCTAATAGTTCCAAATCTGAGGCTCCGTTAGGGTTCCTCGGACTTGTCAGACATTTACTAGTGGTAGCCTGATCACTGTTCTGGTACAAATGTATGCTAGTCTAGCTTAACACAACAATAAATTCCCCACTACACAAGGAATATTTTTTCGAACAGCTAATTAATATAATGTACCAGACACAAATGATAACCAACCCAAAACTTCTGAAAAGTACACAGAAAGGATTAAATAACACAACACAAATAAAATCAATTAAAATTCACACCGTAAAGACAATAAAAACAGTAGTCTCACCAAAATACCCAGATTAATAATATTTATCTAAAAACCCGATCCCTGTCGACTGAAGTAGCCCTAGAATACAAAATCTCTATACTAATTTGCAGACCCCAATCGTCCCCTATCATACATAAAAATTACGGTGCTTTCACGTTGCATTCCCTTACATGACAAGAGTCAATTCCCCTCATAATAAGTATTACCTATACCCTACGTTAAACTTTTCCCTAAAACCTCGCGAATAGAATTTTAATAAATTTGTAACTAAAACCCATTTTATAAAAAACCAATAGGTATAACTTAACTTCAATAATTCACCTGACTACCTACACCGCAATAACCATATACTACAGAACCGCAGGTAAATTAACGTGAATCTCACGTGGAACGATAACTCTACGCTATGTCTCCCGACGCCGACGAATATCTACACGACTCCGCAATATTCCCTACATGAACTGAACTAGAATCACTAATAAATAACACAACGAACGATGGTTGAAGTAAGGCTGCTACGCGACGTAGTTTAATTTACCTAACACCCTTAACCGGTCCGCAAATAGGTACTAAACTGTAACTAGTAAGCTAAATATCACTGCTATAATAAATAAAGAAGTTATATTGTTAACGTAACGCTCTTCTCCTATATGTAAAATACCGGGAAATATATAACCGTAATCTACACTGAAGGATGTAACGATCCACAATACACGAACACGATAACACGATATAAAAACCAAAGTAAATTATCGTAAATATAAATTATACGTAACGAGTATAGCTATGTATCGAGCGAGAGAGACCTAGCCTAACCGCCTAGTTGTTCCTTGTTCGAAGTCCCGCGCTAAGTGTCCGTCCTCCGTCCTTCTAACTTTCCTTTACCCCTCCCTTTTTGGTTGAATTCAATATCCAACGTTTTCCACAGTGTGTTATTTCCTGCAATTTCGTCCTCAATCCTGCAATTTTGATCCTTATATACCCCATATAGAGTGCATTTCATAAACTGTTTGTTCTCTTTCTCTTTCTGTTGTATAGCGTCACTCCTCACACGGACATGTCGCCAAGCCATGTTACGTATTTTCGTCTTGTTTAATCTAAAATAAACTCTAATACGCTTCTACATAAGGTTTATTTTCCAATTTCCGCACTTAATTGTATAAGTAACCAATCCTGACACTTAAGATTGATCCTTACGCTGACAGTATAAGATACATTTCTCTTCGCTTTTATTTTTTCATTTTTACGTTAGTTAAGGTAAATGCACGTTTCCCCGAACATCCCTTTGGTGAATTGGACAAGCCAACCGTGTGGATCTCATAAAGTGAATAAATTAGGAAAATACTGTTTAGACGTAATAGCTTCGGTATAAATACAAACCTAACATTATTAATAACATTTAGAACCATTGTTTAGTCTTAAATAGATACATCCATCCCTAGCCTGAAGCCCGTATTAATGCCATAAGTTCGGTAAATAGTTTTTATATTTTAAAAGAAGTTTATAAAAGAATTACCTAGTTCATTAATGCTAGGTAATTACTCATTAATTTCATATAGTTTTAGTTATTGAGAAAACATAAAACTGAATAAAAATAGTTCATGTTTATTCAGTATAAAAATAATTACATGACATGCACTTTCCCCTGACTCCTAATGCTATTCGTTGAATCGTTCTAGTAGAATAAGGTTGATACTTCATCGAATTATCATTGTTGTCAATTTCTATAAACATTACTGCACTAAATAAAGGGATAAGTTCGCCTTTGTACATAGTTCATATTCATATAAGTGTTAATTTGTAAAACGATTTCTTTTTGTGCAATAAACAGTTTACTTACTTACTTACTTACTTTACTTAAATCACTTAATTGCGCAGAACACAAAACTAATTAAATAACAACTCAGGAATCCCCTATTTTTCAATCGCAAAGGTAACCTAACCCGTTTTATGATCTTAAGAAGTATACGCAATTCCTTAGCGGTTTTCACAAGTACCACAGCACGACGATCAATCGACCCTGTCAGTCAGCTAATTATTGGTTTTACCGCGTTGTGGAAGGGATAAGTTCCTGGGTAGCAGAAGTAAAGTATCATCTAATATAAATACTCTACTAATAGTTTCACAATAGAGGAAGGTCGGCAATATGGTATGTTCTGTGAATTGTACGTTTACCCCAATCTCGGCGAAACAGCGCCATCTAGTCTCGCCAATTCGATTAATAGCTCTAGAATACAAAGGCAGCGCCGGCGTCAAATCGTCGCGGCGCCTGTGCAGTGAGCCAGTGAGCGCTCTAGATCAAAATAGTATCAACTCAAAAACTTGCTAGTCTTGTTTCAAGTTTATTGGAGTTGTAATAAGGTTGATTTTAGAATACAGTCGTATTTCGAACTGTCACCGTTCCGATCCAACAGTGCGATATGTAATTCCATCCCGTTTCTATATATCAATAATCTTTGTTTTTAGTTTGATATTTTAAATCTGTTCAGTAATTGTTCACGAGATTCTGTTTAGCTCGCGTTCTTACGTGCAAGAAATAAAAGCGCGCTTATTATGATAGCAGTAAGGTTGTATTTCGAGATTAAATTTTAATAGTTATTTGGATATGAAGTTATCATTATAACGAATATAATTTTTATACTAAACTTTTATGTATAATGTTATTTTTTCTCTCGTTAGAGCCTAAATTGAAATGAATTATATAGTTGCGAATTAAACGGGCATATCTGATCCGTTACACTTCTTCATCACCTCTTCGCGCATGGACTCCGGTACAACCAATTGTGGTTCATCTGTGTCGTCATCCTGATTATCCATCCGGTATAATACGCCTTGAGTTATATAATATCCACAGTCTGACTATTTGGCAGACGCATCGGCCGTATCTCCTTCAAAGTCCTTAATTATATTATTTATTTCAGGATCTTCGAGCTGGGCCTTGCGGACCTCCTCGGGTCCCCGGTGAGGTAAGTCGACACTTACTGAACAGACTGAGGAGGAACTGGCCACTGACTCCTGTGAAAATTCGCATACTGGTCTACTCATGGTGTCTGCAACAACATTTTGCTCTACCTGGCGTGTATTCCACTTGCAGGTCGAAGGCTTGTATCTTCATAGCCCAGCGAGCTAGGCGGCCACTAGGCGTCTTCAAAGATAACAGCTATTTCATTGGCTGGTGGTCCGTAACAGTGCGTCCCCGCGCTCCTTCCAGATACCCTCGGAACTTCTCCAGGGCCCACACCACCGCCAAAGACTCTCTTTCGGTTGTGTGATAATTCCGTTCGGTTAAGGTCAACAATCTGCTGGCATATTTAATCGGCCTTTCTTCCTGAGGATCGTCACCCTGCATAAACACTGCGCCTTGAGCGTACGCGCTTGCGTCAGTACGGAGAATGAAGGGCTTTTCAAAATCAGGCTGTTGAAGAATCAGACTGGTGGCAAGTCTGTGCTTCAGCTTTTTGAATGCGGCCTGCTGGACACTTGGCTCCTTCCACTGCCAAGATCGGTTCTTCCTCGTCAGTTCAGTGAGTGGTTGAGCTACAGCCGAGAACTGAGGAATAAACTTGCGGAACCAAGCGCAGGTTTGCAAGAAAGTTCTTAGCTCTTTCAGGTTTGTTGGCGCCTTCATTTGCAGCACTGCCTGTACCTTGTCGGGATCCGATTGAATGCCTCGTGCTGTCAGCACGTGTCCCAGGTAAGTAACTCTTTCTCTTGCGAATACACAGTTATTTCTGTTTGCTTTCAGGTTAAACACGCGCAGCCTATCGAAGACTTGCTGTAAGTCATTAATATGAGCATCTAGGCTGTCTGAGATAACAAGGAGATCATCTAGGTAAGCCACCACGCAGACATCCTTCATCCCTGACCGGAAACGATCCATCATGCGCTGGAAGGTGGCTGGGGAATTCTTGAGACCAAAAGGCATGCGCTTGAACTGGTACGTCCCGTAAGGCGTTATAAAAGCCGTTTTTGGTCTGTCTTCTACAGCCACATCAATCTGCCAATAACCGGATTTGAGGTCAGTTGTGGACATTGCACTCTTAGCCTTCGTTGATTGGAGGAGGTCATCGATTAAAGGGAGAGGGTACTGATCAGACCGCGTTACACGACACAATTCGATTTCCGGTAGTCCACGCAGAAGCGGACCTCTCCATTCTTCTTTGGAACTAATACTACCGGCGAAGCCCATTCGGACTCCGCTTCTTCGATCACATCCTCTTCTAGCATCTTGTCCAACTCACGACGTATGATCTCTTTCTTCGCTGGTGTGACTATACGGAGGTCCTGCAATCGGAAAGGCATTTCCAGTATCAATACGATGAACTGCAAACTGTGTGGTCCCTCCCCCTGGCTCGAAGATATCACTATTTTGATCCAGCAGTGGCGCAAGTCGTTCCCGTTCGTCCGACACCAATTGTCCCCCTCATCCTCGCGTAGGCCCACAGACGATAAAACGAGACTTGACTGACCCTCGAATCGCATCAGCTTCCGTTCACCTTTAACATACCACGTACGCATAGAAAAGTCAAGTACCATACCAACGTCATTAATAAAATTCATACCTAATAATGTTTCAGTAGTAGGTATTGGCGATGAGCATCAATAGCAAACCTCGACAGCTCAGGTTCGGGCTCGAGAAAACGCACGGGTTCGTAAAGGTTCCAATAAACGCAATAAAACAAACGAAGAAGTTAAAATGAATTTAAAACAAAACGACAAAAGGAATTTAACACGCAAAACAAAACGACTCTACAATGACGAAACAAAACGCAACGGAAAATTAACAGTAGGTAAAACAGCAAAGAGAAACGACTAACACTGGGCAGAGATTCTAACAGTTACTAAGGTTCTGTAGTATCATGGCTCACTAAAATTACCATTCTTATATATAACAAATTCGTTGGGCTCATCTTGTTACGTTACACAACAGGTGTAATTTCCGTTTTCGCCAATTACTTCCTCTATATCAATTTCCCACTTCCGGGGCGACCAATCAGAGCGCCTTCACTTCCGCATACCTCCCCGCTCGAGCGTCTTTCCCGCGGACGCCCATCGAGAAAATACCGGCTCTCTGATTGGCCGCCCGCTTTTTATACAGACTTTTCCGTTCGACAATTTTCACTTCGGGCCAGCGACAAACTACTACACAACTTCCTTTCCTCTGCTCCTAATGATCTAATTCTTAGAACATAACTGGGTCTTAGGGTCGTTGACCCGGTAACCAGTCTTTTGTTATCGGCAAAAGTAGGTTACCGGGCCAGGGGTACAATGACCGCGCTCGGCGCTCTATTGTCCGAGTTTTTTACGAGTGTGTTTATCTCGCATTGCTGTGAGGGAGCTCGGATCGGTTCCGGGTTTTCATTGCCGCTTTTATGGGCACTCATTACAAATTATTATATCTTAAAAAAACCTACTCTCGTTTTATCTTAACCTAATCATTCTTAAAAAACTAGGGATCCTTAAGCTAAAATCAACAAAACCTTAAAAATCTCATTATTAAAACTAACTAAACCATTTACATTTCACACTTATATACTAGACTTATATACTAACTAAAAACATTATACATATCACTTATATACTAACTTAAATAGGCTCTACTTATAACTAAACGAGGGCTGTCGTCAACAAGTAGCTTGAGGTAACATCAAAAAGCAAACTTCTACTACCTTTCGCCCCACGGTTACATTAACGCGGGTTACATATACCCGTTCGCAACCGGTACGCCCTTCGGCGTATTTAAGGTCCGTCATTACACTGTCGAATTGATGACCGTACTTCTCTAAAAGTTTACGCAAACTAACACTGCCTATGGAGTGCTCGGCTCCAGTGTCCACTAGTACACTACCGTTTTCACCGTAAACCTTAGCATCGATTTTTAATCGCTTCCTAGGGTCCATCATTTTACTACAACCGACCGCACTAAGAGAATGAAATGACGAAGATGATGCAGGAGTACCAGCCGAATCTCTCTCCTTACAGGTTGGACACCTGGATCGTATTACACCTGGTGTACCACATCCAAAGCAAATTACTTCTGGACGGTGGTGATCTGGTTTAGGCTCCTCTTTCAACTTCGGTTTCTCTGAAGCAGCTTTAGATTTCAGTAACTTTTGGCAAGCCTCTTTTTCATGGCCGAACATCTTGCAGTATCCACAACGCGGTCTTGGTTTCGCGCCATGGCTGGACCCAGTAGCAGCAGCAACAGCTGGAGTTGAAGGTATAGCACTCGACTGCATCGAAGTGTGGGAAGTGCTGGCAGGCGTTGCCTTCCGCAGTGTCGTCCGCCCTTCCTCAAAAATATCTTCAACTCTTTGCGCTAAGGTCAAGAGTTCAGTGAAGGTACTTAAATCTGTCCTGGAAACCTTCTCTCGGATTCTTTTATGAAGTTAACCGTAGACCATATCAAGCTGTACAACTTCAGAGAGAGTACAAGGGGGTAATTTGCAAGTAATGCCCAAGCTTTACTGACAAATATATCCGTTAGTTTTTCCCCTTGTTCTGTGCTAAATAGCTCTCGGTAAACACGATGAGGTAGTAGCCGTGGGCCATATGTACTTCGAAGGAGTGTGATTGCCTCTTCTCATGTCTTGATGGAGTGCTTTACACCTTGCCACCATGTAGCCGCCAAGTCGGTAAGTAACATGGGCAAGCCACGCAAGGCAATTGTGTCCATGCAGACACATTCCTTGTACACCTGGATAGCTTCGATAAATGCTACCATATTTGAACTCTTCCGTCCATCGAATCGTGTTGTGCATTTTGCAAAATTACTACTTGCGTGGGATATTGGTTGACGGATCATTCCCATAATCATGGCCAGCTGTTGATCTATCATGATGACTGGTGTGGGCGCCGCGGCTCTAGCCGGCGGCGCATGCCGAGATGACGATGATTCGGCAGGTGTGGGTGCATCCTGCACCAATGGAGGCACCTGCTGATCAGTTTCCGTAAGCGAGTCTGTCCCGCTCATGTCAGCTTCACCATTAGGTTGAGGCTGATTAGAACTGAGGGCACCGTTTCTCGTAAGCACCATTGTTCATAAAACACTATGATAACTAACAGCTGTGTGAATAATATAAGCAGTCACACATAATAAACCAACTGTCTTCCAATATTAATAAAAGTTCCACACACAATAAAATTAAAACACAGCAAAAGAGCAAATATATACAGATAAATTGTTCAAGTCCCACTTTATATGCTGGCACGTAGTATTATCATCGAATAAAAGTTCACACACACAATTGCCTATGTACATTTCACCAATAAACAAAAAAAAACTATGCTAGCTACTTATCGTCCCTTTTCCGGCAGTAGATATAATAATATACAAGCTGGTGGTAACTCCCTCTGGAGTGCAGGCAGATCTCCACCCGATAGTGCACACGGCAGCGCGCAACAGCGCGACAGGTTAGCGCCGGCCGGTGGTATCAGCCTAGCGATAAGTTAGTGCCGGCCGTCTTCGGCCTGGCAAACAGGAACCACACGTATGCGTCACTTAAAGATCTAGCACTGCTGCGGTTACGCCAGCAAAGCACCGTCCACAAAACAAAAGTTCACGGGCCGTCTAACAGTTCAAAAAGTCAACACTGCACCGTACCTACTTTAGAACAGACGAGATTGTCCACAAATATTCCTATAAATAACCTAATACTATTTACACACAGTTCGTAACAGCTGCACTATATACAAAGTTTGTCTCAAAAGTTTGTAATCACAACAACAGGACGATTTCGCGGAAAAACTCACTTCGAAACCAAAGTTCGAAAAACGTCAAATATCACTGTCCAGTGTCACTAGTGTCCGATTTTGGCGAGATCTTCACAAAATTAGAGCGGTTGGAAGGAACGGAACGCAAAACCAATCACGACGCAACGTTTCGTTTATGCCGTTATATGGTAATGGCGTGACCTACGACACCTATATACCTACAATACAGTTCACGAGGTTACATAACTGCAAAATATTGGATAAAGCACACTACACAACTAATATGTAGGTATACGATTCTGTCTAGTATCACAGGTAACGAAATAAAATGTCGTAATAGTTCGGCATGCTCGCACTCGCGGAATAAATGCCTAAATACCTGACCAGTAGGTATTGATTACGGACACGTTTACCACTTGATTCTAGTAGAAAACAGATCGTTCGCGTTAAACACTATTTGCACAACTTCCTTTACTTAGTTTACACACAGATTCACTGTAAGTTCACAGAAAGTTCGTCAAGCCTCACGTTGAGCAGCCAATTGTAGCCGGGCAAGTAAAGAAAACAACGACTTGCGAGACTATTGTTTATTTATCGGCTTGACGATGCTTGGTAAAGGAGAGATCACAATTATTATGTATCACAATACTGAGTGTTACAGCCGTTACAAGAAAAAACAACTAGTAGGTTCGACGGGGCGTGCGGATATGCGCGCGCAGGCGACTCGTACGCCGCGTGAAACTCGGAACACTGACTGACGTTACAGACTACTCCGAGTGAGTAGTTGTACGATAGCGCGACGGGTGTTGAACGAAACGACCGGATCGCGTAGGGCGAGTGACAGCGGTTGACTCTTGGGGTTGCCGCGCTATAGTTTTAGATATAGTTTTGTGTTGGTTACTTCAGTGACGTAGATAGTATATGTAAAATTTACACAATAGTGTCTCAGATTAAGTTATGAATGGTGAGGTAACACTAATTTACTATTTTATTAAATTTTAAACTAAACAGTTTATGTACCTACTATGGATATAGTACTGAAATTGAATTATGATAATCTGAGTGATTCAATAATTCATACTACAATCCAGAGTAAAAAAGGTTGTAGCACCCGCTTAGTAGGGTTATATGAGAAATACAGTAGGTGTACTATGTACTACTCAATAGTTTGGTAGTTATGACTATCTATTATAGAGAAGGACACACAAAGTTTGTCATAGACAAATTTAATTTAATTCCTAAATTACAAGTAACAGACTAAGAAAAGCTTAAAATTTAGAATTGATATGATATTGTTCTAATAATTATGTTATTTTGTGTTGAAAAGAAAAGCTGAATAATTAAATAAAAGAGTTTAATCCTTTGAGTTTGTCTCGGTCTCTCTTCTCAAAGGATCTTCTTGGAGAGACTAGTAGAATCAAGTTTACATAATTGACTGGAACCAGTCTACAAGAATTAACACTAATAGATCAATGTGTTATATTTAATAATAAGAGATATATTAGTGGGCGGGCTCTGAGGCTATGGTTGAAGAGCAGAGGAACGGCGGGAGATGGGGCCTACCCTTTAACCACTACTACATATATTATTGCCATTTTATAAAGGTAGGTCTAGTATGATATTTGAATTGAACCTAGAGTTTGTTTTAGTTGTGTAGTTAATATCTGAAGCTCCAAGTAATATTCTAAGTCGCTTAATAGATATTATGTTTCAACAGTAGAATGATTATGTTTTATGTTAAGAATTCTATATTCCTGATAGCTATAACTCTGTTCCTTGGTTGATAATAGAATGTTAGGTTAATTAATCCTTTCCAGTAGTCAATTACAATAATTTGAACCTTGTTTGGATTAGGAATTTTATTGATATAATTCTTTACTGAATGCTTAATGTATTTAGATTTCATTTAACAATATATAGATGTTAGCCGGCCACTTTAATGGTATTCTCTATTAGTAAACAGTAGAAAGGAGTAATTAGGTATTTCATAATAGACTAAGTAATAATTATCTCTCGATCATTAAAGTTCTTTGGTTTACTATTTGGTTCACAAAGTAGGGCCCAAGTAACACGTAACCTATATATTAACCAAAGTGGATATGGATTTATGTCCAAAAGTCCGAAAAACACTTTTAATTAGCATCGGCAAAGATAAAATAGTTTTTAATAGCATTTGGTTCGTTTCGAAATGCTTAAAGGAGTTCTGCGCGAATTGTCATTAAGAACACATCTGTGTTAACGGTCTCCGCGTTATTTATTCTTAAAACGTGTAAAAAGTACTGTTTATAAAAATTCAAAGTTACAAGTGTATTACTAAAACATCGATTAACCGAATTGTACAAATAAAATTATAAAAAGTGTTATATAAGTGATACTTTAGGCAAATACATTATCAAAAATTTAAAAATTTCGGTTGTCGTCCCTGACCTACGACAACCCGCGCCGTGGCCGCTGCGTGAGTCATCGCTGCCGCTTATCGCGCTCGCCGCCCGGTACCACGATACCGCGGGCTTAGCGACAGCTGCTGTCGCTTACCGGATACATTGGTACGGAGGTCTCATGTATCATTTATCTACCTAGTGAGCTGTTGCTACTACCTGACGCGAGAGGGCGTTAACGTAAGTTATATCAAATTTTTGGTTCTGAGATAAAAAATAAACGGGAAGCATAATGGACATAACAAATAAATCGCCATCTGGGTCGGACAGCCGTAAGGACGTAGCGAGTTGCCATAGATGTAGGCGACCAGCAGATCCTAGGAAAAGCGCTCTATGTTCAAAATGTAACCAGACATACCACCTTGACTGTGACGGTTACTCGGATAAACTATATAATTTGATGGATCGCCAAAGGAAAGAAAACTGGAAATGCAAATCCTGTATCCGGAAGGGTAAGACATCCTGCTTGTCGAACAAACCCAACACGCCATCATACAACGTGACTTTTAGAAAAAACAAAAACAATACTACTAAGAAGCCGGTGACTGAAACATCAAAGCCCTTTGATTCCAAAAAAGATACGCCTCAGTTTCTTGAGTCCCCCAGTACTGTAGTTAGCTTCACATCGTCTGTAGCAAATACGTCGAAAACGTCGCCAGGCGAACCACTTATACCATTACATGGTGGACCCTCTGAGGTTGCCAACTTTGAAATTGATACATCAATTTCTCTTTCCTCAGAATCCCAAATAACAGAATTGTCTACCCCTTTAAACACTACTTTATCACAAGACAAACTGTCTAGAAGTATGGACTATTCAGCAAATGATGTAATAACCATAATAGAACTAAAAGAAGAAGTAACCCGACTGAACTCAGAAATTGCCTCAGTACAAAACCAATTTGAAGAAACCATTATTGAGAATAATGGATTAAATAGACTCATTGACAAACTTCAAAAAGAAATAGTTATACTGAAACAACTATGTCAGTCTTCAAACTCAGGCTCTCTCTCACATACAAGAAGCAAAAAAAGGCATTCAATACATAGCGCCGTACCCTCATCGCCAGAGTGGGCTACAAAGTGTTTTAATCCTGGATGTGAAAAAGAAATGTTCAGTTTAAACAAGCAAATAGACTCTTTGGACACGGAATTGAAGGTACATAAGGACATCATTGCCCACTTAAATAAACAGATAGAGATACTGTCCCAGGAACAAGAATCGCCCAATGATGTTATAAATCCTGAATCAGACAACGACATGCCTCCAAATAAAGCCCATCTACGACGAGCGAACTCAAACACCTCCACTCCCAAAAAAAATAAAAAAAGCAGGGCCAACGCTACGCCATTCAAGATTGTGTCTTATCAGTAACAACAGTAATCATCTTATGCAACGCTTGAAGCAAATCGACCCGAGTGAAAGCACATGTCTCTACCTCTCCCCCGGTGCAGACACGAGAGAACTATTTCGTGGACTCCAAGAAAAGCTTACTAATTTTACTATTAGTGACTACTGTATTATTTGTATAGGAGAAAATGATTTTAAAAAGAATGTAAATGATTATACCTTACTAGATTACATCAGGGAACAGTTAAGCTATGTGCAACATACAAATGTAATTATATGCTTACCTACGTATAAAAATGACCATTTCTCGAATTTGTTTAATAACCGCGTTACTATATTCAATAATATCCTAAATACTGACAATTTAAACCATGAATACTGCTACATATTAGATTCTAATTTAAATCTTTCCTATGACATAAATATGTTCACCCGTTTTGGCAATATAAATAGACTGGGCTATGTAACGATATTTAATGACTTGATGCAACTACTCACATCAGTTGGGGACCAAAATAATGAAAGTAATCCCGAAACAACTTTCACTAATTCCCGGGAACAGCAGTTTTTTCGTGAATATCAATAATGATGCAACTAATAATAAATATAATACAGATTCATCCCAAAATACACTAATAATACTCTATCAGAACATTAGAAGTGTTAAAAATAAATTACATTTGATTGAAGCCCTGTCAGAGGAAGCCAGTTTACCGATAATTTGTTTAAGCGAGACATGGATAACTGAAACCAAGCGTGACCTACTGAATGTGGACGGATATAATGTAGCAAGTATATTCTGTAGGCAGTCGAGAGAGGGTGGAGGAACATGTATCTTGTTAAAGTCAGACATGCAATACTTGGAATGTGAAAATATACAATCTTTGTCTATGGAATACATTATCGAAATAAGTGCAGTTAAAATACCAATGTATAATTTGTTATTAGTGGTAATATATTGGCCTAATAGCTCTAGAGAAATCGTTTTGTTCTACACACAATTAACAAAACTTTTAGAAATTATTGCCAATAAATATTATAAGCAAAACATAATAATAGGTGGGGGTGATAATAGTAAGCAGGCAAAGGAAATAATTAATTCATTCAGTTCATTTAATTTTTATCAGTATGTAAGAGAACCTACGAGGGTTACCGCACACAGTTCAACATGTCTAGATGTATTGTTTATAAACTTTAAAGAGTCACTGCAAAGCGTACAAGTCATAGATTTTGGTCTTTTAGACCATAAAGGCGTGATAGTATCTCTAAAAACAAAAAAAAGTGATGAAAAACCATTATTTAATTCAAAAAAGAGACATTTTAATCAGAAAAGTATAGAACAATTTAGAAAAATGTTAAAATCGATAGACTGGACAAATTTTATAAAAGCTGATAAGGACGTCAACCAGAACTACGAAGCGTTTCATATCCAATTAACCAATATATTGGATAAATGTATGCCAAAAAAAATCATACCGTTAAGGAAACAGCCTAGAAAAGCTTGGTTAAGTCGCGGATTGAAAACCTCGTGTAGAAATAAAAGACTTATAAAAATATTAACTTTACAAACGGAGAGTACGGTTTTGGACAACTACTATTTTAGGTCATCTACTGGGTACGTCTTCGTGCACAAAATAAAAGTCCTTCTGCGCATATAACGTTTAATTCACGCCAATCCGTACATTTTACCGATACAAGCAGATCGCGTATTATCTGGAGTGATGCCGAGACAGGACTGGCTCGAACCCACGCTCCGCCGGGTGGCGGGCGGTATTTGCTTCGTCAACTCATATTCAAGTACGCCTGCACCGATATATGAGCTGACGAAGCACACTGCAACAATGTGTCCCTACATCACTCCCCTCCCCTTACTGAAAGTAAGGAAAAAATAAAACATTATTATCACTAAAATACATTCACTTTAACGGTATACCTTACGGAACCTTAAACCGACGCAAGGATTGCGTAGCGCTGATTCGTTCGCAGGAACTCGGCCAGACGCTTAATCAGCGTTACGTATAAACACACAATGGAACCATACAAGGTATCCGGTTCGCGTACTGGTTGGCCCTTGTTTCTATAACAACTACTCTTAATTCTAAGTACTATTGTTAGGTACACTTACATGTTAATAAATCGTCGGTTGTTTCGCCGAAACGGTTGGCAATTCAACGACAGTCTTTCGCACCCATGACCTTGCGCCCTTAATGCATCTTGTTCTCATCCAGTACCCACTAAATAACAGCAACACGATTCCTAGGACGAGCAACCCTATGACCATGTAATTTAATTTTGACTCCACTTGATTTGACATCGTTTCTACTTTCGCAATAGCGATTGCGTTATGAGAATCGTGCTCTTCCGGTTTACTTTGTCCAAATCCCATTTTAATTTCAAAAAAATTTAACCAATTTAACAATGATGAAAATACTAGCGCAATTTTTACTGCTTACTGTATGCTATGAAGGAACTGAAATGCATTAAAATTGAGCGTATTGACACTCCCACTCGTGTAACTTATTGCTTAGTCATGGGTGCCCCAGATTATACACACTACTTTGCTAATAATAAGTTGCAATACAGCAATACAGCGCTTACTTACTACATAATGCCTTTGCACACTACAAGATACTTATATTTTTCGATTAATCTGCCTTGTTTGCACTTCAGCGACAATTTACCAATCAGACATGTTCTGTATTGAACTTTAAACAACAATAAACAATTTATTCGACGTAACGTACTGGCCTTTTTATTAACCTTCCCCGCCTAGATACCCTGGAAGCCTGGGGAGGTGTCTCTGGTAAACAAACCTCCGCAGGTACATTGACTTCCTGATCGCTCTCGTTTAGTGTAAACGCGGGTTTAAGTCTATCTATGCCTATACACGCTCGCCTACTCGGTAATTGCACCGTGAATACCTTGCTGTCCCGCTTTAAAACTTTATATGGCCCGTCGTAAGGTGGCTTTAACGATCTTCGCACAGTGTCATCCCTCACAAAAACATATTCGCACTTACTTAGCGCTGAATGAATGAACACTGCTTGATTATTACGTGGCCCTACTGCAACGGGTTTTAATCTACTTATGGTCTCCCGTATTTTACTTACTACATTAAGCGGATCATTACTCACGAATTCCGGCGTACTGTCGTAAAACTCCCCCGGCAAACGCAGCGTTCTACCAAATACTACTTCCGCCGAGCTTATCCCATTGTCGCTGCGACTCGCCGCGCGCAACCCCAACAGCACGGTGGGTAATTCATCGACCCACGATGTGTTGTTGATTCTGGCCATCAACGCGGCTTTCAGCGACCTATGCCAACGCTCCACCATGCCGTTGCTCTGCGGGTGGTAAGGCGTTGTCCTAATCCTATTGACTCCTAATAGGCTCAACAGCCCGGCGAACAAATTGCTCTCGAACTGCCTACCCTGGTCGCTGGTGATCCTTAGTGGGCAGCCATACCTAGATATCCATTCCTCGTATACCACTTTTGCGACTACTTCCGCCGTGGCCTCTCGAATTGGATGAGCTTCTGGCCATCTTGTAAACCTATCTACAATTGTGACCAAGTACCTATAACCGTCTGGTGAAGTGGGCAGAGGTCCCACTAGGTCTATGTGGACGTGCTCAAACCGACCGCAGTCCGGGAATGCTCCCACCCCCGATACTGTATGCCTATTTATTTTTGCTTTTTGGCATGGTATACAAGACCGCGCCCACTGCGCTATGTCCCTGTTCATACTAGGCCAGAAAAACTTTTCACCGACTAATTTTCTCGTCGTACGTGTCCCTGGATGGCTCAGATTATGGACACTCTCGAACGCACTTTTTCTAAACCCCTCTGTAAGATATGGTCTAGCCTTTGAAGTCGACAACTCACAAAACACCGCTTTGGTACTGAATGGTAGCATTATTTTTTTAATGTTTATGTTACTCGTGGCACCTCCGTTCGCCTGATGACTCATGCTGCCTAAGTACTCGTCTAGCGCTTGATCCTCGGCAAGCTTACCATAGTCGAGTATCGTAGGGCACGCTATCGTCTCTATGCGAGATAAGGTATCCGCGACTATGTTATCCTCTCCGGCTACATGACGTATGTCGGTAGTGAATTCGCTGATGTACGCCAGTTGCCTCGCTCTTCTAGGTATTTCCTTATCACTCCCTAACTTTGAGAATGCAAACGTGAGCGGTTTATGGTCAGTAAATATGGTTAGTTGGCGCCCTTCAAACGCATTCCTAAAGTGTACCAATGACAAATAAATTCCTAATAGCTCTCTATCATAAGTACTGTACTTCTTTTGCGCGTCTGTAAATTTCTTAGAGAAGTACCCTAATGGTTGCCATCTACCCTCAACCTTTTGCTGTAAAACCCCCGCGGCGTACGCATCCGACGCGTCTGTCCACAGAGATAAAGGCGCCCGTGCATCCGGATAAGCTAACAATGCGGCGTCTTGTAATGCATCCTTACATTTAACGAATGCCCTATCCGCTGCGCCAGTCCATTGTATTACTGTCTTATCCCTTTTGGTGGCATGATGTATATAACTATTTAATTCTGTTTGATAAGCCACCGCGTCTGGTAGATGGGACCTATAAAAATTGACCATCCCCAAGAATCGTCGCAACTGCTCTACCGTATTGGGCTTAGGAAATTCGCGTATAGCTTTAACCTTGTCCGGCAAAGGTCTAATACCTTCTGGCGTAACTTTATGCCCTAAAAAATCCACTTCGGGCCGCCCGAAAACGCATTTCCCTAAATTAATGGTTAACCCAAACCTACTTAACCTTTGGAATAAAGCCTCCAAATGACGTTTGTGCTGCGCCGCGTCTTCACTAGCCACTATTATGTCGTCTAGATACCCAAAAACGGAATCTAGATCGCGTAAAACCGTGTGATTCATGAAACGCTGAAAAGTTTGTGCCGCATTGCATAGCCCAAACGTCATTCGTGGAAACTCAAACAATCCGAATGGCGTTATGATTGCGGTTTTCTCAACGTCCTGCGGGGCGACCGGTATAAAATGGTATGCCCTGTTTATATCCACCGTGGAAAAAACTCTTTTCCCAGCTAGGACATACGTGAAATCGTGTAAACGAGGAATGGGATACCTATCTGGCTTAGTGATCGCATTGAGCCTTCTGTAATCACCGCAAGGTCGCAACTCCCCGTTTTTCTTAACCACTATGTGTAACGGGCTCGCCCAAGCACTCTTGGAGGGCCGACAAATTCCCATCTCCTGCATAGCTTTAAATTCCTCCCTGACTTTATTATACCTATCAGGTGGCAATGGCCTAGCTCTCGCAAAAACAGGAGGCCCCTGCGTCTCGATATGATGTTGTACCCCGTGCTGTGGTGTTTCCTTAAATGATATTGGCCTAGTAATATCGCTATATTTCGACAATAAAATTCGATATGGATGATTGTCGCTAATAGTGCTAACAGATGGCTGATTAATACTCACGACAGCTGCTACCACTCCACAATCCGTCACTGAGTCCTTTAACCTGCCTGCACGCAAGTCCACTATCAGGCCATGCTTAATTAAAAAGTCTGCCCCCAATATGGGCTGTTGCACCTCCGCTAGTACGAACTCCCACGAATATTGTTTCTTTAACTTAAAATTCAGCACCAAGGTTTTCGTTCCAAACGTTCTAATCTCGGTGCCATTTGCTGCAAACAGCTTAAAATCCGAGCACTCACTCACTTTACACTTTTTTGCCACCGGTAATACGGAAATGTTCGCTCCTGTATCCACCAAAAAGTTTAGACCACTGTTAACGTCTGTTACGCGTAGGCGGCGGCTAGGGGAAATGACGCAGACTTCCGCTTGACTCTGCGCCATCCCTCTTAGTTTTCCGCCTGTTTTCCCCAAGCACACGGTTGGATGCACCTCGTCGCCTTGTCACCATATCTAAAATGGTAGAAACAAAGCCAATTGGGGTCTCTGCGCTTCTTGAACGCCTTGCTCGGACCGTATGATCGCTGCCTACCGGAACCTCCCGGCCGCGGGCCTTCCAAGTCCTTAATGCGACCACTTAGCTTCGCTATTTCCCCCATAATCCTGTCTGTGTCCGACAAAGCTATCGGTGCTTTCTCTGTTGGGATCTGAGCGCTTGGCTGTGTCACCGCCGATACCTGCCCTGCTCGAGTGGCCTCTAGCACACCATCCGCTATCTCAGCCAACTTGTCAAGATCCGTGGTTGTTGCTACGGCCAGAACTGCCCGCACCGTTGCTGGTAAAAGCCTTTGCCACAGTATTCTGATGGTGTCCGGTGTAAATTTATCCTTCCCCAACTCCTGCATGCGCCTCAAGAGCTGAGAAGCCTTATGATCTCCCAATTCCAACTCGTATATCTTCTCGATCTGCCTTTCCTTCGAGTCCCCGAATATGGCGAATAACCTACCCTTCAGCGCCTCATATCTACCGCTCTCTGGCGGCTTCGCCAGGAATTCCGTGAGCTGTAATATAACTGTCTTTGGCAATTTTGACACCACCATGTCAAATTTCGTTTGATCACCTACTTTTAGCGGATTCAAGACTGCTTCAGTCCTAATGAACCAAACTCTGGGCTCGTCCGGCCAAAATTCTGGGATTCTTGATGCCACCGAAACTGACATCACTTCCTCGGTCTGCACCTTCTGATCTGAGCCCGACTCCATCTTCGCGTACTTCCAAACGCGGGGTCACCACTTTAGGTCATCTACTGGGTACGTCTTCGTGCACAAAATAAAAGTCCTTCTGCGCATATAACGTTTAATTCACGCCAATCCGTACATTTTACCGATACAAGCAGATCGCGTATTATCTGGAGTGATGCCGAGACAGGACTGGCTCGAACCCACGCTCCGCCGGGTGGCGGGCGGTATTTGCTTCGTCAACTCATATTCAAGTACGCCTGCACCGATATATGAGCTGACGAAGCACACTGCAACAATGTGTCCCTACAACTATAAACAATATGAAAAGACTTTAAAAAAAACGGTAAAAATATCAAAAAAACTACAATTTATAAAAAGAATAAATGCATCGAAAAATGTTGCTAAAACAACGTGGCAAATTATCAGAGAAAGAACCAACAAAGCTAAGAAATATTCCAAACAAAACATTATACTAAAAAATGGAAATACAAATATAGAGAAACCCGAATTAGTTGCAAACACTTTAAATGACTATTTTATTTCCATAGGCCAGGAAGACAAAAATAATAATAAGAACAGTCAACCAGCCAGTTCTATAATAAATAATTCAATGTATCTGACCCCCGTTAGTGAACATGAAATAGGTAGCATCATCAAGGGGCTAAAAAATAAGAAGAGCTTTGGTTTTGACGACTTTCCCCCAACTCTTGTGAAACACTGCAAGGACGAACTCATTATTCCATTAACATTTATTATAAACCAATCATTTTTACTTGGTAAATTTCCAGACCTGTTAAAAATAACTGTAATAAGACCCTTGCCAAAGACGACAGTGGCTAACGAGGCTAAATATTTCAGGCCCATCGCATTGCTTTCAACATTTTCCAAAATCTTTGAGAGTACCATGGCTAAGCGATTGACCTCGTTTTGTGAAAGATTCAATATATTTCATGACAGCCAATGTGGCTTCCGGAAGAAAAGGTCAACAATAACAGCGCTATATAAATTTTATAATGAAGTATTAAATATTATTAATGATAGGAAATACGCAGTAGCAGTTTTACTAGATATGAGTAAGGCATATGACAGAGTCTCTCATAAATTGCTTTTGGATATATTACACAAATTAGGCATACGAGGACAAGCACACGATTGGTTTATTTCATATTTAGAAAATCGTAAACAGAGTGTGGAAATTGAGTATCATGACACCAAAACGAACACTCTTAGTATTGTGAGGTCTAGTACCCGAACAACGAATAATTCTATCCCTCAAGGTAGTGTTTTGGGTTGTATTCTATTTTTATTATACATCAACGACTTGCCTAACTTTTTATCTCACAAGTGCATCCTCTATGCAGATGACATTACGGCCGTTATTAGTTGTAATAATAAGAAGGATCTAGAGAGCCAATTAAAACTATTTTTTGACCAAGTAACTGACTGGATTACTAACCATAATCTTCAACTGAATGTCTCTAAAACGAAGTTACCCCAGATTAAACCCCGTCAAAAAAGTCCATTGGGAATGGACTTCGAATATGAACATAATGAAATAGCATCAGTTAATACGTGTTGTCTGTTGGGAATAGAACTTGACTCGGGTTTGAGTTGGAAAGAGCATATAGAAAAACTGTCAGGTAAACTTGCGAGGTTCATATACGCTCTTTACGAACTAAAACGATGTACTGATTTAAAAACAGCTTCTATCGCTTACTATGCTTATGCTCATTCGTGTCTTAGCTATGGTATAATAATATGGGGAAATAGCGTTCACACTGGTAGCTTATTTAAGTTACAGAAAAAATGTGTAAGAATCTTAGCAAATATAAGAAACGTTGAGAGTTGTAGAACACATTTTGTTAGATTAAAAATTTTGACATTAATATCTATTTATATTTATGAAATATGTAAATTTGTGAGAAATAATCAATGTCTTTTCAAAAAATTTCAAGATAGCTGTGCGCTGTCCCGAGTCTTGCGACACAGAGAGAAGCTGGTGAGCTCGACCGCCAGGTTAAAAATTGTTAGTGCGGGGACCCATTGGATGTGTGTCAAAATCTACAACAAATTGCCACAGCACATAAAATCTATAAATAAAGATGCGGTTTTTTATAAAATTTTAAAGGAATTCCTAGTTACCAATTGTTTTTATGACTTAGAGGAATACTATAATTTTAAGAAATAATTCATAATTTATCTGACATTTTATTTTATATAAGTATGTGGGACAAATTGATTTATTTTTAAATTATTTTTAAATTATTTTAAATTATTTTTAAATTATTTTTAGATTATTTTTAAATTATTTTTAAATTGTTTTGAAACATTAACTCCAGACATTGTAGTGCCCTAACAGGGTTTGTGGTGGACATAATATTTTTAGTTATAAGACCTACGGTAAACCCACAAAAACAATGAATAAATGAATATGAATATGAATAAAGCTATACTATACTCTTAAATAAAGATTAAACTCCTACAAAAGCATCAGGTATATATAATATACAGCAACTTAAATAGCTTTTACACTTACACAAAGGTTAAAGTCTTATAATAGTAATTTGAAAAGCTCAATACATTAAATAAGCATTAACGAAATATTTTATCCTGCACAGAGCTGTAATGGCAATTTTTTAAGATTAAAAACTTTTTAATGGTCTGTGTTTGTGTTCATTTAATGCTAGTCCTATAGTAACATTCACTAAACAATGAATAAAATCTTAACTCCGTTTTTTTCATAATCTGTTTCTTCAATAAAGCTTTTAGTCGTATATTGATATAAAGAAATGTATTTTTATTATTGCAAGGAATAATTACATCGTAATTCAATTTTGCGAGTGGTTATTTTAGTAACACCTAAGCTTATCGTAAATTTGTGAGCGTGCGTGTTATATTTTGTCGCCATGAATAAAAACGATTGGAAAAAAACTAAAAGAACAGGCGGAATCAAAAGAAAACTAAAAAAAGAATATTCACGTTTTGTTTGTCATTTGAATACTCAAAGTGATTCAATTATCGAAGTTCCTGATACACAAAACTCCCGAGAAGAATTGACGCTTTTGTATGAGCCTAGTACTAGTCAAGAAGTATCGCCAAGGGGTTCCGTAGCAAAAATAACTGCAAAAGAGAAATGTGTTGCAGATATGTTTTTAGAAGGTAGGTAATGTTATGTTTAATATTATAATCATATTGTTACAAACTATTAGAATACTTTAATTTGTCTAGAAATTAAATTAATAACATTTTATAGGTTAAATAAATCATATTTATCATACCTATGTTATGCAGCAATTTTTTTGACCTTATTTTTGAACGTATTTTTTTGTTGAGTTATTTGTTTATTTCTTTATCATTTTATGCCGTAAACGGTTGTCATAGATATGTTAAGTGATTCTATTGTTATTTTACCGCTCGTGATTTGTTACTGTGTCTAAAACAAATAAATAAATATATATATATTTACATATATGTTTCTGGTTTTAGATGATAGTTCTACGGACGATGGAGAAGATTGTACGGAATACATGAAAAATTTGATTTTGAGAGATAATATAAGAGAATGGGCTGTTGTAAAAAACATAACACAAAGTGCCTTAAAAGACTTATTAAAAATATTAAATGAAAGGTACCCGGATATTTTACCCAATGATCCGAGAACAATACTTAAAACCCCGAGGGAAGTTCATACTAAAGTGGTGGAACCTGGTGAGTATTGGCACAATGGCATCATTGACCATCTTAAAATAATATTGGAGCCTGAAACTGTAGACCAGATTACCCTAAACATAAATATGGATGGTCTGCCGATTTTCAACAGCTCGAAGAAAGAATTTTGGCCAATACTATGTAACATTCACGAAATGAATAAGCCACCATTCGTAATAGGAATATATTATGGAGATCAAAAGCCCTAAGATTTAAATAGCTACCTAGAAGATTTCATAAATGAAATGAATTTATTATTAAAAGAAGGTCTTACAATAGGACAAAAAATAATAAAGGTGGCTATTAGATGTTTTATTTGTGACTCACCTGCCAGAGCTTATGTAAAGGGTAGGTAGATAATTAGTATGTACAATCAGCATCACATATATCGTATTTTGTATGGTGTGACGAACTATTTGTTCACTTTGGCTGATACGATATATCGACGACCGTAATCTAAATTGACGTAACGGACAAATGGCTACTTTTCAGGAGAGCCAAAAAACAGTCTTTTTTTTCTTTTTAAATTCATAATTATTTTGTTGTTTGTTAACGTATCGTATAACTAAAAATAGCCAATTACTTATTTTTTTCCACTCTTTAACTACAAGTAAACTCATTTTATCATCTAACGCTTAGTTACAGAGATAGCATGTCCCTTACGTCAAAAAAATAATTAAAAATGTCCGATAAACCCTTCTTTAATAGTAGACTTCGAAGTCAATTTGATGTATCAAGAACTAAATTGAGAGAAATAAAAAGTGAATGAACGTAACTCCATTTAAACTGATCTATTACACGGTGTAAAAGGTACATGGGATTTTTTTCTTGGTGAAACAATTAACGAAATCATAAATGTAATTGTTTTATTTATTAGAGTATTGAACAATTTAAGAGATAAATTATTGCACAGGTCCATACATTATCATAATAATATGCCAGTAACTAATGACGAGAAACAAAATTTAATTAAATACCCCATTTTATGTACAAGCGAGTACAAATATATCGAAATATTTTCTATTCTAAACATAATTTTATAATAATTTTTTGCCCGCGTTTACCTTTAGAAGTTCGCGTACTTAGGGTAACACACGGGCGAGTAAGGTCGCCAAGCCATAAGTACGACGTACTTACTCGCACATCTATCTGGGACTTTACATTATTTTTTGTGAAGTGTACACATGGCCATAGTATCTCTTTCACCATAAAGCAATTTTAAATGCTTGCGAATAATCCAGCTATATCAACGAACACTGCCTCTGTCATGTAATGAAAGAGATAACGCTAACATCTATGGGATTCGTTCAAATTAGACAGTTTTGTTTTAACGTAAGGGCCGGTAGTTTAGTGTTTGTACTAGTGAATAAATTACGTATATGCCATGAAATCATATTTGAAACAACGACAGGTGGCCGTAAGGTCTGTGTTGTCTTACACATGTGAATGCAAAACTGCGTATCTTAAAGACGTTTGCTAACAGAATGGTCCCTTACGACGCAGGTAATTGAAAAAAATGATAGTTACATCTATTTGCAATTTAATCAAGTGAATTTTTGTAGATAATTTTTGAGAACGTAAAATGGCGTATCGTTCTTTTTCTTATTTGATGGCTCCTTACGACGTTAAGTGAATTGCTAAGACGACAGTTACACCAAGAAGGAATTGAATATTTTTTCCTCATTGTTGATACGTCTGTTTTTTTTCAAATACTGCGTTAGAGTAACCTTTTTTTAAGGGTGTAAGGGGCATGTTTTTTCAAGCTATCGAGATGTAACCTATACCATTCGAAAGAGAAAAAAAAACTGAATACAACTGCATTCATAACTCATTTTCGCCATTTTGTCCCTTACGCCAATTTAGATTACGGTCGTCGATATGTGATGCTGAACAGACAAATTAACACACATTTGCACACGCAACAAAAATAAAACAAGTAAAATATATAGGTAAAATTTTAATCACTCCGCAGGAGAATCTACACATTAATATGGCCTACTTTCACTATGTACCCTCTCTGAAATCGTAAAAAAAATATTGTTTTGTATTTTTTATAGTTGCATAAATAGGTTATAGGTACCAACTTTTTGTCTTTGCAGGTGTCTGCAATTTCAATGGGAAAAACGGCTGCCTTAAGTGTGTCACTGTGGGAGAATATTCGCACCAATCTCATACCGTTGTTTTTCCTGACAGTAGATGTCCGGCAAGAACAGACGACCACTTTCGCAGAAAATTATATGGGTCGCATCATAAGGCTGATTCACCATTACTACAGCTACCCATAGATATAGTTCAAGATATTCCAGTAGGGGACTCTTTACATTTGCTAGACCTAGGTATAATGAAGAGACTTCTGTTTGGCTGGCGTGACGGTACCTTTGATAAAAAAAATACCAAATGGAGTTCAAGAGATACAGAAAGGGTGACAGCTTTTTTAAAAGAAACCCGATTGCCATCAGAAATCCACCGGTCAATGAGAGGGTTGAATCATCTTTCTTACTGGAAAGCCTCAGAATTTAGGACGTTTTTTTATTATTTGAGCATAATTATTCTACCACAAATGTTGAACGCAGATGCTTACTTACACTTTTTGTTCTTATATTGTGGTATAACTATATGCTCCCATAAAATGTATGAAAACCTTTTGCGTTTGGCCCGAGAATGTTTACTTTATTTTGTAGAGCACTATAAAGATTATTACGGAGCCGATTACATCACTAGCAATGTCCACAACTTAGTTCATGTGGTTGATGAAGTTCAACGATTTGGAGCTCTTCACACGTTCAGTGCTTATCCCTTCGAAAACAAGCTATATTTGATTAAGAGAATGCTGAGAGAAGGGAAAAACCCATTGGCACAGGTTGCAAGAAGACTTAGCGAAGAAAACGGAATACAGAAAAACAGTAATATGGAGAAAACGACACATACTGTATTGTTTAAAAACATGAAAAAATATGTCGAAATACAATTCCAAGAATTCAAACTGTCAACAAGAAACAAAGATAAGTATTTTATGAGTAAAAGTAATGAAATTATTGAATTAAAGTACATAAATAATCATAACAACAATAGTACATTGTGTATTAAGGGTGGTAAAGGCAGAATTACAAACGAGAGTTTGTTAGAAGCCCGAAGCCGTAGGCTGAGGGCTTTAATGACTCGAGCTTTGTAATTTCTTTACCACCCGTGTAACATACAATGTTTTTCATCACAATTGCGAGGAAAAAAATAAAATCAGAAAAAATATCATATTTTTAACTTATTTGACAGACTACATCATTTTCTATGACTTACCACAGATAATGTGAAACGTGTTCAGGAGTCCGATTCTAGTGACAGTCGAGATCAATAGTTTAAATGCGAGATTTTTAGAAAATTGTATGCAACTGACATTTCATCTCGAATGAAATTTCATATCTTATGGCACAAGAATTGGGGTCCTGACGTATAATGATAGTTTGAGTCCACGCATTATATTTAAAAAAAAAAGCGGGCCTTTTTTTTACCATTACGCCCTATCGTACGTAAGATAGGGCGTAATGGTAAAAAAAAGGCCCGCGGGTATTATTTTGGATTTACGGTCGATTTTTCTAGCATGTTAGGACACTATTTACGAGCAAGTGTGATGAAAAATTACATTACGTGGCTTTAAAGTTATGGGACTGACCGATGCCTTTGAGAAACCAGTCAAATCGAGCAATTTCCACATATATAAATCCAAAATAAACCAGCAAACACAAAATTTAAAATGTTTAACTCCACAGGATGTAAAGTTTAAATATGTTTGTAATGAATACCAAAATGAGCTCTATTTTGTACCCTTGTTACATACTTTAGTGGTGAATTAAGCATTGTCTTAATCCTGAGTCATTATGCATGAAAAAGTCGGTTGATTTTAGATTCCAAGCTGAAGATTTTGTGATCTTGCAGCTTGAAATCTAAAAATTGAGCTTGTGCTAAAGTTGTTCAGATTTATATAGGCACAATAGCACCTTAAGTATAATTAAGGGTTATTTGTTACAATCTGTATAAAAGCTGTAATTAAAAAACTGTGTATTGTAATATTATAATATTTATAACCAATGGTATTGAAGTGAAGGACCATTGATTATAAATAAATTTTGAAAATATATTATGTTATTTTTAGAAAAGTTGTTTTAATGCAATAACTACTTAGTGTCCAAATTTATAAAAGGGAAAAATAAATATCCGGCGCCAGGACACTAATTGAAAGAAAAATTAAAAAAATGTATAAAAAAGTACCTCGGATCCTCAGTGAAGGATTGTCCTTTTAATCTCAAAGGAGGGAGTGAATTAAATAAAAAGATAGTTTTTCTCAGTAAAGCTTCTATTTGAAATCCTTTTTTAAATAACCAAGTGTAAACATCAGGTGTTAGGTCTACTTATATTGAGTTAAGGTTAGCTTATTCTACTCAAATTCTTATACAGATTTACCCTAATCATACAATATCAAAATGAAAGGAGTCCGTATCAAGTTAAGCTTTTACGGCTCCGAGAAACCAAAGAAAGTTCTAGGTGAAGTTGTATTGAAAACTACATTGAAATTCAAATTAAGTTAAAAGGGAAGTTACATTAAAAATCTAGGCCTATGAAAAACACTAGTAAGGTCCTAGGTAAAGTTAAACCACAAAGAAAGTACTAGGATAAGTTGTACTGCAAAACTAGAATGAAATTCCAATTAAGTTGCAATGGAAAGTTAAAATGAAAGTTACAGTAATGATCTAGACCTATGAAAACACTAGAAAGGTCCTAGATGAAGTTATTAACTCAATGATCCAACTAAGAATCTAGTATTCAACCATTGACTTAATAATCTGACACAGTTTAATGTCTGATCAAAAGGACGGTGAAATTTGGAAGCTACAATATGAAAATCTAGGCCTCTGAAAACACTAGAAGGTCCTAGGTAAAGTTATTAACTCAATGATCCAACTAAGAGTCTAGTATTCAACCATTGACTTAATAATCTGACACAGTTTAACGTCTGGTCAAAAGGACGGTGAAATTTGGAAGCTACAATATGAAAATCTAGGCCTCTGAAAACACTAGAATGTCCTAGGTAAAGTTATTAACTCAATGATCCAACTAAGAATCTAGTATTCAACCATTGACTTAATAATCTGACACAGTTTAACGTCTGGTCAAAAGGACGGTGAAATTTGGAAGCTACAATATGAAAATCTAGGCCTCTGAAAACACTAGAAGGTCCTAGGTAAAGATATTAAGTAACTCATTGATCTGAAACTATCACCAAAGCCTCATGGGAAAAGGAAAAGGTGCCATAGTTAAATCAAGCTCTAAAGCAAGAATGCAAAGCTTAGATGGTAAAGTAAATCCTCCCATGAGCATCCGGAGACAATCCAGCCAAATAAAAGAGTTTAAGTAAAATAACACATCCTAAAGCTCTCTTAGAAAGAGGCGAAAATATTAAGTTAGTCAGTTAAAAATTTAAACACATCTTGGAATTGAAGAATCCAACCAAAAAAATGGCGGCACGTGAACGAAGAGAAGAAGCGTAACCCTCGGAGAAGCCGAATGGTGTGGTAGACGCTATCAAAGCGGGTACGTGGAGAACCGCGTGGAAAAAGCGCTCAGAGAGCTGTGAAAGACACAAAAGATAGGCTTAGACTTTGTTTCTAGATTAGTCTCAACCTATCACCACCAGAGCAAAACCAAAATACAAAGGGAAACTTACCGCTTTTTCCT
Organism: Acleris cristana; assembly: GCA_948252455.1. Taxonomy (NCBI): domain Eukaryota; kingdom Metazoa; phylum Arthropoda; class Insecta; order Lepidoptera; family Tortricidae; genus Acleris; species Acleris cristana. The sequence goes on from OX411771.1 coordinate 31,472,969, forward strand.
TGAAAAATCCCGACGCATTGTGAAGAAGGCTCGGCGGCCTTTTCTCTTTTAAAAAATCAGTACTTAGTTCATCATTGCGTTTGGGAGTCACCTTGAAAGAAAAGATCTAATATTGAAAAAACGAATTGTAAAAGTAACAAGCCGCAAATAGCGAGCAAATATGAAAACCATTAAATGTTGAAAAAACGACGAAACTTACCAAAATAACAGCAAACACAACAGCAGCCATTAAAATGGGAGGGAATGGGAGGATGGATTCACATCCTTTTAAATTCAAACGATTTCGTTTGATGAAAAATAAACCGAGCTAATTGCTGGCAAAGACGGAGAGAAAAAAAGCTAACGAAACGGAAATCCGCTACCAGGATGAATGTTACCAGGTTATTCTATCGTTTTTTTAATTCGAAACGGAACAAGACGTCATACCTAGGCAGGTGACCAACATACAGCGAGATGAGAAGATCTGTAAAAAATAATCGAAAATACATCGATCAAACCTCAAACGGATTGAAACGTTACCTTGTTTAATCTGTGCCATGACGAGCTGTCACAACAAAAGCTGTCAAAGAGACCAAAATACGGAATTAGGTGAAATATTTTAATGTTTTCAGGTCTTAAAGCAAGAAGACGCATGTAAACGTGACGAACACGTTATAGTATATGATCTAAGCTGCGATTAGGTGTAGGTAAATAGATAAAATAAAATAAAATGGAATTTAATGACAGTATTTTTATTTTGCACTTAATAAATCACAGACAAATGAGTAGGAACATTATTACCATTTTCACTATCAGTATAGAAAAGGCATCTAGTTACTTCAATAATAAACTTTCAAATAAACTAATATACTAAATGAAACATAACTTTAACGTTTCGTACCTTCTTACATCAGTAATCATACGATGCAATAATTTTGCTGTTTACCAATTTAAACTAATTAAAAATAACATAAGATATTAATGACTGCATAGTGTTTTAATCATAAAATATTGCTCATTTTATTTATGTTTAATTTTACATTCACTAGTAAGTAGTGATAATTCAAAACATTTTAAAACTACATACAACATTCCCTCACCCTCACACGTATACCACAGCACCCAAACTCACCCCCTTTACTCACCCATTTTACATAGCCCTTTTATCTTTAAGTTATCAATGCTATCATTTCTTTATATGACATATATATTTATAAATTTTGTTGGCCTGGGCTGCGATGACGTTCTCTGTGTACTTGAACGGTCAAATTTAAGTGCTATTCTTTTCTTGGGGTACTGTCATTTTTATTCGCGGACATTGACCTAAATGTAATAACAAATGAGTTAGACTCGTTTGTTGTTGCACAATCCTTTAAATGTCTCCCGGAGAAATGCATCAATATTCTAGGTAACCCTAGAAAGTACTTCAAATGTTTACACCTAAACATTAGAAGTATCAATAAAAATATTGATAATTGTCTCGGAACCATTGCGTTATTGAATCTTAATATTGATTTGCTTATTTTAAGTGAGTGCTGGCTCAAATCCAGTCCACAGATCCCTATGCTTGACGGTTATACTTCATTTTCTACTATTAATAACAAACTGCAGAATGACGGGGTGGTGATCTATTCTAGACAAGATCTAGGGGTGAAGGTTTGGGAGCCTGGTTTTGATGACGGAAACTGTTTAATATGTACTATTGGTAAGGAATTTGCTATCATATCTATTTATCGTTCTCCTTCGTACAATAATATCGATAACTTTATTAATAGTCTGAATAAGTTAGTTACGAACCTATCTACCTATAAGAATATCGCCCTACTAGGGGACATAAATATTGATATTAAACGTGATAATATTGACCGGCTATCTGACTATTACCTTACATCCATCTCTTCGCTTGGCCTCCTTCCGGCGCACCTGTTTCCCACTAGACTCAATAACTGCCTAGACCATATTCTTCTCAAGACGAGCAACGCCGCAATAGCCATTGTTGTAGATTCCCCAGTAACCGATCATCTTCCCACTATACTGTGTATTGATAACTCACTCTCCTGTTACAAAGCTGAATCGAATGGTAATTGTGTTAAAATACGATACACAGCTGTAAAAAACGACCTTGATAACATGGACTATTCTCCCGTGTTGACTTGTAGTGATGTGGATGAGGTAGCTGACAAGTTAGTATCCATAATAACAAATGTTATTGACTCCCACACTACTACGTCAAATGCACCTCGGAAGAAAAAAATCCTGAAACCCTGGATCTCTCCTGGTGTGCTACGATGTATACGTAATAGGGACAAAATGCATAAAAAATTAAGGAAATCTCCGCACAGTGACATCCTTATTATTACCTATAAACGCTATCGCAACTTTCTGGGTGCCTTACTACGTAAACTTAAATATGAATATCAAAAGAATGAAATTAAAAATGCCAAAAACCCCAAAGCCATGTGGAATATTATTAAAAAAGTTGCAAACTGTCATCGGCTGTCTGTATCCCCCAGTGCCCTACTTCGTACTGATGATAATCCTAATATAGCCTTAAACAAAATTAACACATACTTTGTGAGTATTGGTAGGGACCTGGCTGATGGGATTGCGTCTACTCCTAGGAACCTCCACCTAACTCAACCCACTAATTCTCTAGTGAACTCCCTTGTACTCTTAGAGATTACGAATGAAGAGATAGAACGCGTTATTAACGGCTTACAAAAGGATGCTGCTGCGGGTTTGGACGGAATCTTGCCATCCGTAATCAAGGCTTCCAAAAACGCTTTAATACCGTCTATAACACATTTATGTAACACAGCTATCTCATCTGGTATCTTTCCCTTAGCATTAAAGAAAGCTCTAGTCTATCCAATTTTTAAACAGGGAGATAAGGGTGACGTATCCAATTATAGACCTATATCGGTTCTACCTGCCTTGTCCTAAGCATTTTCCGAAGTTACCTTCGGGACCGTAGGCAGTGCGTCAGGATTGATTCTGGCACCAGTGAGACGGAAAATATCAGCTACGGCGTCCCCCAGGGAAGTATCTTGGGCCCCACACTCTTTCAGCTTTACATTAACGATCTGTGCAAACAAATTATACCAAACTGTGAAATTTTCGTTTACGCCGACGACACTGCCCTAGTTATCCATGGTGATGACTGGGAAAGTGCAAGACGTTCAGACCAACAAGCACTTGAAATTGTTATGGATTGGCTCTCGGCCAATTTGCTCACCCTGAACATCCGCAAGACTCAGATAATACCCTTTCACTTAACGTCTGCTTCTGCTCCCTTACCTGAAGACTGTAGGATCGCCCTTCACAACTGTAGCTCTCCCTCTCCTACCTGTGGCTGTCTGTCCCCCAGCATCGTAGCATCCACTAAATACCTCGGTATCCATATAGACTCCAAGCTAAAATGGTACTCCCAGATTGAGGCCTTAAAAACACGGGTACGAAAATTAACTTACATATTTAAAACGCTAAGACATGTAGCAGAGCCGCAATTAGTTAACACCGTTTACCAGGCCCTTTGTAAATCTATTTTAACTTACTGCATTCCTATCTGGGGTGGCGCTGGTAAGTCCACCATGTTGGGTCTAGAGAGAGCTCAGCGATCAATCCTCAAAGTGATGACTATGAAACATATTCGCTACTCAACCGATTTGCTTTACAAAGAATGTCAGGTACTAACGGTACGACAACTATTTATTCTACACACCATTCTCCGGAAGCACGCTTCCCTACCGTTAGATGAGCGTGTCCTTTCACGACGCACCTCTGTTCGAGTCTGTCCTTACAGATCTTGTAAAACGTACTTGGCCTCCCGTCACTATGAAGTGCTCTCGTCTCGGCTATATAGCAAAATTCATGAATCCATCTCAATTTACACCCTATGTAGGTACGAGGTGAAACAGAAAACGACTGCCTATTTTTTAGAGCTATCGTATGCCAAAACTGAAAATTTACTTAATACGTAATCATATGGTCCACTAATACAAAACACAATTTTAAGAAGATGTTGTGACACACACACACACACACACACACACACACACACACACACACAAACACACACGCACACACACACACACACACACACAAATGCATGCATGCCTATTTCTATTATTTCATTTACTTTAGTCTCTTTATATCTTAAGTATTTAACATCAGATATGTTGTTAGTATTGTTGGTATTGTTATACATTAATAGCCTTTAAACCATATTTGATTGAGGAATCACTGACACGGAAAATACAGTTCTCACTAGTTTCCGAGTCAGGGGTACACACTTTATGCTCGAATATTAATGAATAAGCTACATCTAAGCAACTCAACATGTAAAAATTCTGGTAATAAATATATTATTATTATTATTATTATTATTATATTAAGCTTAGTTCAGGTATTTTGGCAACAGAGTTGTAGCCACAGGTTGCAGCGATACGTTATGCATTTATCAAGAATCATCACGGTAGGTAACTAAGTTATAAAGAACTAAAATAAAAAAGTCAAAAAATAACAAAGTCAAAAACAAAACATAAGTGAAGTGAAGATCACAATTTTAAAAAAGAGCAAAGTACGCGATAATAATTAAAAATGTACTAAAATTCACAAAATCAATAACAAAACTTCAGTGAAATAAAGAATCACAATTTAAAAAAAGGGCAAAACATCAGAGTATAATTGCAAATGTAAAAAAACGGGTAGGTAGGTACTTCCCGTTCGTCCTATGGAACTGTGACGTCATAGAACTATTAACATTTTTTTCCCCAACAGTTTCATGGTATATGACGTCACAGTTCCATAGAACAAATGGGAAGTACCCAAAAACAAAAAACCCCAGTGAAGTACTAACACCGAGTAAGTCTGAGTGACATTCTGCGCAGAAACAGCTGAAATCACACTAAGGGCCTGTTTTTTGATCAGTAGTAAGTAACTAATCGTTAATAATCGTAACGAATGGTTAAATCTCAAGGAAATGTGTCGAAAGTTTTGATTCACCGATGAAAAAGGGATTTAATACCATCTTCGGAGGTTGTTTTTTGGGTGCGTTTGGCTTATGTTTTTTTTGTAGCGTTTGGCTTGACTGGACGTCATCATCTGAGGCCTTAATTTTTTTTACGGTCGTCGGTTTTTTGGTTTCTTGTGGAACTCTTCTCTTTTTTTTATTTTCTACGTTTTGTGAGACTTCTTCTGTTTTATTTTCTGTTTCTTTTTCTGCCTCTTTCTCCATATTTATATATTTCTCTGTTTCTTTTTCAATCTCTTCATCTATTTCTTTTTCCACCACTTTTTTCATAATATCTGTCTCTCTCTCTATTTCCGTATCTGCATTATCTTTTTCTTTAGAAATTGTTACATCGTTGTTTTCATTACTCACCACTGTCTTGGTATTTTCAGGTTTTTCTAACTGTTTATGCACTTTACTTGATCGTTTTCTCATTGTAGGTGTTCGTAAGTTTTTAACATTTTTCCTTTGCTCAGCATTTCTTAGTACTATCTTGAAAAATTGTTCGTGTTTTTCAATTGTGTATGTTTTATCCCAAGACAAAACCATCCTGAAGCAGAAATCAAGCAGATTTTTGTATCCCTTCAATGCTATCTTAATTGTTTCCCCTCGACTTACACCAGACCAAGAACATTTACACAAGAATTCTCGAGTGAATAACACGTCGATTAATTTATATGCCCGTCTGTTATAGTGCACAAGACTGAGTATAACTTCATGAGTTTATGTTTTTCAACCGGATCTAATAGTAACAATTCCAACTCTTCGAGCTCCTGAATACTATCTATGGGTTTCAAGTTAAATGCGGTATTCTCAATTGGATTAGCTTCCGATAAAGTAGTAATATTTTGATTAATGTGACGGTTGAAAACCCTTGTTATGGTCTTTTCTACTCGAGTTTCTAATTCTATGACAAACTCACCAAGTCTATGTGCAAATTTATTTTGAGCGCCCATAATTTTGTTCTGGTTTTCCAGTATAGTATTGAGTGTCTGTGTGACAATATCAGTCTGAGTTGGAGGATCAGAAGTTGTCCCAATTTCAGTTTCGTTTAAATACCAATGATAGGTGTCCTGGGTTACTGGTACATCTTGGATTACTTGTAGTTCTTGCGTTACTACTTCAGGTGACTTCGAGGCTACCTTAGCTTGTGAATGAAACATCTGCAAACAGAAGGAGTATGGTAATTGACACAAATTTCGTACAACCTACTCAATTTAGGTGTCTGAATTAGAGACATTGATTATAAAACGTCACTAAACATATCCACACTATATAAAATATGTGTGTAAAACATATGTGTGTATGTATGACTCTGTGTGTGTGTGTGTGTGGGTGTGTGTGTGTGTGTGTGTGTGTGTGTGTGTGACTGTGTGTGTGTGTGTGTGTATATGTAGAACCTGACTAAATTAAATTTACTCACTAGTTGATCGGCCATGTAATTGTAATCAGGTAAGGCAGTCGCAGCCGTCGCGTGTTTTTCTTGATTTTCTGCGTGATAATCTGTGTCACTATTTCCCATCATTATTGATAATTCTTCATCCGCATCTTTATAAGTTGGGAAACCTGTACGTTTCACCTTACAACTCACGACCGGCCATTCTGCGCGAGGCTTTGAGTGTTCGTCTTTAGTTAATTTATATTCAATAGCCTTTTTTGGGTACCGCACCTGACCTTTCCCTTCCCAACCACTCGGTACTATAAATAACTTATTAGATCCCTTTTCGGACGTTTGTACAATTTTGAAGGGCATATTTAGTCTGAAAAAAACGAACATTTATATTTAAAATTATCACATAGAGATACGTCACTCGCAGTCACAGATTTCACAAAATATTGTTTCTTATAAATTCTACAATTGTCTATGATGCGTAGAGTTGTGACTAAAGTTGGTGATATATTAAAGCCGCTACACACTACCCAACCCACCACGCTCTGAGGCCCGTTTCACGAAGCTACAAGTTACAAATTACAAGCGGAAGTCTCTTACTAACTCCTCCTACTAGAAAGAAAGTTCCGCTTGTAATTTGTAACTTGTAGCTTCGTGAAACGGGCCACCGTACCTGCCAACGCGGTTGTATACGCTACGCGGTAGTTTAACAATTTTAAATTTCAATTAATACTTACTCACATTAATCGTTTTAATTCCCCTTTTCTCATATTTTTTTCCATTCTCTAGCACCATTGTTTAACACCCGACCGCGTATAAATTATAATATAATATGGTTTGACATAAGAAAAAGAGTAATTAAGAGTCTTGCCCATCACTAGTAAATTCATCATTCAGAGACAATTTCAATATTGCGGTTTGTTTACATAGCAAGTTCCATAGAATGACACCTTACCTACCTAGATATGCTTATGCTAATAATGCTCATAAAGTTTTACCAAATGATTTGCGATACCCTAATAAACACGGTAGAATGGCAGCAAACATTATAATGTTCTTATGAAGTGTTGCAATATACCTGAATACTATTATTGAGTGTCTTATACTTTGGTAAACAGGCTCAAAGTATTTTGGTTAGCTATAGTGAGATTAACAGCATTATTATACTTTCGTTGAATGCGTAAAGCATTTATATTATCTGACGCCATTTGCTTTCTGTTTCCCCTTGTTACGGAAACAATTAAAATGATTAAAAGTGACTAAAATCTGATTAAAAGAGCACTTTCTATAATTTTACTTTATGCGCGGTGCCTATAAAATCAACTCTATTCATTAAAATTAAGCTAAGAGCTTATAATTTTACAAAACATATTAAGAGTTGATTATTATTTTCTATATTTTTTGTGATAAAAAGCATTGTCACGAGGGCGCGTGGAAATATTACCACAAAACGTAACATGTTTTCACAGTAAACTGACATCTGCAGCTGAATTTCACCCATTAAAGAAAATAAAGTTTACTTACCATTCAATATTATTTTTCACAATTATTTACAACTCGCGAATCTTCCTGCTCCTGCACCAAACTCGCAATAATACTAAATGTAACATAACTTTTTTAAATCTATTGAGAAATTCTTTTCTACAAAGGAAATAAAACAATTAGCATTTGAATATGTTCCCATTTAGAGATTGTATATTAATAAGGTGTATATTGGCTGTACTGTGGTCGCAATAAATGCTTTAAGTCTAGTGATTTGTTCTTTACCGACTTCAATAATAACTTTGTGCAATCATTGTAATGCTACTAAGCAGCCTTTATAAAGCTCAATGCTGTATAATTTGGGACCCAAATTGCTCTTAAAAAAGCTGTAGAAAAGTAAATACAGCTGATATAGGATTTGCATATAATGCTTTGCGCGTCAGTTCGTGCTGTTGTATGTTTTTTATAATGGTGTTTTGTGTTACTTGGGGGTTCCTTATACACGAGATTATCACGAGGCCAATTGACGAAGTAGTAATAAGTAGATAGGATGGGTAGTTGTAAGTTAGTTAGTATTAAATAAATATTTAAATAAATATAATATATATAAAAAGGGGGGGGGGGGGGGGGTCAGTACACTGTGACGCGTTGTTTGTGCGCCTGACAATTGAAAATCAAAATATTTATTGACGACAATTTTCAGGTAAAATATTGATCAAGTCGAACGCATGCTATAACTGGCCGCCAGATAGTATGGCAATACAGGACATTGACACCCCTGTACCAAAAACACGCCGTTAGAAAAAAAACACCTACCCATGTTTCCCGTAACATCCCGAAACGAGTTTTTTTTGCTTTTGCTAATGTATTGTGGTACCGGTAATACGTTTATCTAGTTAAACCAGTTAGCGTTGCAGGGGTTGTAAACCTTGACGCTTACAATAATTTTATTATTGTAATGAATATCATGAATTTTTGGTTTTAAATTTAAATATTACCTTAAATGTATATTTTTTATAGTTCAAATTTCTTTGGTTGTTAAATTAAACTATGGCAGTAATAAAGAAAATACAAAAATGAGTTGGCATTTCAGTTGAGTTTCTGGTAATAGATGCTTCGTTCTAGATTTCAAAAGTTAACGATGGTAATCTACATCCAAAATGTATCAAAGTTTGGGGAAAAAAATGACACCCTAATAAACTTATTAAATACAAAAAACATCGTGAATACTACAAAATAATGGAAATGATAATAAAAATACCATGGTTAGGTTGATACTAATTTACTGATAACCTGATTTAAATTTAGTAAATTTAAGTCATGTATTTTTTAAATCATTCTATTTATAACTATGAATCAGGACCCTCGACTTCGCTTTCAGAACTTGAACTTTCAGAGCTGTCACTGGAGTCTTGGTTTAGATTAATGATAAATCCATCGATAGTTTTATCGATATTGTGGTCGAGGTTAGACATATCTTTTTCTGCTTTTTTTACATGTTCCACGCAATTACTTAGCTTTCATTATTTGCGATATACCGTCTTTCAATAGTTTCTTTACATCGGCGAACTTAAAAGTAGTATTATTTCTGGCGACGTAACATTTAATATCAGCCCAAATCAGCTCAATAGGGTTCAGGGGGGTTGATCAGGGGGTAACCTCAATACTGTGACCCCCTTTTGTTTTGCCATTTCGTCGATGACATACGACTGGTAATCATTTTTAATTTTCACCACTTTCTCCATCAACTGACGTTTTACTTCCTTGGCTTGAAACGAAATATTTTTCGACCGAAGCCAATTTTGAATGCTTTCTTTCCTCCAACACACGGTCGGAGTTTTCTCCACACGCCTGAAATGAAAATATAGGCAAGTTAAAAAACTGTGATTGCGTGTCATAAAATGCGCTTACGCACTGCATCCGACCTTTATCCGAAAATCGGATCGGCACACTGATTCTTAGATACTGATCCGACGCGGTGCGTTAGAACTTTTAGCATGTGTAATGTGTATTGTAGAGCCTTTAGCATCTGAGCATCGGGGCAATAAATCATTTTTATCGGGCTCTCTCGCTCGCACTCGTGGGGCTTATCGCGAGCATAATGGATGTGTGTAGTAGCAGCGTTGTCTTGCATCCCTTACGCACACCATTAACCTCACGAGTGCGAGTGAGAGAGTCCAACAAAATGATTTATTGCCCCGATGCTCAGATGGTAACGGGTCTACAATAGTGTTATTTTTTGTTTACCTGGAATGGTAACTTGCGTTGTCTAAAACGATGACGTCATTTGGTTGCAGTTTATTTAAAACTTTTGCAAACCATTCCTCGAAGTGTGGAGCATCCATATTTTCGTGGTAGTCACCTGTCTTCTTGGCTTCAAAGACCCATTCACAGTCTTCTAAAAAACCTTCTTCATTTCCTACATGTACTATTATTAATCTTTTTCCTTTAGATACTGAGTCTTTGGCTCCAGTTGATAACCCTTCTTTGAAAGCTTGCTTTGCAGACTTAATATTGGTGTCTACCCAGGTTTTCCCCATAGTGTGACCTACAAAAATACAAAAATATTAAATATAACATTTAGAATATAAAAAATAAATATAAATAACTTATACTTTGTAGACATTAGAAGAGAAAAGGAAGAGAAATTAGAATGGCGATACGAAAAGCAATAGGGTACATGGTTTAGTTAAGCGACAAAAAGATAATTGTCAAAAATGTATAATTTAACTACTCTTATCTTTTACATGGTGAGAAATATTAATAAATAGGTACCTAATAAATATCAGGGGACAATCTCACAAAAATTGTCCCAGTTCCTACCTAAGCTTCAGGCTTTTACATTAGGACAATGATAAACTCACTTATATATCAGTAGTATAATATTGGGCATTCTGGCCCACCTCGTTCGATCGGGCGAAAATTTCGCCCTCCTCATTCGTGTGATCCAAATGCCCAATATTATTTTGTGGATTTCAAAATTTGGGTTTGCGCAGAATGAAATTCATGCATGCATTCTGTCCCACCTTTTTCGATATCGAGCGAATTCGTCCTCCCCACTCGTACGATCCAAATGCCTGACATTATTTGTGGATTTCAAAATTTGGGTTTGCGCAAAATGAAATAATCGCGCTAACGTGCGCGTTTCGCAACATGTAACGGAAATTGGGTTTGTGCTTAAAATAACGATTATCTCTCGCGTTAACATGCGTATTTAACAAATAACACGTCGTAACGTAAATTGGGTTTGCCCAAAATGAAATGATCGCGTTAACGTGCGCGTTCGCAACGGGAATTATTAGCTAAAAACAATCGCATCAAAATTGTTATGTATATGTGAAAACGTAATCGTGATTTCCCTTAATTGGAATAAGTCTTTCATGCAAGTAAAACGTACCTATACATCGCTTGAGAAATTTTGAAGAAATATAAAGTTTGTAAAACAAAATCAGAGCTTGCAGTTGGATCTTGTTTTTTCAGCTCGCAATAAGCCTTGTGTACGTCATGGTGAACTTTTACCTTACAATATTCGCAGTATAATTTGCGGTCCTTCTAATTGCGGAAAAACTAATTTAATGGTTGGTCTTTTACTTCATGAACAAGGGTTACGGTACCAAAATATTTATGTTTACTCAAAAACCCTTTTCCAACCTATGTATCGATTTTTAGAAGAAGTGTTAGCGTTAGTTCCAACGGTTAAATTTCAAAAATATTGTGAAAATGAAGAAATACTTAGCCCAAACGAAGCTAACTATAACTCAATCATGATATTTGATGATGTGGCTTGTGAAAACCAAAACAACATAAGGGATTACTTTGCAATGGGAAGACATAAAAATATTGATAGCTTTTATTTAAATCAAACGTACAGTAAAGTACCAAAACAATTAATAAGGGATAATGCTAATTTAATAATTCTTTTTAAGCAAGATGATGTTAATTTACGTCATGTTTATGATGAGCACGTTGGAACCGATATGTCATGGTCGCAGTTTCGTGAAATTTGCGCTAAAATATGGAACGCACCTTTCAGCTACTTGGTTATAAACAAGGATTGTAACAAAAATTCTGGATGTTATAGAATGGGGTTTGATACATTCATTATTGTAGATTAATATACTTAAGTACATACTTATTGAATAGTATTCGAATAATCGTTTATTATATTAAATGAATCCAAAGAGAACGGACATGAGCTCGAAAGTCGAGAAAGTTAATGAAGATAAAGTGCTAAAGGAAAAGATAATGGAATGATATGATTCTGGAATCTGTTTTAAAACCAATTACAGAACCGCTTAATGAAATAGTTAAAGTTAAAAATGAGAATAATTACTTCAATACTAATGATGATGATTTTGATGACGGATTGCAATGGGGAAAGTTAGTAAAAAGAATTAAATATAGCCCAAGTGAAGAAAAGAAGGAATCTATAACTGATCAAACGGTTGTGAGGAATTTTTCTCAATCTAGCCTTGATAATAAAAATGATGAGGATGAGACATCAAAAGAGAATGAAAGTGATGTAAGCGATGAAGTGGAAAGTGAACATTTTAATGATCAGGATTCTTCAAATAATATATCATTTAAGACGACTGATTCTTACGCTTCTCCTCGTGACGATCCTAAATTTCAAAAGCAATATATTACCAACTTAAATATACCTTTTGGTATTCGAACGGAACGGGACAAGCTAATGTTGGGAACCTGTCCGGTATACACTACAAATGACAAAAAACTGAAAGTAAATGGTCATACTTACTATTTAACGCCAGGTTTATTCGAACTGCTATATAAGAAAGTACCGGATTTAGATATTGTAACTAAGGATGATAGATGTAATTATAAAACCTTATTATTAGAAACTAATGCACATAGAAGAGAGTTTAATCCTAATAAACCAATAAAAAGCAACAAAGGCATGAAATATTTATATGTAATAAGACCTCTTTTTAAATTAGCTAAAGAACGGTCAGTAAGTGGTGAAGGATTACCGACGATGAAAAATGTTAAAAACGATGTGTCATATGTATATTGGGATAACCCAAACGAATTAGTAGAAAGGTTAAAATTACTTATAGCTTCTCGTGATGCTGGTAATACAGGATTGGATAATGAAATCATATCTATTATTGAAGAACTACAAGAAGCGGGATTAGTGAACAATGTTAATATATAAAGCAGTTACTTTACTATTATCGTTAGTCGAAGCAGAACTTTTGGCGTAAAAATATATCATAAAATGAACATAGATAAATTTGGTCACCATGTTCATAAACGTTTACGTGTAGCAGGTGTATCTGAAGTCAACGAACTTAAAAGTCAGGCTTTGCTTCGTTCAGAAGACGGAGATTTTGATTTACAATCACTGAGATTAAAAGGTGTTGCTCATCCTTTGTCGGCTGATGATGCAGTAAATAAGGAGTACGTCGATCAGCTCGTTCAGAACATTTATGACAAGAAGTATCTAGATTCTTTAATCAAAGTTATAAATTCTCAAATTCATCAGCTTGCAACTCAGTTGAAATTGAACTTTTATACAAAAAACGAGGTAGATAACATTGTAAAACAATTAAGCAATGGCAAAAGAATAAGTAGTGAACGAGATCCACAGATCAGCTCGTAAAAACTTTAAGCGACGAGCAGTTGTTTTAAAAGGCATTCACGATTTGTGGCAAGCAGATTTGATTGACTTACAAAAATTCCATAAAATAAATAAAGGAAATAAATATATTTTAGTTGTCATTGATGCATTTTCAAAGTACGCGTGGTGTATTCCGACAAAATCGAAAAGTAGACAAGAAGTTAAAAATGCATTTCAACAAATTATAAAGTCAGCCATCCAAATTCCTAGAAACTTGCAGACAGACTTTGGAAAAGAATTTTACAATAGTGAATTTGATTGTTATTTAAAATCTTTAGGAATAAATCATTATTCAACTTATTCAATTAAAAAGGCATCAATTGTTGAAAGGTTAATAAAGACGCTTAAAAACAAACTGTACAAATATTTTAGTTTAATTGGAAATTATAAATGGGTTGGAAAACCTTTAGATGATATAGTCAAATCTTATAATGAAACTTTTCATAGTTCAACAAAATTTAGACCAAATGATGTTAATTTTGAGAATGAATCGGAAGTAAAGAACAATATTAAGAAACGTCAACAAAATCTACATCATAAATTAAATAAATTCAATGTGGGAGATCGTGTACGTATAAGCAAGTATAAAAGCGCTTTCCATAAAAGTTATACGCCTAATTGGTCAACAGAGCTATTTACTATTAAACAAGTCAGTAACACTCAACCGTTTACGTACCATATAGAAGATCAGCGAGGAAACACTATTCTGGGCACATTTTACGAACAAGAACTTCAAAAAACTAAGTACCCGGACGTTTATCTCATTGAAAAGGTGATCAAAAAAAAAGGGAAGAAATTATACGTTAAGTGGTTAGGACTTAATGATGAGAACAGCTGGATTAATAGAAGTGCCATTGTATGAATATATTTATATAGTTACTCGCACAAAAAATATCATTAACATATAGGATATGAAAGGAAGAGGACTTTTAAACAGTGTAATTAATCACTTGCCTTTTGAATTACACTTACCTGGTTACAATTATTGCGGACCAGGCACTAAATTGCATAAACGGTTATTAAGAGGTGATAAAGGAGTTAATGAATTGGATGACGCGTGCATGAAACACGATATAGCTTATGATAAACATTCTAACCTAACAGATCGACACCGCGCAGATTTAGAACTTTATAAAATGGCTAAACAGAGGTTGAAGTCGAAAAGTGCTGGAAAAGGAGAAAAACTTGCTTCATGGTTAGTTAGCAAAGTGATGAAATCTAAAATGAAAGCTGGTGCAGGCATAAAATCATTTAAAGGTTTGGTTACAAAGATGCGGAAGGAACTGAGAAGAAACAAATCAAAAGATAAAGGCACTACAATCACCCGAGCTCTTGCGCTCGCAAAGAAAGTATTTACTAGAAACAGTAAAATTCATATTCCGCGTTTAATACCGATTCCGAAAACTGGCGGTATATTACCACTGATACCTATTTTTGCGGGACTTTCTGCGTTGGGATCATTGGCTGGGGGAGCTGCTGGGATAGCTAAAGCTGTTGGTGATTACAAAGCTGCAAAGAAAAACTTAACCGAATCACAACGTCACAACAAAATGATGGAATCTATTGCATTAGGAAAAGGATTGCACATTAAACCGTACAGAAATGGAAAGGGATTGTGTTTAGAATACTCAAAAAACTAGTCGACAGGCTTCCCAGACGAGCTCTCACTAATATAGATATTTTAAAACACTCTTCAGATATTCCTCATTTCCGTGGCGTTTATATGAGAGATAATTTGCCAAAGCGTTCGAATAGAGTAGAGTGCGCAATTATTAATTTAGATAGTTCTGAAAACCAAGGGACTCACTGGGTAGCCTATGTCAAAGATAATAATTACTGTGAATATTTCGATAGTTACGGTGATCTTCAGCCTCCAATAGAATCAATAAAGTATTTAAAAAATAAAATTATTTCATACAACTATGTCACTTATCAAAAGTTTAATACTGTAAATTGCGGTCATTTATGTTTGAAATATTTAAAACAATTTTGGAGTAACCGTTTAAATATCTCTGTTCAATAAAAACCATATCATTCACACGATGTCTTTCACTTTGTCCATAACTGGAACCTCTTCTACCCTGATCACAAATCATTTACCAGCTTTTCAACTAAATGGTGAATATGAATGCGGGTTACTATATTTTTCGACTTTTAACTCTATACCTAATATAGACTATAGAAATAATATGTTTTATTATGGCCAAAATGAAGTAGTTGAAATTCCTGAAGGGTCATACGAACTTCAAGACCTCGACGATTACCTGAAAAGACATCTGAAAGGATGTTCATTTTCACTGACATGTAATAATAATACGTTAAAGACGTCTATATTGTGTTCTAAAAATGTGTATTTTAATAAAGAAAATTCGATTGGTAACTTACTAGGTTTCGGTCAAGAAACTATTCAAGCTAATATATTAACAGAGTCTCCTTTTCCTGTGTCCATTCTTTCTACAACTATAGTGCGAGTTGAATGTGACATTGTGAGTGGTTCATTTATTAACGGAAAACCAAGTCATATTATTCACGAGTTTGTGCCTAATGTACCACCAGGCTATCGGATTATAGAAACACCTAAAAACGTTATTTATTTTCCTCTTAATCAAAACAGTTTAAGCTCTTTAAAGTTAAGAATATTGGATATAAACGATAACTTAATCAATTTACGCGGTGAAGAGATCCAGATATATTTGCATCTCAGGAAAAGATGATAGATTTCAATAAAAGATTAGTTTCGCGCAGTACAATTATTAGTACTCATTGTGCTGTCAAGAAAAGAACACCTAAAAATCAGCTTACGAGGCTTTCCAAGGAAAATAAAGAATTTCTTAAAACTATTGGTTTATTAAAATGAGTATTCTAAACTTAACAGAAACTTTCGGCTACGATAACACAATAGAAAGTTTTGAATTCCATTCCTACAAACCTTACGTAACAAGTTTCAATTTTAATGATGAAATCCGTATACCAATAAACCAACAAGATCTATACGTGTTACCTTCTGAGAGTGCCTTATACATAGAGGGAAACATGGTAGTAGTCAACAGAGAAACAAAACTACCGGTGGCCAGTGTTCAGTTTACTAATAACCCTATACTTCATTTGTTTCAAGATATTCGATATGAGCTTAATGGAATCGAAATAGACAAAATTAAAAATGCTGGAGTTACAACTACTATGAAATCTCTCTTATCTCTAAATAGACATGAATCGAGAATGTCAAAGTCATGGGGTTGGGATGTTAACGGTACAAAAGTTACGCATGGGTCGTTTTCTGTATGCATTCCTTTAAACAAGATTCTTGGCTTTGCAGAGGATTACAATAAAATAGTTATAAACTGTAAGCATGAACTTATTCTTTTGAGATCCAATACTAATTTAAATAGCGTAACATTAAATACAAATGAATATATAGATAACATTACGATATCTAAAATAGTATGGCGTATGCCACATATAAAAGTTTCTGATCGGGAAAGGTTAAATTTAATGAAGTGCTTGGAAAAAGATCGTGCTATTCAGGTAGCATTTAGAAACTGGGATCTTTATGAGTATCCACTTTTACCGAAAACATCAAAACATTCCTGGGCAATCAAAACTTCATCTCAAATTGAAAAGCCACGATATGTTGTTATCGGATTAAAAACAGATAGAAAAAATATGACTTACAAAGATATGACACACTTTGATCATTGTCATTTAAGAGATGTAAAAGTTTTTTTAAATTCAACCTATTTTCCGTATGAAAGTTCTAATGTTAGTTTCGCAGCTGAAAAATTCGCTATATTATACGATCAGTATGCTAAATTCCAACAGTCGTATTATAACCGCAGTCAAGCGCCGTTGCTAAGTCCGCAAGAATTTAAGGATAAAGCACCTCTGTTTGTTATCGACTGCTCTCGGCAAAACGAAACCTTAAAAACGGGTTCAATAGATGTGAGAGTTGAATTAGAGTGCGAGTGTGAACAGGACATACCCGGTAATACTGCGGCTTACTGTCTTATTTTGAATGATAGCATTGTAGAATACAAACCGTTGACCAATATTACCCGAAGGATATCATGAGCTCAGACTGCTTGTTTGTAGATCTCCAGGGGTTTAAATCATCTACAAATGAATTTATTCTTAAAGAATTTGCGTATAGTACAAATGAATACACGCTGGTATTTTTAATAAAACCTCCGTATGCATTTTTTACTTTATCGGAAAAAGAAAAAAGTAATGTTATATGGATAGAGAAAAACCTCGGTATCTTATGGCGTGAAGGATTCATTGATTATAGAGAGTTTAAAAGAATGATTTATGTTCACTTAGAAAATAAAAAAATATTTGTAAAAGGGTTAGAAAAAATTAAATGGGTTAAAGATTTGTGTGATAATTGTACTGTAATAGACTTGGGTGAAAAAGGTCTTCCTAATTTTCAATCAATGCATCAAAAATATTGTAAAAACAGCGGCACATATAATTGTTTAATTCATAAAAAAACTTGTGCGTTAAAAAATGTATTATGCATAAAAAAATGGTACTTTGAAAATAATTTAGAACTGTATTCTCATATCTGATTTCAAAATAAATGATATTATTGACAAACATATTTTTTATTTCACTTATTCGAAGAGAATTATCAATTACCGAAAAGTTTTTCCACTAAATTGAATTAATATCGCTGTCAGTCGAGATGAAGAAAAACGTGTCGGTAAAAAAAAAAACTCTTAAGGTCACTTGCAGCTTTTTTTTTAGTCCAGTAATGTTAAAATATATGATAGGTACTATTATTGTTAAATCTAGTTTAAAAGTTATATCGAAATTTAAAAAAGTTGCAAGGGGCCATTAATAACTGCAAAATGAAACAACAAGTTATTTTCATTATATTTATTTACTTACTATGTTAATTACAACAAAATTAAACTAAAACTACAAACTAGCACTGTATCCACTCAGTTTTTTTGAAATCTTATGTATCACACTTTCGGCATGATCTATAACTTCATCGTAATTATCGTCCGCCAAATATTGGGCACTCAACATCACTTTGTCTTCATCAGCACTGTCTTTGTTCAGGTCAATTATCTGTATTTTTAGTAGTCTCGTACCTTTCCCTGCTTTATTATTTATTATAAATGATGGCAGACGGCCGTGACCACTTCTTTTAAAAACTTTATTGGAAAAGTTTCGTTTTGATCTTTTTTCTTTATTTTTTTTCTGGATTCCGCTTTTAAGTTTCTTCACCAGCTCGCTGTCTTCTTCTTCTTCCACTAGGAATTCCTCCAATGGATCCTGAGCATATTGCGAAAATAGGAAAGTGTCTTGTGTTCCTTCCATATTCTGAAACAAGATAAATCAAAATAAATATTTTTAGCGTATGCTTGCTATTTGTAGACAAAAAAATAAAAATAAAAATGCAAGACGATAACATTTACATAAATAGATCGAGTCTAACTTGAATAAATTGTTAATATATAAATATATCAAATGTTTGCTTACCACACCGGGGCTGAGGATATGAAGCTCGTAACAACTTGTAAAAACTTGTAACTTCGTTCTGAAGATAGACTGATGTTTGGCTGAGTATTATATGAGCCTTTATTTATAACGATTAGAATTCATGAATCGACAAAATTACACAACAATTGACGAACAATTTCAGTCAGTATCGTATAACGCGGTCATAGCTGACTCGACAAGGCGTCAGCAGCTAACCTGCTGATTGAGAAACATGCTAATTTTAATATTTCATTTTAAGTAAGTATTTTTATCGGCTAGTTAGAAAGACAATAAATTTTAGAATACCGGTATTTTTAATTTTCACGCAAACTTTGATTATCATTGAAGAAAATCTTTTTTTAACATTTAACTGTCTTTCTTTCTTTAGCTAATAAATTCACTTAATTAAAAAAGAAATATAAATCATTTTAATGAATAGGTTTGTATTTTACTCATATAAATTAAAGTTCATTCATTTCACAAATAGCTCACTAATTAGTTTGGAGTTAAATAATAATAAAATAAAAACATACACCTCTTGTGAAATGGAGAACCAATTATTTATGAGTAATTAGGAAATTAAAAATCCAAACACAAATTGCACTAGGCATATGTACGTTTATTCAAATAGCAGTACTAATAGGTATTTACATAACATATAATCATAAATTGTTTCTTAATACTAACATATTACTTATTTTAACGGTATACATTTCTGGTAAAGTTGTAGATTTACAATTCAATTTATTTAACGAGATTTGAATACATTCGCTTATAATTTATAAAAACTACAATATCGATCTATGACCCCATGCTTTAGTTGAAATTTTGTCTTTTAATGTAAGTCGCTTATCGTCTTTACTGGATAACGCAATTTTGTTAACAGTTTGCGTAAAGATTTCATGTTTAATAGATTTAAATAATATATTTTTTTTCCTAATAACCGTATTCTTGAACAGAACATCCTTATAGTCATCTAATGTTAATTCTCGGACACCAGGCTTTTTTACTCCTTTTGCATTTTTGAGTAATGAATTTTCGCTTTTGATACAATACAACTTGGAACGTAGCCCTACAAACTCAGTGATAAGCTCGCCCCCTCGTCTTTAAATAATCCCGGAACCTTTTTATTTATCAAGGGTATCTGAAACTCATTTGATTTGTTATAATTACTTGTATCAAAATAATGTATAAACTGATTTTTCAAATCGTTGTAAAAGTCAGTGGTTTTAATATTATAAATGAAACTGTAATTTCCGGTTTCATTTGAACAGCGACTAAATTATCCGAAAATATCGTGGCGCTGTGAAAATTTGGTCGTGCTATTAATTTACTTGCTGTTACAAACTTCTTTGTAGAGTTTCTCTCATCACTCCACTGATTTACTAACTTAACATCTACACGTCGTTCACTATCCTCGAGAGTCTTGCCAAAAACAGCGTTATTTTTTAATTTAAAAAGATTCTGTTGAAATGGAGTTTTTGCATTTTTTCTTAGTTCTGTATTTAAATCTATATATTTTTTCAAAAAGGGGCTTTGTCGGAAGGTGATTACCCGATGAATTTTATTAAGAGTCAAACCATTACGCAAGCACGTTTTTAAATGTACATAATGAATGACGTACTCATATTTATCATACAGGGATTAATTTCGAATTTTTCCCTCCTGGAGGTACAAATTTTTGTGCACAGAAGGGATAATCGTTATGCAAATGATGTAACTCTTTAGGGTAAACTAAGTCGACCTCAAGAATAAATCCAAATTCTGCATCGTCTGAAATTGACATAAAGTCTAATTGCTCTATTTCCTCAGAATCTAGAAAGCGAAAATCAGATATGGGTAATGAATGACTCATACTATATCCGTATAAGTTGTTACAATCAATGTATACAAGAAACGAGTCGGGTTTACTGTCATCATTAGTTTTCATATATTTATTATTAGCAAGAGCATGTCTGGTAGAGCACATGCAAATTCCGCCTCGAATGCCTTTTTGAATAAGACGAATGATTTCTAAATCAGATATCAACTCTAATTTTACGCCAGTTTTCAATAACATCGCGTCAAATGACAAACTCGGCACGGTTAAATAGAATGCAGGATCTAATTCATAATGAATCTTACAAATTTTTCGAAAATTTTCAAATATGTCTGACAAAAGCAAAACGTCAGTTTTAATATAGAGATCTGTATATTCACCCATGTTTCTTATTTGAAATGTCTCCCATACACGTTGAGCGTGCTCATAGTCAGAGTCTGTAATTTGTTCCGCAGAAAGCGAGTTATAAAACGAACTCTTTTCAGGTAGCTCAATTTCTGTAAATTTATCCCAGCCGGTCATATAATCGTAAGGATATACTCCTTTGCGTAGTAATAAATTAAACTCTTCTAATCGAGGATAAAAGTTACTTAAGTAGAAAAACTCTGATTTACAAAAACCCTTAGCTAACTCTTCTAAACTAGCACCTACAAATTTAAATGAGTCTACAAACCGTATTTGCACATACTGATCATTAGATAACCTTAAAAAATTTGTAAATGAAATATAGTTTTCTTTATTTTTAGGTATTACTTTTATAGGTCCAGAACATTTACCCAGTTCTTTGATAAATAAATGACAGTCGTATCCAGACAAATTGTGGAAAAATATAGGAATAAGTTTAGGCACTCGAAAACGTAAGTTACAGTATTGATGGGCCGCTCCGCGATAAAACCCTGTTAAATGACAGTGATCTCTAACTTTATCACCAAACAAAGGGGTTTTGCAAATGTGACAATTTTTTGCATTTTTGTATGCTAAAGCATCTTCATCGTCAAAAATCATAGGAACCTCTTTATTTAAGATCTCATGTATTTCATTTACATGTCTGTACAAGTACTCTAAAAACTTGGATACGCAATCGGGTCCGCGATACTGAACAAAACGATTCAGACTTCCGTCATAAGAACAAACTATGTAATACGCAAAAGCTGCAGGCTTATGAATTTGTTTATTTGAGGTGAAGCTAATCGATGGTGCTTGCTCGCAACCCTGGTAAGGTTCAAGAATAGTTTCAAAGTCAGCGTACACTACAAATGGTACGTCTTGTTTACGATCGAAATTTTTAAATTGCAGATATGTACCTTTATCTGGAAGTACAGTAGCAACTCCACTACAAACATGCATATCATATTTGTATTCTGATACAAAAAATATGAGACAGTCTTCGCAAAAATAAAGTTTACCATGATGCTTAGTAATTTGAGAACGTACAAGACGCGACAAGTCACGAATCAAAACATAATGCGAGTTATTACCGCGCTCGATTAAAAGTAAATTGATCCTATGTTTCCTTTTGTACTCGGACCTGTAAAGAGGTCCTACAACAGTTCGATTGTTTTTTAAAGAATACACATTAATACTGATATCAATATTATCGGATTCAAATGTCTTAATATCAGCAAAGGTGACAGGGAAACTCATACGAGGGTGCATTGAAAAGTTCTGAGCCTAAGGTTGAATGTAATAAAAAAAAAACAAATAAATACTGGCAGGTAAAAGTGCCATATTTAGTCGCCATTATGCACTATCTTTTGTTTTTTTGCTGTCACAATTTTGCATTTTATGCTGGAACTGCTACATAAGGTCACTGATTTTTCAAGTAATGGATAAAATTGAGCACCGTTCTATTATAAAATATTTGCAAAAGAAGGGGTTAACACCAAAACAAATATTTGAAGATATGAACAAAACATTAGGGCAATCTGCTCCATCGTATGCTACCATAAAAAGATGGGTAGCTGATTTCAAACGTGGCCGGGAGACTGTTCAAGACGAGCCTAGGAGTGGGCGGCCGTTGACGGCTACTACGGATGAAAATGTCAATAAAATATTAGATGCGATAATGAAGGATAGGCGATTGAAGATTGTGGAGATAGCGGAAGCAATGGGTATTTCTTATGAGCGAGCACAGAACATCATCACCGATGTTCTTGGATTTTCTAAGGTGTCAGCCAGGTGGGTGCCTAGACTGCTTTCAGTCGAGAACAAACGAGTACGTGTTACAATTTCCCAAGATCGCTTGGACATGTTTCAACGTGACCCCGAAGATTTTCTCAATCGTTTTATAACTATGGACGAGACATGGGTCCACCACAGTACACCAGAATCGAAAGAACAATCCAGGCAATGGAAAAGACCAGGTTCACCACCACCCAAAAAAGCCAAGGTCATTTTGTCAGCTAATAAGGTAATGGCCTCAGTTTTCTGGGATTGCAGGGGGGTTATCATGATAGACTATCTCGAAAAGGGCAAAACAATAAATTCGGACTACTATTGTGCTCTTTTACGTCGTCTGCGAGAGGAAATTAAAATAAAGAGACCAGGAATGCTGTCGAAAAAAGTACTGTTTCACCAAGACAACGCTCGCGTTCACACTTCGGCGAAATCAATGGCACAAATACATGATTGTGGATTTGAAGTGCTGCCGCATCCCCCTTACTCGCCGGATCTAGCTCCTTCCGATTATCATCTCTTCCCAAACCTCAAAAAACACTTGGGAGGACAAAGATTTTCGACAAATATGGAGGTACAAGAAGCAGTAGACTCATATTTTAACGACCTCAAAGATTCTTTTTTTTTTGATGGGATAATGAAGTTGGAGGCGAGGTGGACTAAGTGCATTGACCTTCATGGAGACTATGTCGAAAAATAAAATTGTTATAAAAAGTGAGCCAGTTAGTTTTTTTTACCCGGCTCAGAACTTTTCAATCCACCCTCGTATTATCAGTTTTTAAAACAGTCTTAAAATAGGGATACGACGATGTACGCTCACTATGATGTGAGGACGGGTAAATGGCGGCAACAATGCACCAGAGAAAACAATAGTCATCGTTATTGCGAATATTTATGCAAGCCTTTTTATTTTTTATTAATTTAGGCAAATCCACGTAAGATGACGCTTTTAATGGATCAAATTTATTGACATTTATTTCTAAATACAAATTTGATAAAAATGTCCAACCAGAATCGCGGTCTTCAAATTCCTCTACCTTTTCTTATAGTTATAAAGAATTTTTGAAAGAGCTTCTCCAAATCATAATTTTGATGCACAGAAAATTTTTTTGTTGCGAAAGACTTAATTTCTTGCCTGTCATCTTTGAATAAAAGAAAATTGCAAAAGTATTCGAAATTAACTTTAAGGCTCACTTGTTTTTGAAGCGCATTTTGTAAAATTCTTAAAAATTTGCATTTCAAAGAGTTCAAAAATACGTCAGGTAAACAAGTTTTAAAATCATCAGTAGCAATTATCCTATATGACGATA
Organism: Acleris cristana; assembly: GCA_948252455.1. Lineage (NCBI taxonomy): Eukaryota > Metazoa > Arthropoda > Insecta > Lepidoptera > Tortricidae > Acleris > Acleris cristana. The sequence continues at coordinate 31,497,263 of OX411771.1, forward strand.
TGCGACCTTTAAAAGCTGAGGAAATTTGATAAACCTCATCGTTTAGTTCTACAACGGAATTATTTTTATGTTTATTACTTTTTAAGTGACCCACCCACTGTTTTCTTTCTACTCTGATGGAGCACTCTGAGCAAAAAGGCATATTTATGTAAGTTTATTCAGATTACAACACAATAAAAAATAATAAGAGCAAACAGACATTTTACGCAAACGTTAAAATAATACTGAATTACTTGTTTTTAGAGTAAAATTTAACGTCAGCCTCTACAAAAAGTTCTTGAAGTCGTTGAACAAATTTTTGCAACGAGTTCCACTGTGGTGTTTCACTGTTGATTTGAGCCTTAACTGCAAGAAGGGCTTTCTTCCAACGCTGATCGGGCAACTCACCGCGAATATCTTCGGTGTGAGACACCTTCAGCTCCACGAAGAAGTCTCCCTTCAGAACGCATGCTCGTTTCGTTGCTCCTGTCGGCAGTCGGTTTATTATAGACGAGTCGAGCGCATTTGAAGAAACAGAGGGTTTCGGCGTAATATTAAAATCTTCCGGGAATATACCAAACAAATCATGAGGGTTTTGGTTTCCTTTTATCTTCGATGCGGCAGAACTGTAAAAAACAATTAAATCAGTACAACCACCTTGATGTTAGAAGGTTTACTAGAATTACCTTTTAAAAAGATAATGAATAAGATAGTAAAAACAAATACCTGGTTGATGATGATTTTCGTTTCTTAATGGTTTTTTTCGATTTGAGATTATCTTGGCTTACGCTGTCCTCTGAATCAGATCTAAAACAGGATATATGGATAATTATTAATCGTTTTTGTTTAAAAACATACATTAACAGTGAAAACAAGTCAACGGGAAATATACCTATTTGCTGCACTTCTTTTTTGTTTTCCAAATTTTGAGGTGACGGGGGTCACGTTAGCAGCAACGATGCTTTCAAATTCGGTATCAGACCTATAAATAATAAATAATTGATATAATTAAATCACTGAAACATTTTAAAGCTATTTGGGAAAAAAGTGTACTTACTCACATTTTAACAGCAGCGAGATGAAACAGCAGGAGGTGGTAATGCACTGGGCGGTAAGCTGGCGGACGAGGTGTAGGGCAGCGGTGGCGGTAGCTGGAAGTCTCGGAGCACAAAAAGAACGCAGTTGTGGAAGTTGACAAATAAATAGCGAATTCTTGATGACTTTGTTACATGCGCCAGGGGTGTTACTTGAGTAATTTTGCATAAAGCAGTTAATATCGCTGTTATTAATTTAATATTATTGCTATTTTTATTGCACTGGAAGAACCAGTGAGAGAAGATTCCATCTTCACATCCATATTGTGGTAATTAACATTATTTTTATTATAAGTAGTGTAAATTGGTTTTTTTTCTTTAAGCTTACATGTTGTGATAGTTTGAATGTTTATTCCAGTAACTGTTAACATTTAACTAGGGTTTCTCACTGGTAAAATAATTATATCAAGTTTAATGAACGAAATGTATTCAAAATGTTCGACACAATTAAAAGTAATGTTACCAATTATAACATTATTTGATACATTTACGATAGTGCCAGCCCTCAAAATGTATATTCTTGCATATTTTTAATGGGGCCACCGGCGTTGTGCAATTTCCTTCACATCGATTGAAAAAAACATGTTGCGTAATTGACCAATGCCTAATTAATAAAATGCAGGAATATTTGTTAAATCAAAAAATGAAAAAAAAAATATATATATATTAATTTAAATTATTTACGCAAATGTACTGGAAACAGAAAAAGTATTTTCCCGAACAAGCGAACTTGACAAATCGATTTCTTAATCCAGAAAACACCTGTAATTGTAAATTTATTGTAATTCCAACATTGAATACAAAAATTAAATATTACCAATATAAAGAATTTAACAATGGTTTCATCATAAGCGCCCTCTATAGGCTAAGTACTGAACTAATATAATAGCTTAATGAATGCATTACACTTTCATATAAGTTGCAAATGGTTTCGATTAATTCCGATAGATTAAGCAAAATATTCGTTATTCTACGCCACCTATGTTCATTTGCGTGAAATCATCACAATAATAGCGAGCGTCCATGGTTGAAATGTGATCGCGGATCTCATACCGGCCCGGTCTTCGAGTTCTAATTACAATTACGCAAAACATTGTATGTCGCATGCGATTATATTTTTAGCTAAGCTTAATTTTGCACACAATAAAACTGATTTTACATCAATATGTTAAAGTGAGATATGTTTTTTTAGAAATGTATTAATATATAACGTTCCTATAGATGGCATTACAATAGCATTAAAATTAACTGGAGCACATTTATGCGTTGTTTTCTTGCGTTTTGGTTTTACAAACCAAAAATCAGTTGAACTAACGAATTGTTTATAAAACATCTTATAGTTTCGTAATTTAAATGATGATAAGACTGGTTTTATACAACCGAAAACCAGTTAAAACCTACATCACGCTATTGAAGTTTTTATACTCAGGTTGATATATATAGTAAGAACTTTACCAAATGCATAAGTGTCTTAGTACTCCTTGTGACCTACCGGCTTGGTTGTGCTAAGTCCCAGCTTGTCAATCTCGATGCTCGATTTGATCACCCTTGCACTGAGTATTGCTGAACTATCTCGAATATTTGGGAGGGATTCTGTTACTATGCGGTGGTAGATAACGGATGAACTCGTCCCTGGTGAAGGATGCAAACTCACCATGTACACAAAAGCGGTCATACGACCACCGGGAACTAAGCGTCCTGGGTGACCCGATCTTGTCTGTGGAGCCTGATCACCTTCACGACAAGTTGTACAAACGCCTCTGCGCTCCGGCCAAGTGCGAGGTGTTTAAGCTTTTGCATTTTACGAAATCAACTAATATTCTTAGTTTAACTTGGACTTTAAGAATGTATAAAATCTATACCTCCATTTTACGCAAACCCAAATTTTGAAATCCACAAATAATGTCAGGCATTTGGATCATACGAGTGGGAAGGACGAATTCGCTCGATATCGAAAAAGGTGGGACAGAATGCATGCATGAATTTCATTTTGCGCAAACCCAATTTACGTTACGACTTGTTATTTGTTAAAAACGCATGTTAACGCGAGAGATAATCTTTTTATTTTAAGCACAAACCCAATTTCCGTTACATGTCGCGAAACGCGCACGTTAGCGCGATTATTTAATTTTGCGCAAACCCAAATTTTGAAATCCACAAATATCGCTCGATATCGAAAAAGGTGGGACAGAATGCATGCATGAATTTCATTCTGCGCAAACCCAAATTTTGAAATCCACAAAATAATATTGGGCATTTGGATCACACGAGTGAGGAGGGCGAAATTTTCGCCCGATCGAACGAGGTGGGCCAGAATGCCCAATATTATACTACTTATATCAATGATGAATCAATGAATCAATGATGTTCTGTTGAGTAAGTTGTGTAACATCGGTTTTTCGCCCGAACTCCTCCGGTTCTTTGCCAGTTATCTGCGCGACAGACAGCAGTATGTGCAACATGGATGTTTTGTTTCGGAAACTTACCACACCCGTTCTGGAGTCAGCCAGGGTTCAATATTAGGCCCTTTACTTTTTGGCATAATGATAAATGACCTAGCCTCTGTCCCTCGGTTCGCCAGATGCCTACTCTGCCGACGCCGACGCCGACCGCCGATGACCTAAAACTCATTTATGGGGTGCAACAGTTATCGGATTGTGAATCATTTCAAGAAGACATAGATCGTGTTTATCAGTGGAGCATAAATAACAGCTTAACGGCTTATCTTTAATATTGAAAAGTGTTCAGTTATGACTTTTACTCGTGCCCAAAATCCTTTTTATGCCAAGTATCATCTAGGTACTGAAAACATCGCCCGCGTAAACTCAGTCAGGGATTTAGGTGTCACTTTCGATGCGCGTCTTACCTTTCATGAGCATATGAAAGTAATATCGGTCAGTTGCTATCGGACTTTGGGGTTCGTAATTCGGAATGCTCGGGATTTTCATGATCCTAGGGCCATCAAACTTCTTAACACCGCTCTAGTCAGGAGCAAACTTGAGGCAGCATCAGTTGTGTGGGACCCACACGAAGTCACTTACTCCTTGCTTCTGGAGAAGATCCAAAAGGCTTTCTTGCGATTTTTGTACAAGAAAATGTATGGGTACTATCCATTTTTATACCCTACCAAATTCCTGCTTGGTGTCTTGGGATTTTACTCTCTGGAGGTGAGGCGAAACTACGGGCTACTGACTGGTGCTGGTAAAATCTTAAGGGGAGAGTCTGATTGTCCTGAGTTGATGGAGCAACTGATGCGCTTCTTTGTCCCATCTTTGACGAAATTCAACTTCCGGCCTCGTCACCACCATCTGCTAGCATTGCCAACGGCACGCACTGTGTCTCACAGCAATTCACCACTTGTTCGCGCTCTGAAGCTTCTAAATACGCTCCTCGCATCGGTACCAGACTGCGATGTTTTTGCTTGTAGGTGGATGGTTTTGAGTGGTGAATGTTTGAGGTTCTGTGAGGTGATGGATGTGAGTTTGTCGTCAAGTAATTATTTATCCCACCAAAAACATTTTCATGTAAAATGTTGCCAAGACGACCGTATCGCTCGCACTGTCAAAAAGTTATCAGATGTCATGTAGAGCCAAGCTTCTAACTCTACACGCCCTAACTCTACAAGCTCTAACTTCACAAACTCTACACCTTAGTCAAAATATGTGGCTTGGCCGTTTCGCTACCGTCGCATGGGCTTTTCTGTTAAACAATAGTTCTAGTAGTAACGAAACGGCCAAGCCACATATTTTGACTAAGGTGTAGAGTTTGTGAAGTTAGAGCTTGTAGAGTAAGGGTGTGTAGAGTTAGAAGCTTGGCTCTACATGACATCTGATAACTTTTTGACAGTGCGAGCGATACGGTCGTCTTGGCAACATTTTACATGAAAATGTTTTTGGTGGGATTTCACTTCTTTTTGTAAGTTGCTTATTTGTGTTCGCTTCATCTTGCATAATATCTTTTATCCGAGATACACTTCACATAACAGTTATCGCAGAACAACGTCAAACGTCTTTTTATCCGGTGTTGCTAGGATTCTTACCTAATGAAATAAATCGTTCACATCTGTCATGCAACTTGTAAGATAGAAACCCATAGAATAAGAATAGCTTAGAAGCCGGACTATAAAATGAACTTTGCACCAACTATTCTACAGTATTCCCAGCTTCTTAATAACTTTCGGCTGACTATCGCTATCACGCTTGCACTCGCAACTGACAGTTTATTTGTCACTCGTGTGTCATAGAAAAACGAAGATTGTCGATCGCTATTCAAAAAATGGTTGTACTGTAGATCGTGCATTACGTAAGAGAAAATGAAATAGGGGTAGTTTTCCTCAATCACTCAAAGGTTAGCTGGAAGAGATCCCTTAAAGTTCGCCTTTGTACATTACTATTCTGTAAAAAGTGTTTAGATAAATACGTACACACGTTTGCGGACATATCGAGATCCCAGTGGCGTAGCGTGGGGGGGCTGGGGGGGCCACTTATTATAATATCGGGGAATATACATAAACAATATCCCGAAGAATTGAGAACCTCCTGGTTTTTTCGAAGTCGGATAAAAATAGGGGGCGGCGAATTTCTGGTCGGCCCCGGGCGGCGAAAACCCACGCTACGCCACTGCGAGATCCATTCAAATTTGACGTAACCTTGTGAAAATGCCAATTAAGAAAAAAAACATTCTTACTCTTTGCTTTATTTTCTCTTATATACAGTCGACGGAATTGATTCCTAGATCACTTATTTTATTTATTTGGAAAGCAAACCGAAATAAGTGAACAGGAAATAAGGTTTCTGATTCATATTATAAACATTCACTTATTTCCTTAACAGCTCTCACTGAAACATACAAAGAAATTCATTATACTACACTTAACTTATTTATCTAAATAACAAGAATGACAAAGTGCAAAATAAGTACCTACTAGACTAGAAACACAGTCTAGTGAGTTGATATCGTCCATTGTAAATTGTATACACATTATTAAACATTATTAGTAGCCAAATCCCGTATTTTCTTTTTAAATTGCTGTTTGGTGACATTAAATATCTCGACCGAAATCCAGGACTTATTATATGCATCGCAAATACGGTGCAAGGGTGCGCGATCCCCGGCGTGGGTGGAGGAGAGCGGCACGGCGAACGAGGCCCGGGACTGCAGGGAGCGCGCACTGCGAGTAGGGACTCTAAAGCGGAGTTGGCCAAGAAGTTCGGAGCTTTTATAGTTGCCTCTACAGATATCAAATAGGGTGGTTGCATCGGTCATTTTACGTCGATCTTCAAGAGAGGGCAAATGGTACTTTTTGAGGAGATCGATGTATGATATTTTTTTACCCGTTAATCTCCGATGCATAGACCTCAGGAACCTTTTTTGTACCATTTCAATGGCCTTGGTATATTTACTATACTTAGGGTTCCAAATCACCGAAGCATACTCAAGGATTGGTCTTACAAGAGCCTTATAGAGCAGTAAATATGACTTAGCAGTTTTAAAAGGCTTTGCTGATCGTATTACAAATCCCAACATTCGCATAGCTTTGGAGATAATGTTATCAATATGGTCATTGAAATGCAACTTTTCATCAAACGACAGCTGTTGACCTTGTTTATAGTGCCGTTACCAATGCTATAATCATATTTGACAATATTTTTTCGGTTCTTTGTAAATGTTAGTTGCATACATTTGTCTACAGCAAGTTGCAGTTTGTTGAGTTGACAGTAGTTATAAAACAAATCCAAATCTCGTTGAAACATATTGCAATCATCAACAGTTTTTATAGTTTTATACATATTGAGATCATCCGCATACATCACAAAATTACAGTTCGGAAAACAATGCTTGATATCATTAATAAAAATAATGTACAGCAGTGGACCCAATATTGAGCCCTGAATTACACCAGATGTGACCTCGGTTTCCGTAGACTTATGACCATTGACTACTATTATTTGGGTTCTGTTAGTTAAGTAAGAAATAAACCAGCGAAGGAGGTTTCCACGAATACCATTGAACGCTAATTTCTTAAGTAGAAGCAGGTGGTCCACCTTATCGAATGCCTTCCGGAAATCAGTAAAAATTACGTCTACTTGCTCCCTCGCATCCATAGACTCAAACAAATAATTAGTGTAAAGCAACAGATTAAGATTAAGAAATATAGCTGGTGCAAAGTTCATTTTATAGCCCGGCTTCTATGCTACTTATATATAATAAGTCAGACCCCTAGTCAAGTCTCATACAAACTTCGATCCCGTAGTTTAAGAGGTTGGGGGGTAAAAGTTCCAAGTTTTAGAATTTTTATGTGGTTTGTGTACTAATACTAGCCTACATACCAAATTTTAGCTTTCTAGGACTTCAGGAAGTACCCTAACAATTTTGATGACCATCAGTGAGTCAGTGACGAAATCGGGGGTTTTTAGATATCAATAAAATCTAAAGTATAAGAGCTATGCAATTGAAATTTTATATGTTTAATAAGTCTACTATTGAATTCATATCCCGAGAATTTTGTTTGTCTCGTATAATCCAAACCCAAGTTATGAAGGTTCAAAAAAACGACGAACCGCTTCGAGAAAAGGTAGGTAGTGCCCTTTGCGCTTCGTTCGCTTGGCTCGTCTTGGCGGGAGCACTGCCGTGCCCCCAGATAAATGTGTAGATTAAAAATCTGTTATTCTGCTGGGAAGTGTGAACTCATATAATATTTTGTATTTCACAGTGCCTTAGTACCTGTTACTGTTATACTGTGTAAATTTTTTGAAATAAAATAAAATAAAAAATAAAATAGAGAAATACATTTACATAGAAAACATCCATGACACAGAACAGAACCAATACTTACCCGCGCTCATTACACGAATATTTGCCTTTATTGGGAATTGAACCCGGTACTGCAAGCTTAGTAAGCAGGGTCACTAGTGTCCCAACTACGCTAACGCGTCGTCATAATACTGAACTAACTGCTCAAAAGAAAAAATCTTATGATTTTTATAGTAATAATGTCTCAAAAAATATTTATTTTTAAATAGCTATCAAGAACTAGCATATTATAAAAAAAAATAGAATTACCTGCGTTTACCCAAGTTTCGTCAGTATAAAAAATTCGTCGGTTCTCTTCTCTAAATCGTGTTATTTGTTGTAAATATTTGATGCGCCATAGAGCAATGTCCCCTCTGTCGATTAAAATACTTTTGCGAGTGCGCTTCATATATTTAAACTTCAAATGTTTAATTATGCGTCGCCATACTGAAAGTAGGCAAAGATTCGTTTTCATTTACTGCTTGCAGGATCTTTTGGAAGTTCAGTATTGTTTTGGATATACTTGAAAAGATTGATAATTATTAGCCGTTCACCGCTGGATATAATTGACTTCGGTCTTTTTGCTGGCGGTGATGTGAAAGGTATTGCTCCTGAACTGGTTTGTGGTACCGTAAAACGGGGTAAATAGGAACTAAGGGGTAAATAGGGACACAACCTAAAAAGAAGCATATGCTACTATTTAAAAGACTGAAATAATTTCCAATAGAACGTAACGTTATTTTCATTTGATACTTGTTCTTATTTGTAACAAGTTATGCTTCATTTTAGGTTGTGTTCCTATTTACCCCTTAGTTCCTATTTACCCCGTTTTACGGTAGCAATATGGGTCGACGACGGCGGCGTTTATTAGGTCCACCAGTAGATGGTCCAGCCTCCGATTCCATTCTTCTACCACTTCACCACAACAACAAATATTAACAATGAAAACAAAAGCAATAACAATAACAGCAAACAAAAACAAAACAAAACTGATAACGAAAAACAGTAACCACTAAGAGCGCTTCCAAAACTCGACCGATCGCAAGCTCACTCCGAGATGGAATGAAATTAAACAAAATGGTGGACCGTGGGTTACGCGCCCCTGGCGCACCCTAAACGTGTCCTTCGGGAGGAGAGCAAAATATGCACGTTCTAAATCATTTATTTTTTGGGTTGAGCAATTCTTTTAATGCATAATAAAGTAGAAAAGTAAAGTAATAATAATTTAACATTTATTTAAATATACTTTTATTACCCTGAGTATAATTATATTGACTTTAGACTTTGTTTTATGCTTTTATAATGGTGTTTTAATACAAAATTCTTTTATGTTTATACGGTTATGTGTTAATATTTAAACGAAAAATATACACAGTACGTACAAAAAATAACGTACGTGTAAACACATTAAGTATTTACATTATAAATATTCACTAACTGATTTTACTCTTTTTTTTTTTTGGTTACCGCCCTTCTCCGACACTACCCTGTACCAGGCGGGTGACACTCCGCGCTTAGTGCCTACAAAATTTGCGGCCGCCTCCAGGATGCTAATCAGTTCAGTGTCATGCGTGCGCTCGTCTTGACGCGCGCCGCCGTACGCTGCCAAAGTACCTAATTCCGGTTTTTGTTTGATATGGCTACTCGAAATGGCAGCATTTCTCTTTGCCTCTCGTTTATTAGGTATTTATGTCGTCGCGTGTCGCATGTTTGTATTGTAAACGCCAAAAAATGTTAAACAGAAAATACCTAGCAGATAAGTTAGCTAAGTTTCCAAGACGTTCACGTTATGTTCAACATTTTTCTCGACGTTACTTCTTGCAAAATGTTAATTACCTATTACCTAAAATAGGTAGTTTATTATTTCAGTACGTCTGTCATACGTACAGTCGAGTTCATAAATATGTAAGTATACACTTTAGTACCTTGTCACTTTAATCGTTGTGACAATTTATATAGGTATGGCAGTTTAAACATGACAATAAACAGACAAGGTACTAAAGTGTATACATAATTTATGAACTTGACTGTACCTACCTAAGAAAGAGAAATCTAACTGATTGAATTAGACAGACCAACAGTTGCACAAACAAATACAAATACGAAAGATAGGTATAAAGAAAAAAGTTCTGTTTGTGTACCAATTACAGGGTAGTGATTCTTTCAACAGCGACGGTGAGCGAACGCAGGAGTGAATGTTCAAGCGTCGAATTTAAGTAGTCCCGTCAAAGCGAACAAAACACATTTAGCGCGTGTATTCTCAATTAGGCAGCCTTATACGTCCGTCTGTTCGACCACCTCAACTTTATCACGGTATTCTCTACTAACGTCAGATAAGGCGAACGCGTTGCGAACGTGATAAAGCCACAGATAACACAGGTTATACAGAGAAGTTTATTGAATTTCTTAAAGCTGGTTCACAATTGCTTGATGTCGGAATGGTATAAAATAAATTGTTTATATTTTTTCATACCAATTTGTATAATTAACTAAGTAAAAGGATACATATTATACTTAAAAATAATTAAGCTTATGCATTTGTATTATACTTCATTTTGTTTGTTATAGGTAGGTATAGGTATATTGCAAAAATTGCCAGATCACATAGTCTGTTATGTCTTGACAGTAGTGAAGTTTTTTATGTTATGAGTTCGGTTTTACGATTTGTTTGTTTTGTTTACATTACATTTCATGCGAGACGGAGACGCGGCGCGCCAAATTAAAGATACCATATGCTCTCCATGAAGTACTACGGCACTTAATTCTGGGTCCGACCGTCGGACTCCGACGCAGTCCATTGATGTTCTGTATACAATAGCTACTTTTACTTGGCAAAATTGAGCCATCGGGCAGAAGCAAGCAGAAGTAGGAGGGTTCTGTACCCTATACTAGAACTCCGAATTCAAGTCTCGAGTGACGTGCAGAATAGCTGGAGTTTGGCGGACAAGTTTATTATCCTTGGAATTGTATTTATATTGTATCCTTGAAGTTTATTATACGTGAACGGGGGTGGAATTGGTGAATATACGGATTAAGGACAACTGCGAATGTGGTTTTGATGAGAGATCGGTAGAAGATATTTATCTTCTATGATTGCCTAAGACGAAATCCTCTTAGTAATAATATCCCTGAACATACTTTACTTACTGAGTTTAAATCTCTGTTAGGTCTGGTATAAAAACATTTTTAACATGTCAGTCTAACAGGTAACATAGATTTCTGAGGTTTTTTTAAACAACTTAAAAAATAGCTTCTGCTAAATATTTTATGAAAATATTTTTGTAAAGAACCTAAGTTCATTGAATTGGGTAAGTAAAGTTTTTTGAAGGGGTGTATATTATATTTTTTTCTGATAGTGTTTGGTCTATAAACCAATAATCTACAGTTATTTTATTTTTAATCATTATAGTTCTTCTAAAATACCTTTTTTTTAAGTCCGTTATGACAGTTCTCTGAGCGTTACGGAACTATACGCGTTACCTTAGCCTAAATAATAATTTAAAAAAAAGACGTATTATGACAGTACCTTGTCTGTTGTCAAAATTGTCAAACTAATAATGGTTTGGCTTTCGTTTGTTTACCTCCGTGTTATTTACTAATTGTTTCCTTGAATTTTACGACGACTTCTGCTCAGACCCTTGAATTTGGATATTATCGCATTTCTCGACGACCACCGCAACGCTTTTTTGGACTTGGATTGGATCTACTCTTGACGACGATTCCCGCGCGTATTTTGGCTGACGATTCTTACTATCCCTGACGACCCCTGCTCTGCCTTTGGATTACACTTTTTTTGCCCTGACACCAGGCGATATAATGAGTGCGTCAAACGAGTTCGTGCAAGCTGATTCCAGAAATTTACCTAATATGAACATGACGGTGGTTTACACAACGACACCTTATTTTAAAGCAGCGGTGTGGAGGGCATGCGATAAAAACGGTACGGATACGATGCGTCACTGCGATTCCGTACCGTAGCCGTATTTTAAGCAGCGGTGGGGTCGAACCTTTAAGTGGCGTACGGCGCCGTGTCGTGTGTGGTTTGAAAAAGCTATACTACTGCATTCTTTCTTAACTTAGGGCCACTTGTTCCAGCAGGAAATATCTAGTTTTAGTCAAACTAAGTATGGAACTATAATTATGTCAAATCTAGATTGAAATCTAAAACCAGGTTATCCTTTTGCTTCTAGCAAGCGGCCCTTAGTGAACCCATTTTAATCAAAGCCAGAAGTGTTAATGTTATGAAGTGCTTTAATAAAATAAAACAAAGTTTTTAAATATTAACTGTATTTTTATTATATTACCCTGTAAATTTGCTAGAGCACAGGCAATGGTCAAACTCTCATCAATGTATCTTATATAACTGTGATTAATTACTGAGTGAGGTTTCAGGAAAGTGAACTCCCTCACCCTCCATATCACGCGCTCCACATGTATCCTTAGACTTGCGATGATTTTGCTTTGAATGACTTCTTTTTATGTTGGCGTTACAGTTGATGATACACTCGGAGGGGAAGGAGTTTTACATGTTTGTCTTTAAGAAGAATCTCTATCCCGTTGAAGCCTCGATCGGCTAATACCACAGCCCCTGGAGGAACAATATCAACAAAGCCACTACATTCCGTAATGGCTTTGTCTAATACTAATATCCTTACTCCATAGCCTTTTGAAATAAAACAGATAAAACCGTTTGGGCAGCAAGCTTTAAGATATTTTAATGTGTTACAGTACTTGTATTGTCACCATGTCCTGGCTTGAGTTACAGGGTCTGAAGGGGTCTCTATTTGAATTTCAAAACAATCGATAATACATTGGACATTTGCATATCTGGCCTTAAATACTGGAGGTAACGTCTTTTTTATTTCTATAGGTTCTGGCAGTTAAAAAATAATATTTTTCAAGTATTTTTCCAGATGCGGCGTACTCTTAATATTTTTTGAACGGTAACTTTGCTCAAGTTAAACTGGGTCTTCTTTGTAGAGTATCATATTGTTTTATTTTAAACATAGTTGCTTTGCCAAAAAATCTATAACCCAATAATACTGTTTCGGCACTTCAATATACATATTGGGTTTTTCTTTTATAAGGCTGATTATGTGCTGCTGTCCAGAAAAATGTCTGTGCTTTGCAGACACATATTCCTTGCTGCTTGATGATGTTGAGGTTGAAGGGCTCGAGGGCTCAAACATTGTTGGTGTCGCAAAGCCACTTGATGAAAGAAAATTTGGTTAAAGATACTGCTTTAATATTAGCTGTGCTTACTATGGATTTTATCCTGGCTGCCTTATGTACTTTTTGAAATTCATACTGACTTGCTGAATCACATTGACATGCTCTTCACAGACATACAAGAGTCGTTTTGGGCAATTCCTTTCCATGGTTAGGCACTTATTAGGCTTTTAGAGCTTTTGGTATGGACAAGAATAAGTGGCATTGGGATGGTCTCTTCTACATTTTTTACACGACGGTACGAAACATCTTACTTCATCCTTGTAATATACTCTATCATAAGCAGCGTTTGCAGGACTTATATTTGATGTATCCATTATATAAGGATGAAGATGATGCAAACAACTTGTATCGTAGTCCAAAAACTAATGCAGAGGTCGTCAGGGATAGTAAGAATCGTCAGCCAAAATACGCCGTCAAGAGTAGTTCCAATTCAAGTCCAAAAAAGCGTTGCGGTGGTTGTCGAGAAATGCGGTAATATCCAAATCCAATGGTCTGAGCAGAAGTCATCGTAAAATTCAAGGAAACAATTGGTAAATAACACGGAGGTAAACAAACGAAAGCGAAACCATTATTTATTTTATTCGTTTGACAATTTTGACAACAGACAGACAAAGTACTGTCATAATACGGTTTTTTTTTAAATTATCATTTAGGCTAAGGTAACGCGTAAAGTTCCATAACGCTCAGAGAACTGTCATAACGGACTTAAAAAAAAGGTATTTTAGAAGAACTATAATGTTTAAAAATAAAATAACTGTAGATTATTGGTTTATAGACCAAACACTATCAGAAAAAAAATATATACACCCCTTCAAAAAACTTTACTTACCCAATTGTTATAAATATCATTCTCCCTTATCTTGGATTTAATTCACCAATCACAATTACTTAAATGGTAAGGTATTGTATTTTAAGAATGTTTTATCCTACCCAAGTATTCAAAGTTACTGGTTGTGACTGCAGCAATTATTCTCATTGCTGCAGTCACAACCAGTAGTAACTATGAATACTTGGGTAGGATAAAACATTCTTAAAATAATAATAAATAACATATTGTCTTTTCCATTTCCCATCCTAAAGTTTTTAAGAATTGTTAATTTTTACATATACCTTTACATAATAAATCATCATTAACAAGAATATTTTCCCTATAAAGTCTTAGTCTCTTACTTTATTATTTATTAAAGCAACATCCAACCTAGGCCGAGTAGTGAGTGTTTTAATCCTTGATAGAAATGGGATCGATTGGCATTTAAAAAAAATTACTCAAATCTGACGATTTTCTCGCTGACTATACTACATTTTATCAAAAATCTGTGAATGTTGATTTTCATTACTTAAAAAGTTAGTAAATGTCTCCTAAAAGCATTTTCGCGTAGCAGCAAGGGATCTAGTAGCTGCCCTTACTGCCCCTTCTCAACTTTCCACCCTGTATACAGAAGCGCCACAAATCAAAAATAAACATAATTCGATCTCAAACTTAAAATAAATAGCATTCCGAATTTAAATGCAACAAACACATTTTGATTTGTGTCTCTTTTCTATTTAAGCAACAATGAAATTGAATATGAATATGAATGAATGAATAATGAAATTAGTTTTTATGATATTAATAGAGTGGGAGGGCGTCAATGTATAGGTATATGTTAATAAAACAGAATATTTATAGTATACAATAAACATTTTGTTGTATTTTTATTTAATTCAATTACCAATACCAGTAGGTACAATAAAGACAGAGATAAATTAAACAACTGTAAGTATAACTTTTTAACATTTTACTATATAAAATACAACACCAACATAATAAGTTCGGTTTTGTATGTAAACACTGATCAGCGGTTCCCATCGATTTTTTCTTGAATTTCCTTTGAATTTTATTTTTTTCTTTATAATGGTTCCTGTATTTGGAACTAGACACTTTTGAGCAAGACGGCAAAGACTGCTCTTGCGTCGTGAATGTTTGTGACGGAGGCCATAAAAAGTCTGTGATGGCTGCTAACTGAAACAAGAAGAAAAACAATTACTTTTACATGTGATTAGTCATAAGGGGGAGGAAGGGGGTGGGCTTGTAACGAGGTGTATTCACCTATGTGTTACACCTTGTTCAACTAAAATCGTTCTGGCATTTTCTATCTGGCTATATCTATTTTTAATTCTAAATTTGAGTTCATTCTTAATTTTACGATCGCCTGCGCATGACGACAAGTTCAGTCGCTCACATGCTTCCAAACTATGAACAAGTTCCAATCATAATACATTTTTATCTACATCCATATCATAATTTCAATATAATATGTTCAGAAGCGATAAGCAAATGCCCTACATTATGTTACCTGTATCTGTGGTTGCACTGTAATGTTAACATTAAAGTATAACATGTCAATAAAGTATCGGTTATCGCTGTAGTTGAATCTTAATGTTCACTTTACAGTATACTGTGACCTGCACTTTAATGTGAACATTAAGATGCAGGTACATTAAGATGCAGGGTAACGACGGATACAGTTTTCTCACATATTGTAGAAAACTTATGATATGTATGTAGATAAAGTTATGTATGCGACTGTACGCATAATTAGGCATTAAAACAATCGTGTGATCTTATTATGAAACTCGCCTTACGGCTCGTTTCATAAAACCACACTCGTGTATAATGCCTCTCATTATGCACCAGTCACATAAATAACTATTATAATTCAAGTCAATATAATATAATTATTTTTTCATCACACTTGCTCGGAAAGGGTGTTATAACACGCAGACGTCTATAACAGTTATAGCCGATTTAGCTCCCGCGGGAGTTATGTATTTTTATAACTCCCTAGTGAGTTATGAGTTATGGTTTTTTATAACTACCTAGGGAGTTATGAGTTTAGTTTTAAAATATAGAATCCACTCGTACATAATTTCAGACTAAGGAGGTGTAAATTCAGCCAAGGTTTATATCCTATATACGAAACTTGGCTGCAAACCAATTTTACTGTATAATTAAACAAATTTCATTTTGAAAATCAATACTATCTGGCAGTACAGTATAAGTATAATAATTATAAGTTTATCAGTTCTAAGCATTATCTGTTGAAGACTATATTGATGAAAATAGTTAACAAACTCTTTTAGCGAGTCGAGTTAATTTGTTTAATTGTCGTTTTTTCTCTCTATTTTTTTTACTTTCTCGCAAATGTGATGAAAAACATTGTGTGTATCACGGGCAGTAAGGGGATTACCAACTCGAGTCATTAAAAGCCCTCCGCCTACGGCGTCGGGCTTCTAATAGTCTCTCGTTAGCAATCCCTTTCTTACCGCCCTTGATGCACAATGTACTATAAAACTGTGAATTGAATCATATAAAGTATAACCCTTCATCTAAATAACCCTGTTAACCCTGTTTATAACACTAATTGTAAGTTTTTACCTTTTATATCTAAGACCATCCCTTCATCTATTCCTAATTTTATATATATATATATATATATATATATTTTTCGAAGTTTCCCCTTTTGTATTGTTTCCAGGTGCCTTATTTTATAGTTTAAATTAATTGAAGACTTTTAATAAATAATCCTGCCCTGGACTCTTGCTATTTCTAACCCATACCACTTCCTGTTCCTGATCCTGTTCCAGTCATCCCGTGACTTCACCCGAAGGCTTGCTTCGTCGGCCTTTCTGCTGCTTACACATAAGACCCTCGCTAGTTTTCTGGCCTCAAGACCTCCTACGCAAACCTTCGACCTCAGTAGTCAGGCTTCGGGGCAGAAAGTGGTTAGCAACTGCTCCGGACCTTTGGTAAGACCAGTCCCTCTGCCCTAGCGTAACCCACCAAGCACTTTAGGAGTGCCTGATTGTGTTACAGCAGGCAGGGGCTGCTCTAACTTCGCACCTCCAGGCTTCTATTTACAATCTAGGGGTAGGGCAAACAAGTACCGCAAAGAATCGGGGTAGAAATACATTTGGGTCTGTTACTTTAATATGACTATCATCTCGTTTTCATAAAATGTTCACTAAATAATACTACTACTATACTCGAAAATCTAATTCAAGACCAAAATCTTTACCTTAATGGGCTCACATTCGCTGTGATTATTGCATTTTGGTTTAAGTATAGGTATTTTTATCAATAAAACTTACCCTAATGTTACTGGTTACACAAGTTCTCATTCATGTTTTTATGAAATAATGTTAAACAACTAAGTAATTAAGATGGGAACTGTCAAATTTTGGTCTTGAATTACATATTCGAGTATAATACTAAAATTATTTGTTATACAATATTCTTTTAATGACATTGAAATCAACCCATGACATTAAAAAAACAAATACATACAAACAAGAAAATACACAAGGAAAGACAAGCTCTTGCCTGCGACTCCTGTATATTACTTTCATTCATCATAGAAGCCTAACAAATCAACATTTTAAATGTCGTGTTATGGGATTTCAAACAAAGAAATAATCAGAATAGAGTAAAGCACTCCTAGATTAAAACGGGTATCATTTAACCGATCAGCAAGATATTCTTATTTTGGTGAAAAGAAAAATGAGCTGCATTGAGCGACCCACAATTAATCAAATTTTGGTAAACAATCAGTAGGTAAGCAAAATATTTCATTTTGTCCAGCAAAAAAAAAGGGGGCAAAGGGGGGGGGGGGGTGCCGGCAACGCACATGATATGCCGGTTAGGGTGTAGCAGAGGGTAACCACTGAAAAAAGACTGAATGTTTTTGACCAAAAGTGTAAAAGACATGATATGATGATGATAATGATGACGATGACGATGACGATGACGATGGCAATGGCGATTACGATGGCGATGGCAATGATACCTATGAAAATTTTAGAAAAAACATCATGGCCGCCGTTTTGAATTTCTACCTATAATTGACATCATTTTCGAAATCTGCGTCCCCAAAATCTAAGAAAATGACACCCATGTCCACTTTTTCAAAAAAAGTCATTGCCGCCATCTTGAATTCCAAATTTGATGTTATTTTCAAAATCTGCGTCCCCAAAATCTAAGAAAATGATACCCATGACGACTTTAAAAAAATATCAAGGCCGCCATTTTGAATTTCAAATTCGTTATCATTTTTGAAATCTGCGTCACCGTAATCTAAGAAAATGACACCCTTGGTGGTTGCTTACTTCAAAAATAATTAATCTCCCATACAAAGTTCTACCCCCCATTTATTGCCTTGTGGGCATTGTTTCCAAAATCAATAAAAGTTGTATTTTTTTTTATTTGCTTACAAACATTAAAAACCAATTACCACGTATCTGACTATAAAAATGTACCATAGTTCCATACAAACTTCGCGGCAGGTCCCGGGAGCGCGCGCGCCGGCGCTTGTACAGGCATATTCTTGAAATTAAGACTGCACGTGTCCTGCAAAAAATATTACACTTTAGTCTTTCTTTCTTGCTAACTGCCGAACTCAGAGACGTCAATTTAATTTAATGCTTGATTAAAGTGGATGCTGTCACTTTCTTTACTACAGCAATAGAATAAGACAACACGTCACTAAACAAGCATTAAATTTCATTGACGTCTCTGAGTGCGGCACTTAGTCACTCACTATACTAACCACAGTACAGTCAGCCTTATAAGAAGCTGCACATTTTTGTACCTTGTCGCTTTAACGCCTTTGACAGATTAGTGCAGCCGTTCAAACATGACGTTAAAGTGACAAAACACTAAAGTGTACAGCTTCTTATAAGGCCGACCGTACCACAGAGTCCACAGATTATAACCAACTTACATAGACAGTCAATTTCTACCAACCTGTAGCCCGTTTCACGAAGCTACAAGCCTACAAGTTACAAATTACAAACGGAAGTCTCTTTCTAGCAAAATGAGTTAGAAAGAGACTTCCGCTTGTAATTTGTAACTTGTAGCTTCATGAAACGGGTCTATGGTCTGCTTCACGTATTGAGTGTTTTAGTGTACTTAATTATTGAAATTAATAAAAAATATATAAAGATAATTTTACAGAACTATATTTTAATTTAAATATACTAATTACATATACTTTTAAACTAAGGTTGACAGCTTGCACGATTGCGTAAAATGAAAAATTGCCTTGTGTCCATATGTCACACAAGCTGGGGCTCTACTTTGAAATCAGGGGCTCTACTTTGAAATCAGTAATTCGAACTTCGTATCGCCCCATCACTTTCTTGCGAATTAGTGACACGTCGAGAGCAAAAGGGATAGCAATAGACGAAGTGCGAATTACGGATTTCAAAGTAGAGCCTCAGTAATTCGAACTTCGGATCGCCCCGTCACTTTCTTGCGAATTAGTGACGCGTCGAAAGCAAAAGGGATAGCAATAGACGAAGTTCGAATTACGGATTTCAAAGTAGAGCCTCTGACATGACATGACAAGCAAGACAAGACAACACAACTTATGACATAATACCTGCCGACTGTCGTATGAAAAATATGGAATAAATAATCTACTACTATTACATCTAATCAATCATGTTAAAAACCATATTTTGAACAGTGACATTATTGAGGTAAAGAAAAATTAACTTTTTTAGGAATGTCTTTTTTACATACTTACCCAGTGTCGCTGTTGGATTAAAAGTGCGATTATGTAAAAAAAAGTAAGTATATGGCAATAACATTTACCAGTGTACATAAAAGGGTGGATCACTTAAGGTTGACTTCCATGGGTAGCGGCTGATGCGACAGACGCGTGCGGCTGACGTGCACGATCGTAGCGCGCGTCTCGCGACAGTAGTAAACACTATGAAAACGTATGGCACCGCTTCCGTGGTTAACGGCTGACGAATCTGCGAGCCGTGCGCTGCGCGGCTGAGCCGCTTACTACGGAAGCGGTGCCATACGTTTTCATAGTGTTTACTACTGTCGCGAGACGCGCGCTACAATCGCGCACGTCAGCCGCACGCGTCTGTCGCATCAGCCGCTACCCATGGAAGTCAGCCTTTAAGGTATGAAAACGTATTTTTTTGCTTTAATCCTCTTTTGCTAATATGAGAAACTTGTTACACCTACCTTACATCCATAATAATATATAAAATATAAAAGAGATACAGAAATATTTAGTACTACATCAAGCTAACGGAACTTTTACAAAATAGGGAATTAAGCCATTTGTTTAAAGTTCCGTGAGTTTGGGGCAGTACAAAATATTCATGTACAGTCGAGTTCATAAATATTTGTACACTTTAGTACCTTGTCTATTTAATGGCATCTTAAAACTGCCATAATATGAATTGTCACATCAATTAAAGTGACAAGGTACTAAAGTGTACACATATTTATGAACTTGACTGTACCTCTTTTATATTTTATATATTATTATGATTGTAAAGTAGGTTTAAAAACTTTTTCTAAGTAGCTGAATACGGTTGAAGCAAAAAAAAATGTATTCATACATTGAGTGATCCAGTATCCACCCTGGTAACTATACATAGGTATAATGTCTGTATGTGACATGTCAAAATCAAATATCAAAATATTGTTTAAGCTATAATTTAAAATCCTTGCCTAAAAAGGTTAGCAGTCCCGGGACCACCGCATGTGGATTTTTTACTCTTGAGTATGAGTGAGTATCAGAATTTAGTTTCTCTAGTACTAAAACTAATTTTGGGATTATAATAATTCAATTTGAGTGAAATTGTCTTCCAATATCCATTTACTTACATGTGTCTACATTTAAAAAATTTGCTCTGAAATGATAACACAATTATACTCGAAAATCTAATTAAAAACCAACGTGGGTTGCCACTATAAAATAAAAAAAGTATATTTCCACTTTTCAAAGACCGCACAAGACAGTTTATTTATTGGTAGTTTTAAACCTTCGATTTAAATAAACAAGTTAATTCAAGTTGCTTACACAAATACAAGATGCCATGTTAAATATTTAACCATAGAAGATTTTTGGTAGCAAAATTGTTATTGCACTTGTAATACTTCAGGTTTTAATAATATTTGGTACGATAAATTAAATAAACAATAGTTGTAAACAACGTTAGCAATTTAAATAGTACATGTGTTTAGCTATTCGACAAAATAAAAGACCAAAAGTGTGTGTGTGTGTCAGAAGCTACTACCGGTTCGAGAAAAGAAACTTAGTTACATTTTTCTTTTTACCAAGTGCAAGTGCGAAGTTCATACATTTGCTGTTAAGTCGCAAGTAGCAAATGTATGAACTTCGCACTAACACTTGGTAAAGTTTGAATCAAGAATAAATTAAGTATAAGGAATCCGAATTTGGCTACCTAGTCATTTTGTTTTAGCTGATAAAAAATCGCCATTTAACACACACACCCGCCATTTAATGATTAAACACACACTATATCAGAAAATATTTGTTTTGAGATATTTTAATGTTTTTGAATATCGGGTAGAAAAAACATTGAATGCATATTCCCTATTGTTATATAGGTAAGTTTTGATATTGAAATTGTTAGTCTACATAATATTTTCAACAATTTGATTATCAATGCAAAAAGGTTGGCTAGGTATATCTGAAATGTTCAATTGGGCTTTGCGACACCAACAATATTTGAGTCTTAAATTAGATTTTCGAGTATAGTTATATCTGATTATTTGTTAAAATTACACAATTAACAATTAATCATTTTAATTCTGTGTGCGATACCGGAGCAAATGTATTCAGCACTCCTACTATTTATACAATTTAATTAGCGCTATTAAGCTAACTAACCTTTGTACAATTAAATTAAGGTAGCTAGGTAACAAATTATTCAATTATATTAGATAGCTCCCTACTTGGTCCTAAAGACTTGAAACAAGTTACTAAAGATGTCGATATCACTTGCACTTGTTCTATGAGCTATTACAATATATTCATATCAATGGGATATCTGGGCATACTTATGAGGCATTTATTAACAATATCTGATTATTTTATGGATCATTTTGTCTAATGAAATGATTAATAACTAATAAGTCTATAATTATACTACACTTTTGCAAAGATGGCAGTTTAAAATGAGGGCCTTATTTAATAGATATTTATGAAGTAAAATTATATATGAAGTTAACATACAATCTTATAAAAAATTGTAGCTTGCTTATGTTTACTTATTCTGCTAACTACACTATAATGATATAATTGTACATGGCATTATCATTAGTGACTATAGGGAAATGCATTGTTACCAAAATCATAATGATTAAACTATGTGATCAATAAGTTTTTAGAATTGTTATGAACCATAATAATATTATTTTAATGTGGATTATACCATGGCACTAACAAACGTTAAATAAGAGAAAACAATAATTTACATTATTAATTTGTTTTTCTGTGATAGCTAAACAAAAAAAATCTGTATAAATAACTTTATAAGACGGTAAAAATAAGAGTTAGTTTTGTAATTATTTGGAGCGGTGTGGAGAAAGTCCTGATGCCCTCATGATTTAAAGGATAAACAAGTTGTTTGCACTGGACTTTTTTATTTCCAGCTCGGTCACCAAAATGTAAGGTGGCTTTTTCAGCTTTTTCCGGGATGATTGAGGCCTACAAATAAATACTGTGATATTAGCTTTTAGCAATTATCAAATAACCTAGGAGAATTATGTAACATTATTCTGCCATATAATTATGGATTTAAAAGAAAAAAAACTGATGAAACAAAAACCACTTCATAAAAATCACAAGCTGATGATGATCTAGTGAAGGTACAAAATTTGACCTCCAAAAGAAAAAAACATTTTTATAGAGGTAAAATAAAACATTTAAATTATTTTAATAAATGTTTGCAAATATAGAAAGTGTGCATATTCCAATTAAAATATAATGATGTCCTATTGGTAAAATAAATACCAAATAAATAATGTAAGCTTCAGGTATGTTTTTTTCGTAACAATTACGTTTAATAAAAAAGTAGAAACATCAATTTGTGAACTTGTAAGATTAGCATCGCAAAACAGTTAAAGTCAGGTACGAAAGCAACAAGCAATCGGTAAACCAACTCGTGACAAAATTATACTGTTTTAAACCTCTACTAAGGTTAGCTCAGTCAAATAATGAATGAGTTTATTACCCAAATAAGAAAAAAAATACCTGCTATAATATTTCTCAACTATGTCCCTTCTTCCAGTAGCAACTGTAAACAAACGTAAAAACACAAAAATTATATTTCACCACCACCACACAACCACTTTCCACATTATGGTCAACAAATTCACTTCACTCACATTTACACAGCCATTATTTTAGATGGCGGCCATCTTTCGTCTGAGAAGTCAGGGTACGTTTCCACTCAAACAATGCTGAGTTAAAGAGTGAAAACGACACGTAACGCAGGTTCTGATTGGTTGATTTCTCTCTTCACCTTTGCTTCTGTTTAGGGAAACCGCACCCTAAATCAACTCACCTCTAAAATAGGAGCCTTTCAATTTGACACTAATGTGATCTCGTTGTCGAACGAGTGAACGAATTGAGAAAGTTAAGAATTGCGTGATAGTAGGGACAAAACGTTCCGCTTACGTCTGTGAGCGCTAGTATCGCTATTACCGTGTTTGGTGTAGAATACGCAATAATTAGTTGGAAATTAAAACATGATTAGGTACTGCCGTCGGTAAAATCGTTATGTATTAGGTCATTTTATTACTAAAGTACCGGAAAATGCTACATAAGTAATTTTAAAACTCTTTAGTAAGTATATAAATAAGGGCTAGTTTAGGGCATTTGCGACAAGCCTTAGGTTTCAAACGTCATTTTACTACTATGACAGCAAAAGTCAAATGTCAATGTCAGAAATGACAGGCAAAAGTGAAGACGATGTGATGTGTCTTCACCTCTGCGTTCGATCACCTCTGCTTTTGACAGAATCACCCCCCAGGTGTGCACAGTCGGGGATCAATAAAACTAAAAACTAGGCACATATAACATTACAGAAAAATTACAAAAAAAATATAAAAATAGAATTAACAAATATTTTGAAGATTAAAACAGTATAATACTACGATAAAACTAGTCTACGTCTACTGGATAGAAAGGGAGATCCGAGCAAACAACAAACAAGTCGCGGACAATATTTGGCATTTACTATTTTTTCTCGTCATTTAACTTAAGCGAATTACATAAGAAAACTACAATTAATAATAAATTCATTCTTTTTTCTCACAACTCCCACAGTATAATAGTAGATTGTTCAACAAGGGACTAAAACAAGCCATAATGACACGAGATGTTTAGCCACGCGAGCGAGCCAGCGAGCGAGAGTGGCTATAGTTCGAGTGTCATTATGGTTGTTTAGTCTCGCGTTAAACACTCTACTTTTCACTTTGAATGCGAGGAAAAAACACAACGTTCAGAGCCGGATTAGCCACGTACCTAGAAAGAGTAGCAAATGCTACGGGCCCCGCGCATCCACGTCTAAACTCTAAAATGCTAGTACTTACATCAGTATGCGTATGCGTGTACTCATATGCATCAGGTTTGACGATAAGACGAATAATCCAGATATTCTCCACCAGAATAACCTAAAACAAACACCCACGCAAAATAGGTGCATATCTAAATCGCTCAGTTGCGGAAAAAAGCCCGCCACAACCTGTAACCTAAAACAAACCCAGGGGTCTCTTTATAGAATTTGCTACGGACCCCGTGCTTGCTCAATCCAGCACTGAAGAAGTCTATACACATTTATAAAATTGATTATAAGAAAGTTTCTTTTTCTTTGTTCCGCGGTTTTTTTCTTTTCTTTTATAATTTTTGTGAAGTGCCGCTTTAAATGCTTGCATATTTAGCCAACAGGTTCAAACTTGAAAACTATTTAAAAACTAATTGGACCAAGCATAATAAAATGAATTCATCCTTAATATAATTAAATATATTCATATTCGTAATCATTAATCGTGTTTCACGAAATTAAATCATTTTTATTTGTATTTTTTCACAGTTGTCATTTTGAGGTTATTTCCACGCGCTAAAAATTGTCTATACCACAGAATAAAAACTAGAGGCATAGAAACCGTACTAAATAGGCAGAAAATACATTATGGTTGACTTCCTTTTACTTATGGTTTTCATAGTGAGTTGGAAAGAGATCGTCACAAGGCGTGATTTGGACCTTTAAGCACCAGTGTGGAAGAAAGTAACGCCAAAGAAGACCGGTCGTTGATTTGACGTTTCTTCACCTTCTGATCATGACAGATTAAAGAAGAAAAGACACCTAGTTTTTATTTCTTTTCCTCTTATCAAAATGTAATCTATAAAGTAGAGACAAGTAGCTAGTGGAACGTTCATCTTATTGCACGGCTTCTTTGCCTTTACTCTTTATTCTGTGGTCTATACAAAAAAACTGAAAATAGCAATAAATCCTCCATTCACAAACACCGTGATTGGATGTTAAGGGGATTCCAAAGTAAATTAAAACAATTTTACTTTAATCCCTAGAGATTAAAAAGCAACTTTAGTCCCCATGTGCAGAGACTAAAGTAACATTTTAAGAGCATGAGAAGTGAAAAAGTAACTGCCGGCCCTGCGAAGTGGGCGGAGTCAGTAAAGCTCATGACGGGCGAAATAATACAGACTCTCGCGGCGCAGATTTAAGGTGCATTTTGCCTCGTTAGGAGCGCCCCCACTATCGATCGCAGAAATGTAACCAAGGTCACTTCCATGCCGTGCACTTATATTATTATCGTTAACGCGTTCTGAGTAGGTTTAAATTCGCATGTTTGCTGTCACAGAGAGTCGCTTCTGTACTTGTACTATTACTTATTCTGTGACAGATTGCTAATGAGTAAGGATATCGGGATACAGATGGGGTCAATGTAACCTTTTGCCATCTTATTCAGCACTCACTATATCATAACGTATCAATATTGTAAACGTTGTCTTTGGATTTAAATAATGGGTTGCGTCAACGGCTACCATTTAGAGAAATGCGTTATGTTAACGGTATCGTTTTTTTAAATAGTTTTTAAATAAGTGGATTGGGCATTCTGTCCCATTGGAACGAGTTCGGGCGAGATTTCAAATAAGAGGATTGGGCATTCTGTCCCACTGGAACGAGTTCGGGCGAGATTTCAAATAAGTGGATTGGATATTCTGTCCCACTGGAACGAGTTCGCCCTCGAACGAGTGGAAGTGGTACAGAATGCCCAATACATACTTAACTACTGACGCGCTAGCCTAGTTGGTAGTAACGCTGCCTACGAAGCTCGCGGTCCTGGGTTCAAATCCCGGTAAGGATATTTGTATGATGAACGCGAATATTTGTTCCTGAGTCATGGATTTTTACTATGTATTTAAGTATATATTTCTCTCTATAAGTATTTATATCGTTGTCTAGTTAGTTTGGGACTAGGTCAATTGGTGTGACATTGTCAAAAAAAGCGGAGCGAGCGAAGGGGTGTGGGGGGAGCTCGTCAGTGCGTTCGCACTATGAGCTGGTGGCGGGGTCACGGCCCATAGCCGTGGGCCGGGCTTTAGTGTGCCCTGTTTGACAGGGCGTCCTCCTCTATAGGCTCTTGGTTTATTTCTTCGGCTTCTTTTTACGTTTATGACGTTCGGGAGCGGCTGGCAGAGCGGGAGGGCGCTTACTGCCAAGGTCCGAGGTCTGTGGTTTTCCAGGGTGTAGTCCTTGAAGGAATTTGTTTCGTTCCTAACGTTTTGTTTTCTATGGTCTAAACGATGATGCAATGTCAAAACGCCGCAATAGGTATCTTGATTAGAAGTCCAACCAATAAGAACGCCCGGTACGACCGGCGCGCATGCGCAGTACAAAGCCTGCGTAGAAGCTAGCGCCACCATCGGAGAAAGATAGAAACTATCATAACTTTAATTTGTGTGTGTCATGATCGAATGAAAAGGCTACAAGTGTTTAACCGTCGCTTGAATCTAATCGCTGTTTGTCTAGGAGTCTAGTCATAAAATATAGTGCCATCATCTAAGGCCAGCCGGCCTGCATCTCAAGGGTGGAAGAACCGCTCGTGAAGACGCCAATCAAGAAGCTGAACATTTGGTGAGTACCGCTGCATGGTTTCTTGTTGGTGGATGACCGTTGATTTTACCGTTTTGACCGGCGAGTATTGCATTATACTCGATCCCGAGTAGCCGATTTACGTGCATCGTTTAGTCCAACCTAATTTTTTTGGTGCCGAAACCAGGGAACCACACTTTGGATCAGCATTCGGCCTGTCAAGTACCAATTTTATACCGTAATCGTAACTATTGCTATAACTCGACTCCTTCATTCCGATCGCTAAATCTTAACATACTTGTAAACGACTGTTTCTGTTTCTTTACGGGTTTGTCATTTTGTGTTTTTTATGCTCCCATTCTATCGTAGAAAATCGTTCCAACATTAATCGTTCTTTAAGAATCGATTTTTAAGTTGGTGATACGTAATAAAATATAATGAATGAATGAATGAATGAATAATATTTATTTTCCAAAGTAAGTCACGCAGTATAAATTGCATGTTATGTCAAAGTACAAGAAATTACATTTTGGAATCGACAAAAATAAAAATAAGAAGTCAGGATAACAATAATTACAATAACAATACAGAACTAAGGAGTTATCACCGTCAAGGATCGTCTTAAAAATAGCATGCAAAAATTTGCAAACAACAATATAAGTCAAAATCAGAAAAAATAAAAACTACAATACATAGGTATTAAATATCTAATTTTTCACTTGTCATGCTCTTAAAATGTTACTTTAGTCTCTGCACATAGGGACTAAAGTCCCTTTTTAATCTCTAGGGATTAAAGTAAAATTGTTTTAATTTACTTTGGAATCCCCTAAACATCCAATCACGGTGTTTGTGAATGGAGGATTTATTGCTATTTTCAGTCTTTTTGTATAGACCACAGAATAAAGACTAAAGGCATAGAAGCCGTGCAATAAGATGAACGTTCCACTAGCTACTTGTCTCTACTTTATAGATTACATTTTGATAAGAGGAAAAGAAATAAAAACTAGGTGTCTTTTCTTCTTTAATCTGTCATGATCAGAAGGTGAAGAAACGTCAAATCAACGACCGGTCTTCTTTGGCGTTACTTTCTTCCACACTGGTGCTTAAAGGTCCAAATCACGCTTTGTTACGATCTCTTTCCAACTCACTATGAAAACCATAAGTAAAAAGAAGTCAACCATAATGTATTTTCTGCCTATTTAGTACGGTTTCTATGCCTCTAGTTTTTATTCTGTGGTGTAGACAATTTTTAGCGCGTGGAAATAACCTCAAAATGACAACTGTGAAAAAATACAAATAAAAATGATTTAATTTCGTGAAACACGATTAATGATTACGAATATGAATATATTTAATTATATTAAGGATGAATTCATTTTATTATGCTTGGTCCAATTAGTTTTTAAATAGTTTTCAAGTTTGAACCTGTTGGCTAAATATGCAAGCATTTAAAGCGGCACTTCACAAAAATTATAAAAGAAAAGAAAAAAACCGCGGAACAAAGAAAAATAAACTTTCTTATAATCAATTTTATAAATGTGTATAGACTTCTTCAGTGCTGGATTGAGCAAGCACGGGGTCCGTAGCAAATTCTATAAAGAGACCCCTGGGTTTGTTTTAGGTTACAGGTTGTGGCGGGCTTTTTTCCGCAACTGAGCGATTTAGATATGCACCTATTTTGCGTGGGTGTTTGTTTTAGGTTATTCTGGTGGAGAATATCTGGATTATTCGTCTTATCGTCAAACCTGATGCATATGAGTACACGCATACGCATACTGATGTAAGTACTAGCATTTTAGAGTTTAGACGTGGATGCGCGGGGCCCGTAGCATTTGCTACTCTTGCTAGGTACGTGGCTAATCCGGCACTGAACGTTGTTTTTTTTCCTCGCATTCAAAGTGAAAAGTAGAGTGTTTAACGCGAGACTAAACAACCATAATGACACTCGAACTATAGCCACTCTCGCTCGCTGGCTCGCTCGCGTGGCTAAACACCTCGTGTCATTATGGCTTGTTTTAGTCCCTTGTTGAACAATCTACTATTAAATTAAGGTCCATAAACTATTTTACTGAGTATAATGGATTTTGTAATAAAAGGTTTTTCAGCCGGCGTCCAAATGCTTCGTCGGATGGTTCGTTTTTGAGTTTGGAGGGTAGACGTTCGTAAAATGTTGGTCCAATTACGCGCGGATTCTTCCCTGCAAGTGCCATGGACGTGCGACGGGGAACTGTTCTCAAACGCCCCGAGTAGCGGAGCTGCTTGCCGACTGCGTGCACGCGAGCGAACATGTTAAATTTTTTTCTAACAAACATTATAATTTCGTGAATTTACAGTGAGTAGTGCGTCATGATACGGCGCGTCACGAAGAGATCCCTGCACGAGTTTTCAGGTTTCACTCCAACTAATGTACATACAGCACGTTTCTGCATTAGCATAACTCTGTTGGCATCCGTGGAGTTTCCCCATATAAGAGTACCATACGACATAAGGGAGTGAAAACGTGTAAAATATACTTGCTTAAGTGCGTCATCAGAGATGAGGACCTTTAGTTTTCGCAACGCAAAGACTGAACTACTCAGTTTACCACACAGTTCATTGACATGGCACTTCCACCACCCCAGGTGAACCACCCCTGCAGCTGCTCGCAAGCGTCATGTATTTTTTCGTCTAGCTGCTCATACGTGCGCGCACTTACCACGACAGTCGTGTCATCTGCAAACAGCACTGAAAGGCCAGCTGTGATGGTGGTTGGAAGGTCGTTAGTAAAATTATAAATAGGGTATTTCCTAACGCCGACCCTTGAGGGATCCCTAAGTGTACGCCACCAGTCCCAGATGCCAGTCTTTTGCCATTTGCAGACAACTTCACTTCCTGTTTCCGATTGGACAAAAACGACGAGAGTAGTTGGTTGCTGGTATCCTGGATACCGTAGTGTTGCAACTTATCCAGAAGCAGTTTGTGATTAATTACATCAAAAGCCTTGGACAAGTCGCAAAAAACACCAGCTACTTTGTACTTGTCGTCTAGACCAGAAACAATGCAGTCGAAAAATTTGTGTGCCGCCATGGTACACGACATCTTCTGCCTATATGCGAACTGGTGGTCTGTGAGCAAATCATTGTCTTCAAGGTGGGTCATGATATGTGACGAAAATGTGACGAAAGAATGGACTCGACTAATTTCGAAATAGTTGGCACTATTGTTATGGGTCTGTAATTATTAACGTCACACTTGTCCCCTTTTCCCTTGAAAGCAGGGCACACTCTGGTACTCTTCACCACGTCAGGGTAAACACCAGTTACAAATATTATGTTAATTAATACTAATAATATATTTGATATAATAGGCCATATACATAAAATAATATTTAAAGATATGTCATATGTGTCAACTACGGTACGCGTTTTTAATAAGGACCGCAGCACCTCGTCCAAGGCGTCACGCGTTACTGTCGGCAAGCTGAACGTGGGCACATCCAAGTCGCGCAGGTGGTTGCGGAGATAGTGTCCGCATCTAGACTGATCACTAGCAATTGTATATATTTATACGCAATATTTATAAAGTGGGTATTGAATTTATCTGGAATCTCGATATCTGGTAAGTTAACTTCGGTCGTTGGGTCCCTGAGACATATGTTATGTGACCTAGTTTTAGTGCCTACTTCGTCATTTACCACGTTCCATATTTCCTTTGCTGGAATTGAACTAATTCTAAGCTTGTTTTGGATATAGTTCCGGCGAGCTTGCAGCGTTGTAGACTTTATTAAATTGTAATATTTGTCAATACATTCCGAAATGATGGGGTTGTTTGGATATTGGCGTCTAATTTCATGTAAATCGCAATGTTTGCGTGTGTATTTCAACAGCTCATCAGTCAGCCATGGTACAGCAGACTTTTTTTTTCAATTTTATTGTGTTAACTGGAAAATGAATATCAATATAGTAAATCAAAATATTAAACAATTTATTAAATTTAGTATTAATATCATAGTTGTTATTATAAATAAAGTTAAAATTATAGTTATGTCTAAATAAAATAAATAAGTGTATTCATTATTATAAATACGACGTTCCATACATTGACTAGCCATAGTACCTTTAAACTCGCAATCTACTACAAACTCATACCGCTGAGCAGTGGTCGCTAATAGCACAGTATGAATAGAAAAGTAGATCGTCTTCAAACAAAGGTACATCGCGCGGCTTGCATGTGTGCGTTACGCCGACCGTACGGCTGTGGGCGGGGCGAACCTCCCACACGAACTACAAATAGAGGTGCAGGAATGGTGACTAGACGGGGCCGCGGCGTCATTGCGTTCGGTCACGTTTGGTTGTAGTGCGCGTTAAAACATCGAGCGACAGTGTCTTTGCCGAAAACTCTTAATATTGTTCAGTATACGGGTGTCTAAAAAATGGTATACAAAATCCGGAACTATCGTTTTTCAACATACTTTTGGAGTCGGAAGTTTGTGGTGAGAAGAATGCAGTTTATTTTTTGATATTTATAGCTTATAGCCCACTTGCAGCTTTTGTTTAATCTATTTTATTGTCAGCGTGACATTTTTATTCGTTTCAAAACGCCTAAATTGTGCCTAAACCTAGTTTAGGTAGGAACAACTATATCCAGATTTAATAAAAGCGTTTATGCTTAATTAATTAATTAGGTATTTCGTACCGGCCTGCCTATAGTATACCTATGTGAAATAAATGCGTAATAAGTAGGTAATTTAAGTTATTGAGTGTGACGTGACAGGTAACATGTGACATGTGACCACGTGAATGGCCTAGGTAGTGGTAGTGACTAAGTACCTAGTGACCTTGCTTACGAAGCTGGCGGTCCTGGGTTCGATTCCCGCTCAGGGCGTGTGATGAGTGCGAGTAGGTATTTGTTTCTACGTCTTGGGTGTTTTATATTTACCTACCTATATTAAGTAGTACGTATTTTTCACTAGGTACATAAGTATGTTTATCGTTACCTAGTATCCAAAGTACAAGCCTAGAACCTAGTTTGGGACTACCTAGGTCAATTTGTGTAAGATTTTCACGTGATATTATTATTCAGATATTTATTCAATGTTGTGTAAATGCCGCGCGGCGCGAGCTGCCAATGCTCAAAGGAAGCCGCGCGGCGGCGGCGCGTGCCGCCAATGATAGTACTTACCTAGTCAAAGGAAGCCGCCTTGCCCGAAAGCGGCATTTACATATGATATCACATACATATAAACATAATTATTATTTTGTGTCAACAGATAAAAGTATGTAAGTAAAATAATTTAAATTTGGTACTTAGGTACCTTACAATAATAATACTTACTTTAGGTTTGTATAATTTATGAAAACTACTATGATTATAAATCACTGATCAAAGTATGGCCAATTATGTGACTAAAATTTAAAAACAAGTTTTGACAACCCTGACGCCCGAGCGGCAATAGGTATCAGAATCTCCTAAAGGGCCAGAGTCGAGCTACTTTTCTATTTATACTATGCTAATAGCAGTGTCCACTGGCGACACAGTGAGGCAGTCACGAGCATGATCTGTTATTCCACAATCAATGGACGACGAACAGTCAGGAGTCACACGAGTAGGAAAGGTGACGATGTTAGTGCACTGATAGCTAAACAATATATCGTCAACCTGCCGTCTCAAGCGATTTTCAGTTAAGTAATCCACATTTTGGTCACCGACTAGAATAAACCTTTTATTTTCTTCAGTAAGCTTGCCTAACAATAACTCTAAATTGTGTAGATAAATGTCAAAATCACCATTTCCAGTCCTGTATAAAACAATAATTATAAGCCTTAAACAGGTTACTTCTATCACCGCAAATTCAAAGTGAAATTGAACGGCGAGGATAAGTAGGTCATTAATTACGCTGTCTATATTTTATACCCTCGCGTACGTATAGCGCCACACCGCCATGAGCGATACGCGTGCGGCAGTAGGAGTTCGCAAGCGCATACCCACTTAACCTCACTCGTTCAATCTCATCTTTTCGGCTCCAAAGCGAGAGCTAAATCCTATAACATCTGGTTTCTCAGTGTGTGTCAACAAACATAATAACGACGTCATGCCACAAATCGATCGAACATTTTGATGTAATAAGACGAACTTAGTTTTTATTTGCGCCGTGCCGTGTCTCGTTGTGCTGTGGAGTTTTTTGGCTTAACAACGTTAAATAAGCGTACTGAGACTCCGTCTGGCCAATTTTGGACATTACGCGCCGCTTTCTGTTTGTCATCGTGCATATCCAGGCGGGACCACAGAATAAGTAATAGTACAAGTACAGAAGCGACACTCTGTGACAGCAAACATGCTAATTTAAACCTACTCAGAACGCGTTAACGATAATAATATAAGTGCACGGCACGAAGTGACCTTGGTTACATTTCTGCGATCGATAGTGGGGGCGCTCCTAACGAGGCAAAATGCACCTTAAATCTGCGCCGCGAGAATCTGTATTATTTCGCCCGTCATGAGCTTAACTGACTCCGCCCACTTCGCAGGGTTGGCAGTTACTTGTATTATGACTTGTTCTGTGGCAGTTGTAAGAAAAAAAATTGAATTTATTATTAATTGTAGTTTTCTTATGTAGTTCGCTTAAGTTAAATGACGAGAAAAAATAGTACATCCCAAATGTTGTTCGTGACTTGTTTGTTGTTTGCTCGGATCTCCCTTTCTATCTAGGTACGTAATAAGACGTAGACTAGTTTTATCGTAGTTTTGTGCTGTTTTAAACTTCAAAATGTTTGTTAATTCTATTTTTATATTTTCTTGGTCATTTTTCTGTAATGTGATAAATGCCTAGTTTTTAGTTTTATTGATTCCGAGTGTCGAGTTTATAAATATGTATACACTTTAGTACCTTGTCTGTGTTTAATGTCATGTTTAAACTGCCATATATAAATTGTCACAACGATTAAAGTGACAAGGTACTAAAGTGTACCTATACATATTTATGAACTCGACTGTACGTAAGACCGACGTACTGAAATAATAAACTACCTATTTTAGGTAATAATTAACATTTTGCAAGATGTAAAGTCGAGAAAAATGTTGAACATCTTGGAAACTTAGCTAACTTATCTACTAGGTATTTTCCGTTTAACATTTTTGGCGTTTACAATACAAACATGCGACACGCGACGACATTAATACCTAATAAACGAGAGGCAAAGAGAAATGCTGCCAATTTTTAATATTTTTAAGTGTTTAACTAAAAACAAGTATATGCTGACCTTGCTTTAGTAGGCAGCAACTATTACTGGGAGATCTACTTACACTGAACGCTCTTTAAGGTAGGTAGGTTATTGACAGCTGCGAAACTACGGACGGGTCGTTAACAAAATAAATAATAATTATATCTCTCTTTTTGCGTCGAGGATTCAAAACTGTAATGATTGGGTCAGTAATTAAGTACAGTTACTCGTAATTACCTACCTAGATCGAAGTTATAAATAATATTAATAATAATCTTAACTTTCGATATCCTTCGGCAGTGTAAAAAATGACAGGTCGACGTTCCTATCACTATTCAAGCACCCGTATGCTGCGCAGTATCGTTTGGCTTTTCGAGTAGCCATATTCTACAAAAACCGGAATTAGGAGCTTTGGCAGCGTAAGGCGGCGCGCGTCAAGACGAGCGCGCGCATGACACTCAACTGATTAGCATCTTCGAGGCGGCCGAAAATTTTGTAGGCAATAAGCGCGAGTGTCACCCGCCTGGCGGGACGAACAGTAATTGCCCCGTGTGACGGCCAGCTGTTCGCACACGGGCGCCGGGATACCCAGCTGTGTCTGCACGTGGTGGGTTACGTCCTCGGCAGTGGTGTCAGCGCTCAAGTTGAAGATGTGGAGGCTGACAACGCGAGGAGCGGCTGCGCGAAGACCTGAAGGGCAGGACGTGCTCGGACGGGCATTTGTGCACGGCGACGGTGCGTTTGTTGGAGGCGCTACCGATTGAGCTTTGACGCTGGTGAACGGCGAAGAGATGGCAGCAGTGTGGTTCTCGTCAACGGCCGGACTATCCAGGGGACATTTGTGGTGGGAGCAGAACGCTGTGAATTAACTCACCGCGGTTTGGGCGTAGGCGCAACGTTCACGGGGCCCTCCGGCACTGTCGCGGGGCCCACAGAACTTTACAGATGTCACAGGCCCTGTTGGCGTGGCGATATTTGTGTTGGGAGTGTTAGTTGGTTGATGTTGTTCACTACTCACGAAGACAATTCCCGGCGGGCCAGACTCGTTAAGTGACCAGTGCGAGACGTTATGTGATGGGTGAACAATTTGGCCGGATATGATGCTGAGGATCTTTTGAACGCAGGCGTCTTGGTGAGTAAGCATCCTTTGTTGCTCACGGATAACATCACGGCAGGATTTAATTTCGCCCCTCATCTCAGTTAACTGTTCAGTCAAATTTGAAATAACTTCCACCATCCTGACCACCGCCGCCGCATTTGTTGTTGTTGTTTTTGCCTTCGCTGGTGCCATATTTCCTCTATTTGTGATTGTACTTTTGTTCGATATATGTCAATCTTTATATTTACATTAGCTTTCCGCCCGCGACTTCGTCTGCGGAGAGTCAGAACTTCTGTTAAAAGTACAGTTATAGTTTACATCATAATTATTCAAAGGCCTTTCAAAAAAAGTCTAGAACGTGTATTTTAAATAAGCGGTCCACATAATGAACTTTAATTTCATGGCTCTCTCTCTAATCTTTAAAACGGGGGACTATCTACTGACATAATTTTCTTACGCATAATAATCATTACGCATAAAAATCAATTGTCATAACACCCTTTTAGACTGACATTGCAAAATTTAATAAACGTCTATTGTGTAGATTAGGTTAGGTTAGGTAAGGTTAGTTTTTAATAATAATTAAAATAAAACCCTTTGTATTGTAAAAACCGTTTTATGACAATTGTTTTTTATGCGTAATGATTATTATGCGTAAAAATATGTATGCGAGTAGACCCCTACCCCTTTAAAACAATGAAATTGACATACAAAATAAATTCACTGCCTCTCTTTCACCATTACGTTTTTTTATACGATTCTGGATGAATTTATTTAATTATAATAAAATTAATACATAATTACAATACAAAACTAAAATTACAATTTTAAAACTTAATTATATTTTAAAACTAAAAAGCTATATCTAGATAAGTTTGCCATATTTCTATACAAACAATTAACCCACTTTAGCAGAAGATTTTCAAAAAACACCGAAGCTGAATATTTTCTGTATGTAATAGTAGTCTTAATACCCATTTTCATATTTTGCAGGTATGTAACTTTGAATATTACATAATTTCGATATAAACTTAACAGTCAGTAGTCTTAGACCCCAAGTTTTTCCCTTTAGTTTTTTAGTTTAGTTTTTTTTTATTGATAACTTTTCCTTTAAGGTGCAAATGTTTAAAAAACACTGAAGATTGCAATGTTTTAGATGCTAATATATAATTCATAATCATATATACCTGGCTAAAAATAACAAACTCCTATTCAACCTTTCAGCCGCTTTTCACACTGTTAGGGGATTGTTTTAAAAATTGGTTTTTATTTAATTTATATTGGTGTTGATACCGAGTATCATGTATCTAACTTCAGTTATAATTAGAATTTGTAGGTAGGTAGGTTTTTTTATAGGTAAGCAAACATTAGGTTATCTTAATACCAATTTCCACATTTCTCACTTCAAAAATTACCAAATTTCTACCAAACTTCTACTTCCCATTTAACCACCTTTGGGATAGTTTTTTCTAACTCGCCGAAAGTAACTTTTTTTTGTTTATAAAAACAGTAGCCTAAATATACATTTCCACATTTTTTCCTTCAAAAATTATCATAATCCCTTACAAACTTCTACCGCCAATTTACCCGTAAATTTTTCCAAAATCGCCGAACGTAATATTTTTTATTTTATAACTACAGAAGCCGTTACAACATTGTCCACGTTTCTTACTTCAAAAATATACAATACAATTTTTACCCCCCGTTTTACTTCCTCAGAGGTAGTTTTTCCTGAATCGAGCATTTCTACCAAGTTTAAAATAAATCAGAACATAAAAAGTATTCGTTCCTATAGAAACTTTGCAACCCCTTTTCATCCCCCAAGGGGTTGAATTTTAATTATCACGTGACTCATTATTTTCATTGCAGAGCAAGCATTTCTACTGGGGGTTGACTTTTAGTAATCGCTGAAATACATATCTTATTATTTGCATTGAAGAGCATTTTTACCAAGTTTCAAGTAAATTTGACCATAAAAGTATTTTTTTCATTCAAATTTTGCAATCCCCTTCCCTTCTAGGGATAAAATTTTAGTAATCGCTGAAATACGTGTCTCATCATTTGCATTTAAGAGTATTCCTACAAAGTTTCAAGTAAATTTGATCATAAAAATATTTTATCTATACAAACTTTGCAACGCCCTTTCATCCCTCTAGGGGTTGAATTTTAGTAATCACTGAAATACGTGTCTCATTATTTGCATTGAAGAGCATTTCTACTGAGTTTCAAGTAAATTTGACCATAAAAGTATTTCTTCCCATACAAACTTTGCAACCCCCTTTCATACCTCTTGGGGTTGAATTTTAGTAATCGTTGAAATACGTGTCTCATTATTTGCATTGAAGAGCATTTCTACCAAGTTTCAAGGAAATTTGACCATAAAAATATTTTTTCCCATACATAATTTGCAATCCCCTTTCATCTCTCTAGGGGTAGAATTTTAGTAATCGCTGAAATACGTGTCTCATTATTTGCATTGGAGAGCATTGCTACCAAGTTTCAAGTAAATTGGACCATAAAAATATTTTTTCCCATACAAACTTTGCAACCCCCTTTCATACCATTAGGGGTTGAATTTCGAAAAATCCCTTCTTAAACGACGCCTCCATTACAAAATCAACTTCCCCTCAAAATTCCAAATGCTGGGCGTTGATGTATCACCCGGGACATTGCCTTTTATATATATAGATAGATCTGATAAATATTCGCCTAGTGCCTGCTATACGGGCACATCTCAAAAAACCAATATTAAGAGAAATCGCCGAAAAAAGGGTCTAATTCCTTAAGTTTTGGGTCAATAACACTGTGGTTTAGGTTATTTTGTTGTTCATTATATAGAGCTTCAAATGAATGTGTATTTTTTTTTCAAATATGCATAGTTTTTGAAGTACTGGACTTCAAATATAGGCACTTCGTGTTGTGGCCATATCGCAGAAAGTATTTTACGGTATTTCGAGATGTGTCCAAAACCGCAGAAGAATTAAATGACGGTAATAAGCATACTATCATACAAAAATACATTTAAAAATAATAAAATAAATGAAAAACACGAAAAATTGTTATCAGATACCTTTATTAATCATCTTTGGCACAGTAAAAACATTATTATATGCGATAATCAATGTTTCGAAGTATGCCTAACGCGTAAATTCTCTTGACAGATAGAAGATAGAGTATATAATTTAAATTACCTATGTTTGAATATCTGCCCAGCTAAAATCCAGTCTCCTTCTGTGTACACAACAGGCACCGACCAGATGCTGCGCCAGAAATTAATCATAGCAGGAGCATCCGGTAGGTGTCCGTCGCTCACTCCTTGATCAGTTCCTTTCCACTTTCGGTACACCTTCCTCGGATCACTTTGGAAGAGGCAATTTTGCTGGTATCTATCCACACGCTCTCTATAGCGACGAATACGGCTTCCCCACGCGCAAACTTTCTGCTTCAGGAAGTCGATACGTTCCGTGACACAGGCCATAATAATGCTGGGGCCTTATTCCGGTCCAAGCAAAAGCCTGGTTCACGAAACGCATGACTCGGGGGCGTTCATTGCCCCCCTGAAGCAGACTAGCTTTTCTATGAGAGTCCTAAACTTATCAATACGCCGCTCAATTCGCACTTGCCAAGCGGGGACAGACCCGCGAGCGCGCGTCGCTCGGTCAGTGTCCGAAAACTTGACTCGAGCTACGCGGCACGCAGTGCTGGCCCCGCAGTACTTTGAGTGGGTATCGATAATATCCTCGCTGGCTTGTAAATATGACGCCAGCAAGGCGTTTAGGGCTCGCATAAGTGCTAAATTTCGTTTACTGCCAGGCAAGCGTGGTAAACGAGACCTAGAGTTGGGTGTGGACTGATACTGCGCGATCGCGTCTTCCAAAGCCCTCCTCAATTGCTCATTCACCTGGCTAGTTATGCTTATATTCACACAATCCTCAACGTCGCTAACGGGATCATACTGCACTGACATCAGTGCGTGTTGGGCGACTGGCATCGAACCCGATAACGCAGCAGGAGGGTCCCGTGATGAAGCGGAGGTTGTACGAATATGTAGTGATTCAAGGCGTAGCCGATCAAGGTACAGACTGATCCGGAAGCCGCTGAATGGCCCGCACCTGATCCGATAGTCGTTGGGCGGTAACAGTGATGGCTGGTTCAAGAGTCTGAAACAGGAGCAGCATTCGATCACGGTACGCAGTGAGGTTAGTTCCTCCCTCTGTAGCCCCGTATTATGCTCGCATGCAATTTTCATTATTCGATGTTGACCATCGCATGCGGTGCACTAAACCACCGGTAGCGGGAGCCGTGCGCAGAGCAGGATGCCCCGCCGGCCCCAAGCGTGCCAGCAGCGGTGGTCGCACGTCACGTAGGTGGTCGCGACGGCGGAGGCGGCGGCCCGCGCTCGTCGCTCGACTCGCTGGTGTCGGGTGCAGTGGCGAACTCATCACCCAACAGCGATGGCGACACGAGCTGAACGAAGCGGGCTGGGGTGGAGGGCGTGCTATCGCAGTATCCACTTCTGTTCTATTCGTTCTAGATCTTGTTATCATGTTTTTTGCATGACATGATATGACATTAAATGTCAACATTGTCACGGGGTAGTAAGGCGCGCCTTCAATGGTTGGGTGGTACCGCTGCTCACATACTCCTTTGGCATACTAAGGTGGACTCAGACTGAGCTGGACGCCCTGGATAGGAGGATCCGTCTACTGCTTATATCACATCGCATGTTGCACCCACGCTCATCTGTCATGAGATTGTACATCCCGAGGAAATGTGGAGGTCGAGGCATTTTAAATGCTAAGAATCTCCACAACCGCGAGGTGTGCGTGCAATCTCAGGGATTATTTCCTTGGCAATGAGAGTGGGATGCATCGTGGTTGCAGTAGACAGGAGTTTCATGCCTCTCTCCTTGGCAAACGAAAACTGACGCAGACCAACGGTGTCGAGCACTGAAGACCGCAAGAACGTATGGAAAAGCAAGGAGCTACGCGGACGCTTCTACCTGGCCCTAACAAGGCCCGACGTAGACTTTTTAGCGTCCGTGGAAATCGAAATCTTTGGGGAAACCGAAGGTTTTGTCTGTGCAATTGCTGACGAAGTCATAATGACGAACAATTACCGGAAATATATTCTGAGGGATGGCACGGTCGACATTTGTCGAGCGTGCCGTTGCCCCGGCAAGTCCCTCAGACACATAATTTCCGGTTGTTTGCATTTGGCCAACGGCGAGTACTTGCACATACATCCAGGATCATCCATCAGCAACTTGCTCTTCAATATGGTCTTTTTGAGTCTGAAGTGCCGTACTATAAGTAAACACCGGCGCCAGTTCTCGAAAATGGTCGTGCTACGCTCTATTGGAATCGATTTGTCATCACGGACAGGACTATTGTCGCCAATAAACCTGATATCGTATTGACAGATCGATCTCAATGCCGGGCAGTGCTCGTTGACGTCACCATCCCGCATGACGAGAACCTCGTGAAGGCCGAGAAGGACAAGCTCAGCAAGTACCTTGACTTGGCTTACGAGGTGACCGCCATGTGGGATGTTGACTCGACGATCTTTGTCCCGATAGTTGTTTCGGCAAACGGTCTTATAGCGAAGAGTCTCGACCAACACCTCAAGAGACTCTCGCTGGATAAAGGGCCAGATACAGAAGGCAGTACTCCTCGGCACGCATTGTGAGGAGGTTCCTCTCTCTGCAGCCTTAACCACCGGTAGCTTGAGCGCTGCCCCGCTGCCGGCGGCACTCGTAGGTTAGGTTTTTTATAATGTATATTTTTTGTATTACTATTTTATTTTACTTTTATATTTGAATATTTATCATAAAAAACCTAATGTACAGAAAATTAAATAAATATCAAAATAATAATGAACCAATATATTTTTTAAACAATACATTATAATGTGATTTATGAAAGGAGTTAATGAAATTACTACAATTTTATATTAATTTCACTTCCAATAAGTCCCCAGATTTTATTTTATTTATCAAAATCTGAACTGTGGGCAACAGACAGAAATGTGTGTATAAAAAAGTTGATTGACCCTTATATTGTTATATTACAAATCTTAGGCATATTAATCATAGGTAACTACTTATAACTATTATATAAAGGTACCTACTTACTGTAGTTGTTGTCTTATCATCAAGTGATTTTTATTTCGTGTATATTTTGACGCGTTCATTGTAATCACGGTCTTATTTACTGTTGTGTGATGTGGACGTAACTCAAAAACTTGTTCCGAACGTTTATGCTACACGGCCGCAACTCCGAAGTGTCCGAACAGCATGGTAGTTTCGCGTGCGATCGTCGCGGGCGCAAGCGGCGGACTGGCGAGTGGCCGTATTGCAGGTAAGGGATAGTCGATTTTTGGAAATTTGCATAAGGCCACAAGTGCATTAAGAGGCTTTAGAGGATAGTTTTTCTTATTTTTTTGAGTTAAGGTGGTAAATTAAACCCTTCTGACCACGAATCTGCAATAATATCAAAAATGATTTTTTTTGAGATGAGGCCGTATAGCAGGCACTAGGCGAATTATGTCACTTAAAATCTATATACAATTAATTTAAATGATTAACT
Organism: Acleris cristana; assembly: GCA_948252455.1. Classification (NCBI taxonomy): domain Eukaryota; kingdom Metazoa; phylum Arthropoda; class Insecta; order Lepidoptera; family Tortricidae; genus Acleris; species Acleris cristana. The sequence continues at coordinate 31,539,180 of OX411771.1, forward strand.
ATAACGGAGCTGTTTTGAATTGCTACGTTGCCCAGCAGCGCCCTCTATACTCGGTATCATGAACATATTTTTTTTCTTCATCGACATCTTTTCTTTTACCACATTCTGTGTACCTAAATATAAATCTATTTTCATTCTAATTCGAATTTAATATTTAGTATATGGTGTTCATACGAATTTAAAAATTATATCGTTCTGTGACTTCGAGAGGTGACGACTTTTAAGTGGTCGTGTTATATAGATAATAAACATCTGTAATGCTGGTTGTGACCTTGTGACAACTTGAGTTTCAACTTCGATTTTATTCACTTAATAGCCGTTAGCCGTATGTTGTTTTATGCAGTATGTCGTATCTACCGGTAAAAGTTAGAGCTACCCCCAAAAAGTGCAAATCAAAAAGTATCGATTCCGAACCGAGTTATTGTGTCGGAAACTTACCGAGTTTACGGCGTAAACGAACTATCGCGTATAATCGTATTTCGAAGGATGTTGGCATTCTCACGAGTTCCTATGAATCGCAAATCGAGTTATTCCTTTCATATTGTCAGGAGTTAAAATCTATGGCTGGTTTTCAAGAGGCACATTTTATCATTTTAGATCTTACCGACGCGAACGATGATAGTGAAAACGAAATTCAGTAAGCATTTGATGAAATGTATTTTAAGGTCATTGCGATTCACCGCAAATTCCAACAATGCTCTTCTCATAAGGCTAATGATTCGAAGCGAAACTCAATAACGGAATCACTCAACAGCAACATGCGCCTACCGAAAATCTCGCTTCCGACGTTTTCCGGGATTATTAAGGAATGGCCCGAATTCATCGCCACTTGATACAAGCGTTAATACATGAATCTAGCCTCTTAAGCGATATTGAAAAAATTCATTATTTAGTGTCAGTGTTGCGCGGTGACGCATTATCGTTAATTCGCACGTTCCCCGTGGCACGTGAACATTATTATTGCAGTGCGATGAGCGACCGGAGACGGACGTGTCACATTGCACAGTTGGAATTACGTATTTCGCGAATTGCGCGGCTTTAGCCGCTGCCCGGACCTTTGCTATGGGTACTCAACAACTCGTAGTGAACGAACTGTTGGCGTTTGTTCAAAATGCCGTCAACCAAGGAGCTATGACTGACGTTAGCATCGTGCACGTCTGCAAATCCAGCTTCACAGAAGATGAGATTTGCAGTGGCAAGGTGCTGCTTTACCAGTCTGCGGGCAAGGCCGAGCAGATGCCGTCCCGACGGAGGGATGGGGGAGCGAAAAGTCTGCAGGACATTATCTCGGTGTTCAGGGTGGCCCTTCAAGATGATGTGCCTGCGTTTGTGGCGATGCAGCTGGATAAGTTGCCTCCTGTCAGTTTCGACCACGTCGACGTCACCAGACTCTTGAAGGATATTGTGGCCCTAAAAGCGAGCCTGGCTGAGATTGCTGAAAAATTTGATGCATCGCAGATAGCTATTACCGAGATGCGCAATGAAATTACCTGCTTGCGCAAGTCTGCCCCGGTAATTACGTCGTCGGCTGATGCATCGAATTCCAATGGCAACGAACAAACTTGTGTTGATACGTCGTCGGTCTCAAGTTTCGCGCCCGCGCTGACGCAGCTTGAAAAGCCAGCGCCTCTTACGGCGCGTGCCGCCCCGCGCGCCGCCGCCCCACGCCCCGTGCGCCCCCCGCGCGAGTTTGGCCCCCCCGGCCCCGCCACCCCGCCGGCTCCCCGCAGCTACGCTGACGCAGCCGGCAAGGCCGCTGAATTTCGGCGGCCTAGTGCGCCTGTTAAGGCGTCAAAGAAGAGAGCTCCAGGTTCTATGAAGGAGCTCCCTCGTACCGGTGTGGATAAGGAGGGATTCACATTAGTGCAGCACAGCAAACAACGTAGGAAGCCTCATAAGACTCGGTGTGGTACTGCAGTAACGGACCCGAATTCCGAGCTGCGGGCAGCTATACCGAACACGGCGCTCTACGTGTCTCGCCTGCACCACTCTGCAACGGTAGACGACGTGGTGGAGTACGTCCGTCAGAAGGTTGGATGCAGACTGACGGTGTTCCAGCTACGCTCGCTTCGCTACGTGCACTTCAGTTCGTTTGTAGTGCGCGTGCCGCGGTTTATGCTGGGGACCGTCGAGTGTCCTGACTTTTGGCCGAAAGGTGTTGTTTTCCGGCGGTTTCGGGGCAACCTACTGGCAGCGACCAAGATGCCAATTTTGGCAGAACAGGACCACGCTGTTTTGTCACCTCGGTGTTAGTTTTAAGTTTTATATTGTTATGTATGTTAGTCTATAAGGTATTTGTAAATATGGGCCTCGTTGCCCGAAATAAAATTTATTATTATTATTATTATTTGAGTGAATACGTTGCTCTCAAATCTCGCTATGAGGATAAGCGTGAACTAGCGTTTACGTGCTGTCGCGATATTTTAGGTGTCAACTTTAAAACCACAAACGCTCATTCGCCGCGCGTTAGATACAGTCGATGAGAACTTAACAATTTTAACAAAATTAGGTTTACCCACCGAGCATTGGGATTTTATTCTTTGCTACAACATTTTTGCAAAGGTCGATACTAGATTAAGACGAGAATTTGAAGAGAAACACACCGATGTCGAGTTACCGAATTATGAACTCGTTAGGTCATTCTTGCACTCCAAATGCGAAGCGTTAATTCGTGACACACATTTTACCGACATCAGCAAAACCATCAATAATCATAAAGAGATCGGGAACGTCACAAAGTTCGAAACAATATAGCATCAGGCATTCGCTCGTCGCTCCCTCCGTTAACTCTTATAAGACGGGTAGTGACAGACCTGATGCTAAACCTACCTCAGGCGTGACAACCGCTAAGCCAATTCGCAAGTGCTCCTTATGTATGTCTGTATGTATGTACGGGTCAAATCTTGCAAATTAAATTTGACCCACTTCCCGTAAACCGAATGGGCTGAAATTTGGACCGCATATGTAAACTCGATAACAATGCAATATTATGCTATCTAAGAGGTGATCTGATTATGGAGTCGGAAGGTAGCGACAGGATCTCCGCTATTCTTAACGTAAACCCACCGTGTTAGAACTCAATAGTTTGGTTTTTGGGTCCTCGTTAGCAGATAAAGATTTTGCAAAAAAAGTACAGTCGGCAACAAAAACTTATTTAGACCTACCTACTATTATGTAGTCGTGTGAAGTAGTAGTCAAAATGAAATATGATTACCAAAAGGATAATAATTATATTTGTATCGATAATTTAAAAACATAGTTTCTATACTGCAATTTTGTTTCAGTTACCCGAAAGATCCTCTTATAAAAAAAAAATGGGTAGAAGCAACGGGTCGCGCGTCCTCTCTCGTCGAAGTTTGTTGGCTTACTGACGGTACTGCGATCTGTGGTTGCGATCGATGACACGATTGAAAACGATTCTGTTTATGTTTTGCACATCACTAAAAAACTCGCCTGACGTCAAAGTACCTACACAAAATGTTACACGCTCGGTTCTCATATAAATCGACGAACTCTTTCCTTCTATCTCGATATAGTTCTGTGCTTTAGGTCACCGGCGTCTCATGGGATGAAACCCCTTCATCGGAATTTGTCACTCTGTAGAACACCTTTTCTCAGCAGCTACCCGAAGTGAAACATTTTAAGGTGCCTCGCAATTTCACTAGTGAGGGCGCTCTTTCGTACCAACTAGGTACATGGTTTCTGCGATAGCTCTGAGGCGGCCTATGGTGCGGCAGTTTTTCTACGTGTCATTGAGAATGACGCCACCGTTCGCGTGTACCTCGTCTGTGCAAAGGCTCGTGTTACTCCTTTAAAAAGGCAATCCCTACCTCGTCTAGAACTATGTGGCGCAGTCATGCTCGCGGACCTCATAAAGTTCGTTAAGGATACTTTACGGACTACCGTTAATGAAACCTATCTCTAGTGTGACCCTACCGTCGTACTATCCTGGTTACGATCCCCTTCTTCTCGATTTGTGACATTTGTTGCTAATCGTGTTAGTCACATCCAAGACAGCGTACCAACCGATTGCTGGCGGCACGTTCCTACTGCCTCGAATCCCGCGGACATTTGTTCTCGTGGTCAGTTGCCGCGGGAATTGGCTCTCTCAACCTAAGTCAGAGTCGCTACACGACATGTCCAAACATGCGCTATAGCTCTGATTGCGGAACATACCGATATTCCTAGGCAAGCGTCACTATTCGATCAGTTTCAGGCGGCTGAAACATGTTTTCAGTCCGTATCAGGCCACCCTCTATCGGATTACATCATAACCTGAAAACCCATTTTCAGGCGTTAATAGGCCTTTGAAGTACAATTCAGTATATGACAATTTCCCACTAAAGATTAGAAAGAGACAGCGACACTGAGAACATTTAAGAAGCCTGTGAAAGAGATAACACGATTGGAAATGAGACAGCTATAAGGACATCACGATTGTAAACAAAACAAGGTAGTAAGGCGTAGAACATTAAAGCAACGAATAGTCTCGTCGTCCTTGGCGGGGCAAAGTACATCGATCATTCCGGAAGGCATTCTGGAACAGTCGGATACGGGGACTATAAAATGGCGGACCGGTTGTAAGTACAGGCAGTCTTTACTTGGAAAGCGAATAGTGCGAACATGAGCGGCCCAAGCGACCATCTAACACTTCGCAGTTTATTGTGCGGTAATTGTTTATAATGGTTTTTAAATGAGCGAAATTATACTTTTGATTATTGGTGTATTCATGCGTTTCTATCATTTACCTAACCCCACGTACGTAACAAAATTAATAGGTTCCCGATGGGCTACGGATCGGAAACCGTAATAATTAAAAAAATACCTTTATATGAACTGGTAAGCCGTTATTATAGAAGGTTGGTTTCGGCCGCAAATCCACTTCGAGTTCGTTGCAAATATAGAGTACCATTTCCTTGGAAACTCTATATACGCGACAAAACTCCTCGTTGGGTAGCTCGAAGGGATTGCTTAAGTCCCTTATTTGGCGTCGGTGTAACCATCGCATCTGTCTTTGCAAGCGGCGCGTTTGCAAGACTTTATAAGCTCGCGACATCCTGCAATTAGATAATTGTGGTATAAAGTTATTATTCGACATGCTTGCTCGATCTCAAGGTGGGGATATATCAAATTCTTGCGTTCATTAATTCATTGGCCTGTCACACACAAATATTTGCCCATACCGGGAACTGAACCCGGTGCGGCCAGCTTCGTAGGCAGCTAAAAACTAGGGTAAAACACGCCTTCGAAATGGGTAGCTTAAAACTCGTTCACTTATCGTTCGACAAGAAGCCAAAGAGAACAACACCGTTTTATATAATTAGTGTTTATTGACTCTTTGAATATTACCTGCTCGCGCGAGGTTGCGTCAGACGACGTCGCGTGTCCCTTTAAAATTACAAGGGTAAGCTATTTCGATCAAAAAAAAAATCTACAGATTTAAGTTTGCGGATTTTTAAAAAAAAAGTTCACCTGGTGGAGAAATTTCAAATTTGTCAAAAAATTTGAAAAAATAGTAACCATCTGCGAGGATATTACGGTTTGACGAGTATTTTCAGAGAAATACCCGTTTTTCTTAAATTCTCCATACAAGATTTTTTTAATGTATTTATAATTAATTATTTACTCATCCAAATTATCTCAGGCTCATTTTCTAATATGATAATGGCAACCAGAAGCTATTTCAAGAAAGAAAAAAAAACATTTACGACTTTCTCTATTTCTATGAAAGCCAATTTTCAGCCCACTGTGCGTCGGTCCATAAACGCTAAGTAATGTCTGTGAGCACTTAGAAGATACTTCGGGTTTGTACTTCTCTCTCACTCGCTCTTAATAAAAGCGTATGAGAGCGAGTGAGAGAAGTACAAACCCGAAGCATATATCTACTAAGTGCTATCGCACTGTATGTTTTTTTAATTTTCTTTCTTGAAACTGACTTGGCAGAGAGAGAGATTTTATCTATTGACAAGACCAATTAGTGGGAGGAGGTTTTATGCTATGCGGGAAGCGAGTAGAGCCATCAATTATTAATATGTTTCTCTTTTATTGACACGAGATTTGGATCTATTGTTTCTACAAACTAGTGGAGAGAGTTCTCGCTAGCAGTAATTATAAACAGCCAGCGATTAAATATATATGAAAAGGGATCTTCATGTTTTGTTCGCTTTTTGAACGAGAAAATATTCTATAACTAATCTCTTCCTCGCCGGCAGTGGGACAATAGTTATTTGTGCAACAAGAGAGCAAAGTTGGTTTTTGCTGCGAGTGTTGTTTTTGAATCCCGAGTAAGCGAAGGATTCTATAAATAGAATCACGGGCGTAGCGAGTGATTCTAGGTTAAAATCATGAGCGTAGCGAGGGATTCAAAGACACGAGATGTAAATAACTTTGGTCTCGTGTGACACATACAACTCTTCACCTCAGCAGCGAGAACAACACAGCGTGCAGCTGGTAAGGCCAACGCAGGTTTTCCGTTGTGACCATTTGGTGAATACACGACTAAATAACGACACGATCGCATATGCATCAATCACAAGCATTTTTGCAAAATACTAATAAAATAAAAAGTGGAAAAAATAAACATGAAACAGATAAAACCTGTCACTCAACTTGATAATGCCGTAGTGCAAACACAACTTTATACAGCTTTATGTAGTCTGTGGCTTTAAAAAAACCTAACTAGGTCTTGTCTATTGGCTATGGCGGACAAATTAACAAAAATTACATCGTCATTTAGATTACATTACATTTTTTTTGGGCCTACTATGTGTGGAATTTGAAAATCGAACTTCGAATCAAGTGGATTCTATCTCTCGCTTTTTTCCTATCGAAGTGAAAGTGACAGAACAAAGTGAAGTTCATTTTTTTCGAATGTTGTGAGTAGCCTCAGCACTGCTCACGGCATTTAAAAATAATAATTAAAAAGCTACTTTGCCTCTCGCTCGCAGCAAAACTGAATTTTGCTCACTGTTTTTAAGCAGCAAAACCTGCTTGTTTGAGCTGCTAAGGTGAAAATACCTTAAACACATTCTCCCTTACTAACAATGGTTGTATAGTAGTGGTATAGCCATACAATGTTTTGTCCTTATCTGTCAAATTTAAATGTCACAATGACAGATAAGGACAAAACATTGTATAGCTATACCACCACTATGCAACCATTAAAAAAAATATAAAAAATAAAAGGGGGAATATGTATTTTCTTATTTTATTAAATCTAAGTAATTTTAAATTTCACCGTATTACCCTAACTGAGACACCTATAGTGTGGTAAGTTCAGATAATTATGTGATGTCATGTCAGTGGTTTTTTTTACAGAATATCGGTAAGTTATAAAAAATGATGATGACCGAAAAAGATCAGAAAAATAATTCTACAATACTTCAAAAAACCTTAATTAGGTACCAAATATTTGGAGTGCACTTACCTTAACCAGAATTCTAGATTAACGATATTTATACTATGTACTGGTCTGTGGTACTGGTTCTGTATTAAGGCCTCACCACATTACAATAGCCATGACATATTATAAACATTAACTTATCTATGGTTTCTTTCTATCCACTTTCAATCTCACAAGTTGCTTGAACGGCTTGATAGGTTTGAACGGTTTATTTCGGCGATCTTCCTTGTGGACCTCTACCTATTTAACTTGTCTTTGTTAGTATTTATTTGTTATTTTAGGTCTTCATGCAGTTTCTGTAAACATTGTTTTTGTACCTATGCCTACTCGTGGCCAGGGGCCGTTTCACGAAGCTACAAGTTACAAATTACAAGCGGAAGTCTCTTTCTAATTCCTTTTGCTAGAAAGAGAGTTCCGCTTGTAATTTGTAACTTGTAGCTTCGTAAAAATGGCCGCAGATTCTGTTTTGTCTTGTTTTCCTCAATCACCCAAAGGTTAACTGGAACAGATTCCTTAAAGGGATAAGTTCGCATTATTACATTCCTATTTTATAAATATTGTGTTTCAATTTCTGTGTTTCGTACAATAAAGTGTTTACATATGCTTGATAATCTTTGTATTATTTGATACTGATAATGATAAACTAGGTTCTTGATATTCTATCCTCTTGGATCCCTGCGCCCTGTATAAATAACATAATGAACAGCCGCGTTAAGTCCTGATACTACGTAAATAAACTTATCCTAAAGGACCGAACGTAAGTACTTCATACAGAACTAAATATTTACCGCTAAATTATGTGACCATAGTGGCGTGATCTGAAGAACCAATCGCTGGGATCTGGTCCGAAATATATCTGTCTCGCTTTAGCGAAGGCCATTTAATTGAGCAAACGAATATTCCGTTCATTACGACGCCACGTGTACAACAAAATGCCGCGTCGTGGAGGTGTTGTTGGTAAGTTAATCTCTAATTTATAACTCAATCTGCTAAGTTTTTGCCTTGTTTTTAATGTTTCCAATGAGTTTATAGTGTATTCTTTGTAATGCCTTGTAACGGAACGTTTTGGCGACATTTGTTCGAGTACGCGTGAAACTACCACAATCTGACAATACTCTGTAGTGGCGGTTTTAAGGGGAACTGGAACAGCCTAAGGGTGACAGTTATTAGTTTTGACGTTTCTCAAGAAGCTGTCAGTCATGGTAAAGAGCTTGCGATGGCCGGCGACACAAACTTACTTTTGAAAAATAATCGGAGACGATCGGAGGAGTTCCGTCCTCCGTGAGTAATTTTAAGTCCGTTTTGGAGCTGCCACTTTAGGTGAGATTGAAATCAAAGGATATTTGTGAGCTGCTGGAAATTTCGTAAAATATAACCCTCGTGCTTCTTTGCAGGATTAAGATTTAGTTTTATACGGATGTGATACCAGAAAATCACTGAGGCTCGTATACTACAGCAACACAGGTGAGTGGCGAAAGAGTCTTCCTGGTTACTTACCAGTTTTGTCGTGTTTGATATTAAAGGACATGATTTTCTTTCAGTCACGACACATGCACGGACAGGCTTTGTCACTTTTTCTATTGGGATTGGGAAAACGGAATAGTATCCGGATTCTTCGGGTAAGTGTTTAAAACCCTTTTCAATCCCGGATAGGTATTTTTAACCAGAGTCTTAGGGAACGCCTGCTAAAGCTCTTGTATGTTTTCAGGTGGGATAACTTTGATAATTTTAATAATAAGGATAGTAATAATTAACTACCATTAAATCCTTATCATCATAATCAAGACAACGTCCATAAAGGAACCGTTAACTTAAGAAGCTCGGGAAGCTTCACTTCTTTTAACACTTCGGAGACAGTCAGTAGGTGCCGTCGCGGCAAGTCCATCTGCCCACCAGCCCGCAGGGAAACCCGGTTGGGGTATAGCAAAAGGGGCCCGATTTCAGGACTTAGAAAATTTACAACCAAAAATTTAAATTTCGTGTAATGCTCTTTTTTTAGTAACGTGTCATGTAGAATGGATTAAAATAAGTATCTTTTATTATGTGAACTTTTTCTCTCAGGTCAATAATTACCGAAATATGGGGGTCCGAAAGTTAGTAATTTACAAGGCGTTTGGGACTTCGAAAATTTACGACCAAAAGTTTTATTTTTATATTTTTGTAATGTTTTTTTTATTTTACTTAAAAGGAGACATTAAAATAAGCATCTTTTATTGATTGAAGTTTTTTTATAAACTTGACCGTTTAGGAACTAGAGCGATCTGAAGTTGCGAGTTCTATATTTGGTTAGGAAGGTTAGGTTAGTTTTTATATACGCCCGAAGGTCATACCGCCCAGGAATAGGGGCCCCGCGTAGCGGGGATCCGTCGACATTGCTTTAAACATGATTTTCCCCATCGAAATTTTCGGACCCTCATACCTCGGTTTCATTACATTTTCAAGTGTTTGGCTCCTTAGTAATCCCATGGCCTAACTCGCAACTTCAGATCGCTCTAATTCCTAAACGGTCAAGTTTATAAAAAAACTTCAATCAATAAAAGATGCTTAATTTAATGTCTCCTTTGAATTAAAAACAAAAAACTTAACAAAAACGCAAAAATACATTTTTTGGTCCCAAACGCCTTGTACATAATCGGGCCCCTTTTGCTATACTCCGACCAACCAACCAGTGGTCAGAAGGTGAAGGTTTGAGCGGCCCTCCTGTAAGTTCTGTGTCAACGATAGTGTTCAAACTTCAGTATATAACGCTAACTGATTGCGTTAAATTTACCAAGACTCGAATCGGAATACACGACCCTGTCTCTCTGTCTGTCATGGTGTGGAAGTATAATAATATTAGCTCCTAAGCAGAAGTGCATTAAAGAACCACACACCACTGACAGATGAGTTTCATTTACATTTCCATATAAATATTCTGTGAACCTTATGAGCTAGCCCGGGTTATAATTACATTTTCACTTCTCATGGTCTTAAAATGTTACTTTAGTCTCTGCACATCGGGACTAAAGTTCCTTTTTAATCTCTAGGGATTAAAGTAAAATTGTTTTAATTTACTTTGGAATCCCCATTTACATCCAATCGCGGTGTTTGTGAATGGAGGATTTATTGCTATTTTCAGTCTTTTTGTATAGACCACAGAATAAAGACTAAAGGGAAAGAAGCCGTGCAATAAGATGAACGTTGCACCAGCTACTTGTCTCTACTTTATAGATTACATTTTGATAAGAGAAAAAGAAACAAAAACTACTTAGGTGTCTTTTCTTCTTTAGTCTGTCATGATCAGAAGGTGAAGAAACGTCAAATCAACGACCGGTCTTCTTTGGCGTTACTTTCTTCCACACTGGTGCTTAAAGGTCCAAATCACGCCTTGTGACGATCTCTTTCCAACTCACTATGAAAACCATAAGTAAAAGGAAGTCAACCATAATATATTTTCTGCCTATTTAGTACGGTTTCTATGCCTCTAGTTTTTATTCTGTGGTATAGACAATTTTTAGCGCGTGGAAATAACCTCAAAATGACAACTGTGAAAAAATACAAATAAAAATGATTTAATTTCGTGAAACACGATTAATGATTACGAATATGAATATGTTTAATTATATTAAGGATGAATTCATTTAATTATGCTTGGTCCAATTAGTTTTAAAATAGTTTTCAAGTTTGAACCTGTTGGCTAAAAATGCAAGCATTTAAAGCGGCACTTAACAAAAAAATAATAAAAGAAAAGAAAAAAACCGCGGAACAAATTTGTAAGAAACTTTCTTATAATCAATATTGTAAATGTGTATAGAACTTCGTCAGTGCTGGATTGAGCAAGCCCGTCGGGGTCCGTAGCAAATTCTATAAAGAGACCCCTGGGTTTGTTTTAGGTTACAGGTTGTGGCGGGCTTTCTTCCGCAACTGAGCGACTTAGATATGCACCTATTTTGCGTGGGTGTTTGTTTTAGGTTATTCTGGTGGAGAATATCGACTGGATGCATATGCGTAGGTACACGCATACGCATACTGATGTAAGTACTAGCATTTTAGAGGTTAGATGTGGATGCGCGGGGCCCATAGCATTTGCTACTCTTGCTAGGTACGTGGCTAATCCGGCACTGAACGTTGTTTTTTTTCCTCGCATTCAAAGTGAAAAGTAGAGTGTTTAACGCGAGACTAAACAACCATAATGACACTCGAACTATAGCCACTCTCGCTCGCTGGCTCGCTCGCGTGGCTAAACATCTCGTGTCATTATGGCTTGTTTTAGTCCCTTGTTGAACAATCTACTATTTCACTTCTCATGCTCTTAAAATTTTACTTTAGTCTCTGCACATCGGGACTAAAAGTTCCTTTTTAATCTCTAGGGATTAAAGTAAAATTGTTTTAATTTACTTTGGAATCCCCTAAACAATCAATCAAGGTGTTTGTGAATGGAGGATTATTGCCATTTTCAATGTTTTTGTATAGACCACAGAATAAAGACTAAAGACAATTTTTAGCGCGTGGAAATAACCTCAAAATGACAACTGTGAAAAAATATAAATAAAAATGATTTAATTTCGTGAAACACGATTAATTATTACGAATATGAATCTATTTAATTATATTAAGGATGAATTCATTTTATTATGCTTGGTCCAATTAGTTTTAAAATAGTTTTCAAGTTTGAACCTGTTGGCTAAATACGCAAGCATTTAAAGCGGCACTTCACAAAAAAAAAAATGAGAAAAGAAAAAACCGCGGAACAAATTTGTAAGAAACTTTCTTATAATCAATATTGTAAATGTGTATAGAACTTCGTCAGTGCTGGATTGAGCAAGCACGGGGTCCGTAGCTAATTCTATAAAGAGACCCCTGGGTTTGTTTTAGGTTACAGGTTGTGGCAGGCTTTCTTCCGCAACTGAGCGACTTAGATATGCACCTATTTTGCGTGGGTGTTAGTTTTAGGTTATTCTGCTGGAGAATATCGACTGGATTATTCATATGAGTACACGCATACGCATACTGATGTAAGTACTAGCATTTTAGAGGTTAGACGTGTATGCGCTGGGCCCGTAGCATTTGCTACTCTTGCTAGGTACGTAGCCAATCCGGCACTGAACGTTGTTTTTTTTCCTCGCATTCAAAGTGAAAAGTAGAGTGTTTAACGCGAGACTAAACAACCATAATGACACTCGAACTATAGCCACTCTCGCTCGCTGGCTCGCTCGCGTGGCTAAACATCTCGTGTCATTTTGGCTTGTTTTAGTCCCTTGTTGAACAATCTACTATTTACACATTATTTCACATTCACAGCCCAGCTCCTAAATTCGCATAACAAGTGGACTCATTTTGGGGTACTTGGTATTGAATTTTAAATTGACAATTGTAGAAAAGTTATTTTAAAATTTTGGACATTTAGGCCATAGAAGTTGAGTATATATTATCAATATCACATACAAAGGAGGGTATTGAATTTATATGCATGTTGTGCGTATTTATAGGTAATTTTCTGGTATCAACAACAAGGATTTAGGTTAGGTTTCATAGTCATATAAGTTTTAAAGTGGTTGGCTCCAAATTGTTTTGTGTTTGTTTTAGTATAACATAACAATGTTATATCAACATATTAAGAGGAACATATAGTCTAAGGACAGTGTTAACTTATTGTTTTTTAGGGTTCCGTACCAAAATGGTACAAAAGGAACCCTTATGGTGAGACTTCGTTGTCTGTCTGTCTGTCTGTCTGTCTGTCTGTCTGTCTGTCTGTCTGTCTGTCTGTCTGTCTGTCTGTCTGTCTGTCTGTCTGTCTGTCTGTCTGTCTGTATGTCACAGCAGGTTTTCTCAGCAACTACAATTGCTATCAACTTGAAATTTGGCATAGTTGTACAACTTGCTTGCCCGCATCTATTTGTAGTAAAAAAAATATGAAATTAATTTTATTAGTAATTGAAAAGGGGTCTAGAATGGGGGGTTCAAAAATGAAAGTGGTTCGATTATAGCAAATGGGGTGTCATATGAAAGGTCTTAATCTGCACATTTCAAAACAATTTTTTTGATTTTTTTTGTGATGTACTTTTTGATTTATAGCCAAAAATGTACAAAAAATGTTCGTTCCCCCCCACTTATCTCCAAAGTTTATTAATCAAAAATTCTGAAAAAAATCCTGACGTATAGATAATTACTTATATTTACTGGGAAAAATAAAATAGAGTGTTCATTATTTACGTATAGATAATTACTTATATTTACTGGGAAAAAAAAATACAGTGTTCATTATTTACAGTTTTTGAGAAATAACAAAAAAACTAAGAAAATCTGTATTAAAATTTAGGCTAGTCAAAATCGACCTTATTGCCTGAAAATAAAGCTTATAACAAAATGAGTATTTTCTTTTGCGGTTACCAAGCATATTATTATGTTCAATACGGAACCCTCGGTGCGCGAGTCCGACTCGCACTTGACCGGTTTTTTCATATTAACTTCATAACTAACTCGCTGAAGTTAATATTTGTTTAAGGTTTTCATTATAGCTATACTGCTGGTGATTAACCATAGGGCTTTATTATTATAGCTACTTGCTGGTGTTACTTCTTACTTCATCCATACATTATAGCCTAAGAGCTGGTGGCTCAACATTACAGCACATTGCTGATGTTACTGTTACTTTAAGTTTAAACATACAATAAAGCAACTTGCTGGTGTTGTTCCTTATTTCAAACAAACATTATAGCAACTGTAACACTCCTACCCCCTGGCTACATAGAAACGGATAAAATATCCTACGTTGTGTAATAAAAATTATTGGCCAAAATAAAACATGTGATCGTCTAGTTATAATTATACCTATCTAAATTAGGTCCCTCTACGTTGTGTAAAAGAAAAGGTTGTCTAACGTAATTAAAATCTAAATCTATTAATAAACAAGCTAATCATTAAATAAACACAAAATAACACACAGTTGAAATAAAGGTTTGACTCACCCAGATTCTCCTTGTACTACCTTGATCGTTGTATACCCTTCGTATACCTATAATATTCCCTACTTATATTACGTGGATGTAATCAACAATGTAATGATATCCCTACCTATACCCCTACCTCGAAATAGGTCGGTTACAGCGAGAATCTATTTGATCTTAGATTTAATCTGCTTTCTTAAGTACTCGTAATATTTAATTGAACAAGAAGTTAAAAATCAAATTGGTCCTCACTTTGGATGGGGTCTGACCTCAGTTAGACAAACTACTTTGCTGTCTTGCATCCATTCTCTCAACTTATGACCATACAAGCCATCAGTATACGTCTGGATTTCTAATTTAAATATTATATAGTGTAAAGAGAGGATTAACGAGTACCTTAGTAACGCAAAGCCGCCGATTCCTCATCAACTATCTTGGAAGAGAAAGTTGAGAGTACGTCATATGTGCCTAAGTAACGAGAAGCCGCCGATTCCTCACCAACTATCTCGGAAGAGAGTGTTGAGAGTACATATGTGCCTAAGTAACGAGAAGCCGCCGATTCCTCACCAACTATCTCGGAAAAGAATGTTGAGAGTACATATTTGCCTAAGTAACGAGAAGCCGCCGATTCCTCACCAACTATCTCGAAAGAGAATGTTGAGAGTACATATTTGCCTAAGTAACGAGAAGCCGCCGATTCCTCACCAACTATCTCGGAAGAGAGTGTTGAGAGTACAAGTGCCTAAGTAACGTAAAGCCGATTCTTCATCAACTATCTCGGAAGAGAGTGTTGAGAGTACAAGTGCCTAAGTAACGTAAAGCCGATTCCACCGTCAACCATCAAAAAAAAATATGATAACGCGTTAATCCAGACGTACAATGAATAGTTTTGTCTGCTCATTAGTTAATTAACACACACTTTCACCATCAATCCACGCACACACACAGATGCATATCTTCAATACAAGCCTAACCATATGCACTAATAACACTCAATGAAACTAATTCAAACTCTAAACTCAAACCATCACTAACTAGCTACTTCTTTGTTCGAACGCGTCCGTACTAAGATCCTTGACCAACAACTTCCCTATCTTCTCTACCGACTGTCCTGTTTCGCGTCCCGGGGGTAACTCTCTGGTCTAAAAAACCTATGTTTTCTAAATCCCAGATCATCCCTTCTTCTCACAACTGATGCCAACCTAATTAACCAATCAAACTAACGCGGGAAACAGTATATCACCGCCCCCAAGCTCTATGGTTTTAAGGTTGAGTTTCGTCGTCGACGATACTCTTTTATTTTTTATCTACAAATCTAACGCTGAGAATCCACTTGACAATGGGATCTTGCACATGTTGCGTTTGTTGCTAGCAGGTAGACCATTCGCTTCGAAGAACTGTGAAAGTTCCGCCATAAAGGGTAATTTAACACTACGTCTGTTTTTAACAATCTAGCAAACAATATGTAGGTAAAAGAAATTATCTAAATGACCTGCAGCTGTGGAGCCAAAAATCCCAAAAGCGGCTTCTTTGTTTATAACTTTCTATTGTTATCGGTAATTTTAAGATTTCGAAGAATACATCAAAATAAGTTTTAAAGTACTATTTCACATTATTATGAAAAGTTTATTATATTTATATATTAATGTATAGCGTGTAATATACACGCGTTACACAACTTGCTGGTGTTACTTTTGATTTCATACATGCATTATAGCTTAAGAGCTGGTGTATGTCACCTTTTTCAACATTATAGCTAATTGCTGGTGTTATTTCATATTTAATCCATACATTACAGCCGAAGAGCTGGCGGTGTATGTGACACTTTTTCCTATTGTTGGTGTTATTATTAAGTCTAAGTTAAAACGTATATTTTAGCCATAATGCTGGCGTATGAAATATTGCAGGTAAACATTATAGCTATTTGCTGATGTTACTTCTTATTTGATACATGCATTATAGCTTAAAAGCTGGTGTATGTGACCGTTTTCAACATATAGCATGCCGCTGTTGTTATTAATTTTTATAGTTTAGACAGATATTATAGCCATAATGCTGGTGTAATGATACTTTTGGTGAACATTATAGCTACCTGCTGATGTTAATAATTAGATTAAGAACACATAGTCGAAGAACTTTGCGTTTTCTCTAGCTTAGGAAAATAATTTAAGTACTGTTTTCACAAACACAGTAGACATAAATACAATTTCATAAGTACTACTTTGAACAAGATATAAAAAATTAAACTTGAACTTGTTATGATAACCTAGTTATTAACTAGGAACGATTTTAACTTAAAGTTGAAACATTGCCTTTGGTGTTCATGTTTCAAATTTAAGCAAGTTTATTAGAAAACCAACTAACTAAGAACATATAACTTAAAGTTGAAACATTAACTTTTAATGTTCATGTCTCAAATTTAAGCAAGTTTATTTGAAAACCAACTACCAGTTAGTATGTATATATATATTTATAGACTTAACTTTAAAAATTGTAACTAAGAGAAATCTAACACCACTACGGACAGAGAGATACGGTTGTATAATTATTCACAGAAATTGGATTTGCTTCATAACTTTAAAACTTAAAACTTGATAAAACATTATTTGCAAACATGGACTTACAGAGACTAAGGTGGAGTCTTGTAATTGCAACTATCTCGTAATTGCAACTGACTTAAATAACTTCCTCTAGGATCAGTGTTTTGAACAACGACAGGCGAGATATTGTATTTCTTAGTATAGAAGAACAACATCTCGCCTGACGTTGTTCAAAACAGAGATACTATAGGGAGTTATTTAAGTCA
Source organism: Acleris cristana (assembly GCA_948252455.1). Classification (NCBI taxonomy): domain Eukaryota; kingdom Metazoa; phylum Arthropoda; class Insecta; order Lepidoptera; family Tortricidae; genus Acleris; species Acleris cristana. The sequence goes on from OX411771.1 coordinate 31,556,314, forward strand.
GTTGCAATTACCAGATAGTTGCAATTACAAGACTCCACCTTATATTATCATTCTTTATTGAAGGACGAGTTAATGTATGAAATAAATATTCGTGCCGAGACACCCGGTGATACAGTACAAAAAATGAAAACAGATAAAATGTTTAAGCGCGGAGTTTCTTCCGGAAGAGATTATAGGTGAAGAGTTAAAAGCAAGTATCGAGTTGCCCATAATCACTGAAAAAATAAAAGACTTACAAGCTAAACTAAGTACTCTGGATAAAACAAAGGATAAATGGCTGCTAGTTCGTGTCAAGTCTTTGTACTGTCATCTTTTCTTTCGTTTGCAAAGGGTTCAAGGATTGGATTTGCCTAAGGAAAAGGAGATTCATTTGTCATTAAAGTCTAAGTTAGAGCAATGCTCAGTAATTATAGAAAAAATATTGCCTAAAAAGGACGGCGAAGGTTCAACGAGTCCCTGTGAGGGGGTACCCCAGATTCGTTTGAGTACAATAAAGAACCAAACAATTTCAACATTTTAAAACACATCAGCACCAAATTTAACGGGCTGACCAGTGTCCATTCGTTTTTAGAAGCAGTCAACGAGCGCGCTCAAGCTTTCGGTATTAGTGATGAGAAACTTTTTAATGCAGCTTGTTGTTTGTTCACTGATCAAGGTCTCTTGTGGTACAGGGGATATAAACATAGGTTTCAGTCCTGGAAGGAGTTAGGTATCTTGTTACAAGAAGAATTTGCACCAGTAGATTTCGATTACAGGTTGTTAGGTGAAATTCATGCTCGCACGCAGGGTCAGGATGAACCAACCCATATTTATTTTGCGGTGATGAGTGGAATGTTTTCACGACTTTTAAAACCTCTAAGTGATGAAGATCAATTAGATATTTTGTTACATAACATTAGACCGTCGTTCTCGGAGCAGCTAGCTCTGCAGGAGGGTTACTCGGTAGATGCTTTGAGACGTTGTTGTAGGAAAATAGAGGCGGCACGCCAAAAAGGCAAATTATTTTCGGAACCGCCTAGTAAATCTACTTTAAACCCAGACTTTATTTATAGGGGTAAACACATTAAGCAGGAGGTCAACGCTGTTGCTTCAACTACTAGTCTACAAAGCCAGTTTGTGTCGCCGCCGCAACATCAAAAGCAGTACAAGCCGGCACAGTTCGTGCAACAGCGAAGACAATTTATACCAGCACGCCAATTTCAAAACCAAAAGACCCCTCAGGTCCGTAAGGTTTATTGTTACAGGTGCAAAGTAGAATCACACAGTACCAAGGCGTGTAACCACAAACGGGTATTATGTTTTAAATGCGGGGAGATGGGTTACACCTCCCGTTCATGCCCGAAGTGTAGGTTAAATTTAAAGCCAAAAAACTAGTAGCTGAGGGTCGTAGTGTTACATCAGTAGGGGAAACCGTATCCACTGATAGTAAAAATTTATTTATAACTTGTAGCTAATTATTTTAAGCACAACTCCATCGCCACGGTCCTCTTTCAACCCGACAACAACGATGTTAGGCCATATTTAAATGTGGACATTTTGGATTTGACAATTTATGGATTATTAGATTCCGGTGCAGCTATTTCGATTATAGGGAATGGCGCACACGAGCGTTTTGTTAATTTAGGTTATTCGATAGTGAATTCTTAGGAATCCGTCACAGTAGCTGATGGTTCAGTATGTAATACGGTTGGTTTCATCTCACTCCCTATTACTTTTAAAGGAGTGACGAAATTAATTAAATTTTATGTGATACAATCGATAGTATCGAATATCATTCTTGGAGTAGATTTTTGGAAGGAATTTTCATTGATGCCTGAAATATTTGAGAATATAACTTATATCAAAAAACCATTTGAGTTAATTAAAAATGCAGCTAATATAGACACAATTCAACAATATATTAGCTTATGACACTTTAACTTCTGATCACAGAGAATTAGCCGAAATAGTAATTAAAAAGTTTAAGGATATATCTTTTGAAAGTAAAGGCTTAGGCAGAACACATTTAGTAGAACACAAAATTGATATTGGCGATTCTATGCCAATCAAATGCAGACCGTACCCTATGTCACCGGAGAAGCTTAAAGAATTACATAAGGAAGTGAATAAGATGCTTGAAATGGATGTGATTATACCAAGTGAAAGCCCGTGGAATAATCCAGTCCTGATGGTTCCCAAATCGGACGGGACATCGCGGTTTTGTTTAGATTGTCGTAAACTAAATGCAATTAGCAAAGGGGATGCTTATGCAATACCATACATACCCCAAATTTTAGATAGCCTGAGGAATGCAAAATTCATTAGTTCGGTAGATTTTAAAGCAAGTTTTTGGCAGATAAAGTTAGATGAACAGTCACAGGAAAAGACTAGTTTCACGGCACCCGGTCGGTAAGGGGCTTTTTAAATTTAAAGTCATGCCTTTTGGACTGTGCGGTGCACCAGCACGCCAACAAAGGTTGATGGACATGCTTTTTGGTACTCCATTTTGTAGTGAAGTGACTAAAGGATTAGGTTTTTGTTATGTGGATGATGTAATAGTAGTGTCAGAAGATTACGAAACTGAAGTGTAGGGTGAGAGGTATAATGAAAACTCAAGAATCTGGAGGAATACTGTGCTTTATTGGTAAATTGTACAGCTTATATACTATGGTTTCTAGTCAGTATCAAGGTCTAGGTTTACTGGTGTGGAACTTATGATTATGCATTGTCAGCGGATTTAAACTATAAAACTTAATAGAGGCTATAAAGTTTTATAGCATCGTTAAACTAATAATTAGAGAAGAGGTAGGTATCAGCTGTATGTATCAGCTGTTACATTGGTGACCTCACTACAGCTTTCCCCTTTTTTTTTTTAAAACAAAAATTGTAACAAAACAATTTTTGGCTTAGGTTTACTTAATTTACTTATGGGTATGGTAATACATTATAAATTCTTAATCTATCTTAATGTTATCCGTTTACAGTTCATCTTACGTTTAGGTTACATGTTTCTTATATGGCTATGAAGTACATTGTTGCATTTACATTTATGCTTGCAATGAGTTTTATGATATTTATTGGTATCGCGTTCTTAAACTCTGTTTATATCTGGGGATAGCGGTCCCTTATTTGGTGGTGGTGTTTGTTTGTCTGATTTTGTTATGGTTTAGTATATATATTTTTATTGTTGTAATGTTAAGTGTTGTGGTTCATTTATTCACTATTCTGTTCCTGGTTTGTGAAGTCGTTTTTGTTCTATTATTATTATTATTATTTCCTTTTTTTTTTTTTGAATCATGTCAGTTTACTTTTTGGATCCTACACTTGTTCGTATTTTTGATTTGTCTCTGAGTTTTAGTGTCCGTCATGGTGTTTCTTTTTATTTTTCAACCATGCGGACTGTGGTGGGTTCGTCCGAGTTGGTGAGCGTGTTTGACGCGGCTGTGGGCCATCCCTTGATGTGCCCACTCCATCCGGCGGATGACCTGCTGTCCACGATTTGCGTGGAATTGAGTGCTGTGGACGCAGATGGCTTAGTGCTATTTGTGGACTACGCACTCACTCCGGATGGCCGGTACTGGAATGTGTGGTGGCGTTCTGTGGATTGGTTGGAGCTCGACGAAGTGATGGCGGACTTTCTTTTAGATGATGGTAGTGATGGTGTTATTTAGTGTATAAGTGTTTTTTTATATATATATATATTTATTAATTTTTTTTATTAACCAGTGTGTTCGTTGTTTAATTTATATGCTGTAAGGTTTTGTTCTATTTTTATGCACAATGTATTCTTTACCTAAAACTAATATTTTTACATTCGTACCTTGATCTTCAATTACAGTATATGGTCCTTTATACACTGGGTCCATTTTATTTCTATCTTCTTTTTTAACTAATATTAAATCTCCTATCGTATAGTTTATAGGATTAGTTTTTAAATCATAACTTACTTTTCTATCTATTTTCGACTTAATTAAATTATTTCTAGCATCCTCTTGGGATTTTTGTAATCTATATTTAAATTCTATAGGATATGATTCATAATTATACATTGGATCTACTTGAGTTATAATATTATGTGGTATACGACATAATTTTCCAAATACTAATTCATATGGTGTATATTTAGTTGCTGAATGCATTGTCGTATTATATGAAAAACACCAATATTGCAACCAATCTGACCACTGGTGAGCTTGGTTATTTGTTTGTATCCTTAAAAATGCTCCTAAAGCTTTATGTGAATTTTCATTCCTAAAATATTACATATTTCGCGCATAGTTGATGAAATGAATTCACTTCCCTTATCTGTTCCAATTTCTTTTGGAATTCCATATCGCAATATGAAATTATCAACTAATGCTCTCGCGACTGTGTCTGTTTCCTTATTTAGAAGTGGATATGCCTCTACGTATTTTGTGTGCTCGCACTGTAACGTAAGTATATAGCAATATCCGTTGGTATCTTTAGTTAGGGGTCCGCATAAATCTAAGAATACCTTATCGAAAGAAGCTGTGGCCGTACTAGTAATACAAAGTGGTTGTTTTACATTTTTATGATATTTTTGTGTTTGGCAATTATGACATGTTTTTACGAATTTCACAATGTCATTATCCATTCCTGGCCAGTAGTAGTAACGCTTCACGTTATTGGTCATTCTTCGAATCCCCGCGTGACCGCTTGTGGGTAATAAATGAAAATCGTTCAATATGACACGTCTGTCATCTTTATTGTTTATTTTTGTGACACCTTTAATGATACATAATCGGGGTCCGGACCCTGTACCATATTTGTTTATATATTGAGCTAGCTCTGTTATTGTACACGCGGTGTCATTGTTATATAGTATGCATACTTCCTTTATTTGTTGTAGTTATGGCATTGGCTACAAATATTCCTTCAGCAATTTCGCTTGATAATATTACGCAATCCTTTGTACAGTTTGTAGATACATGTATTATTGATTCACTTCGTGCGGGTATTTGTATCTGATTTGAACTATTAATTCCGTTATCATTATGTTTTAAAGTTAATGGTATTGTAATTATTTTGATTTTATTATTTAACGTGATTATCTCTTTCTCGTAATTTATGACACTTTTATATTTTTTTAAGAAATCTTGTCCAATAATTCCGTCAGCTTGTAATGGTAATTTTGGAAATACATGAAATGTATGTTCAAAAGTTTGGTTTTTTGCCTGTAAGTTTAAAGTAATTATATTGTATGACGTTATATTTCCTCCTACTCCGTTAATGTGAGTCGTCTTGGGTGTCATATGACTACCGGCTGATATCGCTGCGTCATGTGTTATGGCGCTTAGGCTTGCGCCCGTGTCAATAAGCCATATGTGCGTTTTGCCGTTTATTGCAAACTGAACTGAATTCATATGACTATACGTTATAATGTAGTTTTTAGGGACGAAAAATTTTTAACTCTTCTGACATATCGCTAGTATTTTGTTCACTTCCTATCACCGTATTAACTTGATGACGTCTGTATGATGGATTTTGACGTCGGCCACGATAACTTGTATGTGTACGTCTGTAAAAGTTATTCGCGGTTCTTAGTGGTCTATAATTATTTGTTTGTGCGTACTTTCCTGTGGGTTTATTTTGCGCACTTGTACCCGGTTGCGTGCGAGTGTATTTACCCATAGGTGTACTATAATGTCCTCGGTAAGGTCTACGGACATTATATCCTTTTTTCCGTAAGTGGAACATTTGTTCCGGTCCAGGTGTGGGTGTTATAGACACTTCCTGGTCTTTTGCTCCCTGTATAGCGTCTTTGAGCGAGGTGTAATTTCGGGACGCTATAATGGTACTCAACTTATCATTTCGTAATCCTTCTGCGAACTTTGTAATTGCCATTTTTTCATTTAAGGGTTGTAAAATGGTATAGGCTTCTGGTTTTCCATTTGCCTGCGTTATTGTGAGGTTTACAAATAAATCCTCCAATTCTTGTCCGAAACGTTCGATGGACCTATTCCCTTGTTTTGCTGTCGTTAGTTTGGCTTGTATCGCGGTTGCTGATTTAATAGGTAAAAGATGGAGCTTCATTTCATCAATTAAATCGCTTATTTTGGTATGGTTACTGGATATTCTAAGTTTGGCATTTTGCGTTAGTCTCTTGTCTTAATTACAAAATTAATCAATAACTTGTAGTCTGTATCCTTAATCATTGCGGAATATAAGTCTATGGCATCTATAAGTTGCTTTGTGACGGCTTCCGAGCCGTCCATGACTGGTAACAATGATACAGCTGTTTTTAGGTCAAAGCTGTCGTTTGACGTCATTGTGATTAATTTTTTGTTGTCTTGTTCGTATGTTGTTATAATTTTACTATAAACTTCCTCTATTTTTAGAAAGTAAGACTGTATTAATTCACTGTCTTTTACAGATAGTTCTGATTTTTCTAATTTGGAGCTATATTGTTCTATATATATTTCGTACTGCTTATATAGTGTTTTTACTTGTTGAAGTTTATTTTGGCCAATAGCCTCAGTTCGGCGTTTTGGTCCTAACTTTCTAATATCCTCTTGTAGTGATTTTAATTGGTTATATAACTCCTGAATTGAAGTCATTAATAAATTTTACTAATATATGGGTTATTAGTGCTGACTAATTTCGGGTAAGCGAACAATACAAGGTTTTACACAGTTATAGTTAGGGTTATCTTAAATTGATACCTTCATAACGTTGCTGTGCTGTGCTGTTTGTGGGTAGCTGCTGCTGCTGCTGCGTGGACTTGTTGCTAGACGATCTGCTCTGGCCGGTTCCGCATCGTTGCTGCTACTGCTTGGCGCTCGATCTTTTTAGTTAGACATTCGTGGATCTTCTTCCACAATGCATAGATGAATATGATGCATACGACAATGAGTAGTGTCGTGGTCAAATACACCGTAACTTCGCCTCTGTAGGTTTGGCTCGTGGTTGCGTCGTTGGACTGGCCGTTCTGAGCGATGATGACCTCTTCTTTTTTATCTTCTTTCGTGCATTGATGTCCCATGTCGTGCTTGGAGCTGCGGCGGATCGGTTTTTTCGGCTGGTCCCTTGGAGCTGGCTGGAGCTTGGATTTTGCTGGCTGGAGCTGGCTTTTGCTGGCTGGAGCTGGCTTGAGCTGGCTTTTGCTGGCTGGAGCTGGCTTTTGCTGGCTGGAGCTGGCTTTTGCTGGCTGGAGCTGGCTTTTGCTGGCTGGTGCTGGCTTGTTACTTGGTTGGTCCGAGCGGCGGCGTGCTGACTGAAGCTGAGGCTGCCTCGAGCAGCCCGACTGGCAAGGTCGCCATGAAGTGTAGGGTGAGAGGTATAATGACAAATCAAGAGTCTGGAGGAATACTGTGCTTTATTGGTAAATTGTACAGCTTATATACTATGGTTTCTAGTCAGTATCAAGGTCTAGGGTTACTGGTGTGGAATTTATGATTATGCATTGTCAGCGGATTTAAACTATAAAACTTAATAGAGGCTATAAAGTTTTATAGCATCGTTAAACTAATAATTAGAGAAGAGGTAGGTATCAGCTGTATGTATCAGCTGTTACATTGGTGACCTCACTACAAAACCCATTTACTATTGCTAAATAGATTACATCAACGAATAAAAGAGGCAAATTTAACGATTAATTTTGAAAAAAGTAACTTCTTCCAAAAAACACTCAAATATTTAGGATACGTTGTGGATGAATGCGGTTTAAGAACGGATCCTAGTAAAGTGCGTGCGGTTATTGATTTTCCAGTGCCAAAGAACTCGAAGGAGGTAAAAATGTTCTTGGGTACTTGTTCTTGGTATAGACGTTTTATTATAAATTTTTCTACAATAGCTGCACCTCTTAATGCACTTACTAGCTCTAAGACTAAATTCGTTTGGACCACTGATGCTAATCGCGCATTTGTGGATTTAAAGAACCGATTAGTATCAGCTCCAATTTTGATTTGTCCGGATTTTACCAAGCATTTCACAGTACATTGTGATGCTTCTAGCTATGGAATCGGAGGCGTGATTACGCAGGAAGTAGAAGGAACCAACCATCCAATAGCTTATATAAGTAGATCTTTAAATAAAAATGAAAGAAACTACAGTGCAACAGAGAGAGAGAGGCGTTAGCAGTAGTGATGCTGTTGAAAAATTTGAACCATACCTAGGCTCTAGGCCGTTTACTGTTGTTACTGATCATGCATCCTTAAAGCGGTTCATGAATTTAGAAAACCCGACGGGACGTCTTGCTCGATGGGGATGTCACTTGTCGCAATTTAATTTTACAATAGAGCACAGGAAAGGAAAAGACAACGTCATTCCTGATGCTCTCTCTCGATTGATGAAGGTTGAAGTAATTAATACTACATCATCAACGGCCGCAAGCGACGTTTGGTTTAATAGGGTCTACTCAGGTTGCCAGTCTTTTCCAAGGAACTACCCGAACTATCGTGTCGAAAATGGAGTTCTATACAGATACAGTAAAGGGAAGTATTCTTTGACAATTGATTTTGACTGGAAGGAAGTCGTGGCTGAGTCGAATCGCACTAAGGTCATTTCCGAAAACCATGAACCACCAACTTCAGGTCATATGGGAGTTTTAAAACGCACCGAAGGATAAGTTTAAGGTATTTCTGGCCGGGAATGTACCGTGACGTATTAAATTTTATAAAACAGTATTCGACGTGCTCAGCCTATAAACATAAAACGACTCTTACTCCAGGACAAATGGGTAAACCTAAACAATGCTATAGACCGTTTCAAGTGATATCAGTAGATTTAGTCGGACCACTTACGAGGTCACGATCGGGCTATATGCATCTTTTAGTTGTCTCATGTTGTTTTTCAAAGTATACCATGCTATTTCCTTTGAGGCGCGCAACAAGCGCTAATGTGGCGAAAAATATGGAAAATTATGTGTTCTTAGCTCATGGCATTCCCGATTAACACCGGAAACAGTGATTACCGATAATGGGGTTCAATTCACTGGATCCGAATTCCGTAATTTGATGAAAGCATATAAGGTTCCTCGTATCCACTACGGTCCGAGGTATACGCCACAAATAAACATGGTAGAAAGATACAATAAAACAGTCATGACGATGATATCTTCGTATGTGAAGGATGACCACAGATCGTGGGATCAAAACATTTTTAAAGTGCAATTTGCATTGAACAGTGCGGAGTAGTAGGGATACGCCGGTTCTGGCCCCGCCTCTACTCGGCCGAAAAAAATGGTGCTCTGACGAGCGAGAGGTGGGGTTTCGCTCCTAAAAAAAATAAAAAAAATATTAATATTTTTTTCGGTGTTTATCTCCCCATTTAGAGCGTTTGGGAAGGGTCCCGAGACTCCCAGATCACTCCTTCCCATAGCTTGCAATAGTCCATGTACTCAATACAAAAGGTTATCAACTACCTGGGTACCCTTTTTGTCCCGTGGACGTTGCATATTGTTTGCGCGTGCGCCAACCCCTTTGTTCTCGGGGCGCCCAACACCATTGTCTTGCATCGCACGCGTTCATACCTTTTTTTTGACATATTACCTGATTGCGCTATTAACTGTTGTAATGTGATTTTTAATGTTATCTATGTTTTTCTCATATCATTTAATTAAGTTACCATAGTGGTTTTCTTAACATACTGTTTTTAAGGATCATAGTTCTAACCTAACCTAACCTACCTTGTTGAAGTTAACCTAAAACCGTGAAACCTGTCCTAGCTTAAAATACCTACTGTTTTTTAAGGGTTACAGTTCTAACCTAACCTAACCTACCTTACTGAAGTTAACCTAACATTATACAACCTAATCTAACTTAACATACCTACTGTTTTTTAAGGGTTACAGTTCTAACCTAACCTAACCTACCTTACTGAAGTTAACCTCACATTATACAACCTAATCTAACTTAACATACCTACTGTTTATTAAGGGTTACAGTTCTAACCTAACCTAACCTACCTTACTGAAGTTAACCTCACATTATACAACCTAATCTAACTTAACATACCTACTGTTTTTAATACTTACCTAACCTAGCTTGGTGAAGTTAACCTAACATTATACAACCTAATCTAACTTAAAATACTTACTGTTTTTAATACTTTCAAGAAAATAAAGATGAATCAACCAACAAAGAAGTTACGAGTGGTTTTAAATTTTAACACCCCATGGTCGGCTGTTATTAAGGATCACCTAACTTTACATGAGCTTAACCTAAGGTAAGAACTGATTTAAATCTAGCTTAAGTCCTAAGTTTCACTTAATTGAATTTACCTAAGTTAATGTTAGTAAATCTAGCTAATCGTAGTATTCGTAGTATTATCTTAAGTCGTTGTTACTTAGAGCCTATTCTAAACAACTATCAAAACCATATATTGCATATAGGTATTTCTAAATGAATGACCTACACTTAGCTTATTAAAAATATAATGGTTAAATGCAATCTAACCTACGTACGGGTATGTATCTACGAGCATGTATCTGCGGCTAACATTGGCTATAACATTATCTATCTAGTAGGTACGTATATGGGGTTCACCTCCACATACATTTTAATTTTATTGTAACACACTAGTATGTAAAACTAAAACGAAGCATGTAAACTGGTTCTGACTTGATTCAAAGCGCTATGGAGTACGTATTTCAATCAAAAAAGCCTGTATCGACAAGTTTCGTGTACCGGAGTGCATTGTTATAACGGTTTAATTGTTTTATTGGTAGCCGCCTATTATGTTTTATGGTCACAACGGATGCGATTGTTACTTGTGCGTTTTATTATTTTGGGTGTTGTTGAATAAATCGGGCGTCTGTGTTAGATGAACTACAAGTTCAAACGTGTTTTTAGGAAGACGCTTAACTTACGAAGCGTAGGTATAAAAGCGGTGGGGTATTGTGTCTGAACAACTATTAGCCACGCAACAGTCTTCGTTACCGGAGCTCCCTGTACTTAAAGCAGTATATAGACATAATAGTCTTGTGTCGTGCAGTGAAGTGTTTATAAAAAGGCCTAATAATGGATGTGAGTATGTACAAATATTTTAACTTAATTGTGTGTTTTTTTTAGCATTTGTGCACCGTGTTTTTGTTAAGCAGTTGTGTAATTTATTGTTTGATATTGTTTCAGTTCTCTGAAAATACTTTCAAGAACTATTACTACCCGGAAAATAAAGATGAATCAACCGACGAAGAAGGCACGCCTGGTTTTAAAGTTAAGCAGGCCATGGCAAAAAAGCGTTCAGTAAATAACATTGACAGCTTTTTTGAACGTCCCAAGAAGAAAACTAAAGTATTGAAGCGCTCTTCCAATGTCAGTCAAAGTTCTCCTGACGGGGTGGGCTATATATCAACCGGACAAGACGACGGGGCATACGCTTCTCACTTGATTAAAATCGAGATATACGATTTGCAAAAAATTAAAAACATTCCACCCACTGAGCACTGGAAACACGCAGATGTGAGATTAAAATTCTACGCGCCTTCTGAAGAAGACACTCAGCTCCAAACTACACGTGATGTTATATTTAACATCACAAAGCAAGTAGCTTCTAAAGACAGTTGTATGAAATATTTTACTGACAATAAGAAACAATAGTGATAAAAAGTGTTTGTGTAGGTTAAACAAAAGCTTGTTATTGTATTACATGTAAAAACCTTACCTTTTAAGAATTCAAGACCTTTTCCAGTCTAAACAATTATCTTTTCTTTGTAAAATTAAATTGTGCGAAATACTTTATTTACTATAAGATGCAGTGATAAAAAGTGTTTGTGTAGATTAAACAAAAGGTTATTATTGTAATACATGTAAAAATAAAAATCATATTTTAGTTTACATTTTCTTTTATTTCACAAAAAAAGTCTTAAACATATTTCTTAATACAGGGTGTAAGCGACGGCTCACCGAAAACTGAAACTATAGCTTCAGACCATTGTTCTGAACTGAAATCCAGTGGAAATATTCCCGGGAAATCTCAAATTTTCTCCATTTTTTTTTTCACGTTTTTGCGTATTAACCGATCTAATACAACATATCATGACATACTGAAGCTCATTATGTAAAAAAACTGTGAAAATAGCATTTCCACGAAAACAAGCAATGCAACACGAACGAAAATCTTATGAATGAATTACAACCGGTGCGCGTTACTACTTGCCTATTCCGTAGAGTTCGTTCACCTCACGCCGGCACATGCCTACTATGCGCCGCCGCCGCCGCCATTACTGAGTGAGCGAGACCGACGGGTTCGTCTCCCGCGCCGTGTATTAGACGAGCGAGCGCTTCATGAACGAACTCAGTTTGCATTGGCCTGCTGCGCAGAACGATGATAAGGATTGCGGTGGAAAATTGGTAGGTACAGCGAAGAAATTAATATCATGGTTTAATTAAAATTACTCACATGTAAACTAAGGCCGGGTTTTCATGAAATGGTGCTCTGTGGAGTTGCGTGTTTGGATGGCTTTTATAAATGCAAGTTGAGCCGACACGCGAAATCTAAACGGTTTGCTTGGTATAGGTTATTAGATCAAATATCGGTTAAGTATGTTAAGATTAAAATTTAATAGGTAGGTAACCTACCTACTACGATTGATAATAAACTTTACAAACTTAACAAAAGTTAGCACATTATGTGTAAGTAAGTGAAGCAGTTAAGGCCACTTTAAAAAAGTATTACTAACTAAGGTAGGTCTGAGTTATTTTTAATTGTGCTGTTTCTCTGTAATGTTTTGTTTTGGTCTACCTACAAAAAAAAGTTTTGTATTGTTGTATTGTATTGTATCTTAACTACTTAGGTATCATGTCAACGACCATGCATGATAGTTTTTTATTACTGAGCTGATTTAATAACCTACCTACTACTTTGAAATCTTACGTACTTAAATAGATTTTGTTTATTGTTTATACTTAACCGAAAAAGTTGGTCATCATGCATGACGTTGACGATACGGCAGGAAACATGTTAAAAGTAATATTGTTTTACCGCGTTGACCCGTTACCTATTTTCTTTTTGGTAATTAGGTAGGTAGGTACCTACACCTACACACAATGTCATGTGAAGTCATGTGGCATCAACCAACTAGGTAGGAACAGTCAAGGACTTTAATTGTTATTCCAATATGGAACCCTGTCATAATGACAGCGTCGAACCACATGAAAGAAATTACGCCAAAATTAATGATTAACGTTATGCGACAGGGTTCCATAGTGGCATAACAATTAAAGTCCTTGACTGTACTTAATCCAAACACTTATGTTTCTCAAGCTAAGCGTTATTGATCAAAATGTATAATGGTAAATTGTTTGAAACTGTATGAGGTTAGGTACGAGTAGGTAATTAATGATTAGCAAGTTTGTTCCTAACTACCACTTATCAAATTCTTTAACTTTGCCTATCACTATTCGACTATTAAGTACCTAGGTAAGTGTCCTATTGCCCTATAGTCAAAAAGAAGAACATAATTGGAGTTATGGACCGGCGTTATTGTATAATACCTAGATGCGCAGAATTGATACCTAGTTCAAAAAGTAATAAACTCACTACTAAATTTATGACTATTATGAGTTCCAAACTAAACACGTACTCGTAAGTTAAGTACTTACTAAAACCAAAGATAATCCAGCGAGTAAGCACAGAGCACAACACTGAATCACACGCACACACAGACACACGCTAAAGAACCGAGTCACAAACAAACAGTCAAGCAAAGGAAATCAGTAATGGAATTAGATGTCAATTGCGCACACTCACTCACAGCCTGTGACAGCTCACAGCTCGAGTTCTAGCTAGTAGAGCTAGCCTAGCACTGCCAAAAGTATCAGAACCGGTCACGGGCCGGCCGGGCATCCCCTCCGCCCGCCCCGTCGCGCGCGCTTGTTGAGGTGCTATAACTACTTACCTACGTTCCTAATATTTAACCATTTTTAACCGCGGACAGGTGGTTCCTATTTCAGTTAAAAATTTACATTTCCCAAGCTTAAAACGTGTCAAATGTTGACCTAAAGTATAAAAACTATCCGCGGTTTGAATGCTGGGAACGGACATTACTTAAATAATTCACGTTTTAATTCGTTGAAAAGTTATTAACCTCCGACCCCAAGTTGTCCCAGCATCCAGAGCTTTATTGGTATTACCTACTATTAATATTTTAGTGCGTGTAGCGGTCGGCTAAGCGACAACCTGCACTACCTACGTACCTTACGTATTAACCAAAGCCTTGGAAAATTTTGGCTTCCCATGTTAATAACAAATCTGGAGCCGTAGATAATAATAATATGCAAAACGTTAACGTAAAAGATTTAGCAAAAACTATCAAAATGTATGAAATTAACACTAGCGCTCGAAGCTACCGTCCGGCAGTTTAATGCTGAACATTTTTATTAAAGATAATGTTCGTAGATTGCATTAGGGCCATGGTAGGTACCTACAAATAAAGACGAACTGCGCATGGTTAGTCTAGGTTTGTCGCAACTCGTTTTACAACTCGATGGACCTAAGCGCATGACAAGTTGAGAGTAATTCTATCAACATTTGTAAAATGAAATTGCTTTCTCTTTATTGTTATCGAATGATTATTGTCATGATATTTTATCGCCCGAAAGAAGTGGGGTCCAGGAGTAATTCAGTGGACATTCGTATGTTTGTATGTTTGTTCAACAATAACCTGAGTATGGATGATCGGATCTGTATGAAATTTGTTAAAAGAGTAGGAGAGCTGAATACAATTATTAAGTTCGATAATGAGCTAGGATCGGTCTGAGGTACGCATTAAACTAGGTACTAATTAACTTGACAGCACAGGCGGCCGAGCCGTCAACAATACGATTGCGATAGAGGTAAAGCCAACTAGAATTGAGGCTCTGGGTACTTTTTAGGAATCCACAGCTAAAATGGCTGTTTCGCGATGCCCGAGCGTCATAGTCATAACTCCGAAAGTGAGTGAAAAATTGTGACCACCAGCTCGTCATGAATCGCCGCACATTTCAAAAAGAGCATTTTCATTTCGATTCTGCTTGAACAGAATCGATATTATGTCGGTTCTGATCAAAGAGCAAAATAAAACTGTTCCTGCTCGAAATAACGATTAATTTCGCTCGCTGATTTGTCCGCACCGCCATCATTTTCTCGTCTTTCCTACCCTATTAGCTAACTCTTTAGTTACATTTTCACTTGCTCAGCTTGAAGTCAAGCGGGCCGTATCAGTTTAGTCGCCAGGCTATCCAACTGCAGGAGCGAACCAAAAATATCTAGAGCCGTAGCCAAGATGCAAACGCTTCTGACGTTTTCCTTTTCCATCACTCAAAATGTATGGGATGGGATGACATTTGACCACGTGGCTCATGGCAACGCATAAGAATGTCATCCCATACATTTTGAGTAATTGCCTAGGGCCAATAATAATACCTACTATGCAGCGGTACGGAACCCTCGGTGCGCGAGTTCGACTATCACTTGGCCGGGTTTTTTTTTATTTCTCGGTAAAAAGTTACAATGGCGGCGAAAGAAATCATTTTCCCAAAAAGCATTCAACTCATTCCTCATCCAATTACGGTTTTTGGAATGAGATTAGGTAATTAATATGTAAATTCAACACATAGGTAATGGTTACTGAGAGCTGATCTTATGATGGACTCTTAAGGTGGCAATACGATTTCCGCTGTTATTAACGTAGACCCACCGAGTTAGTTTGGATTCGTTAGTTTGGTCTCAATCGATCGAGGTCTCGAATATTTATAGGAATAGAAATAGAAACATTTATTCGACGGTCACAAGAAAAAAACAGAATAAAGATTAGACATCAAACAAATAATGGCAGCACAGAAAACAAAATAAGCGAATAAAGAAAAGGAATTTAGAAAAAAAACAATGTAGCATAATGTTGCCATGGGCGATTCCGTGATGTCCGAACGATTTATATGACGTTTAAACATGTTGAACAGTTACTACTAGTACTAGTACCTAGTAGGTACTTCTTCTTTACATAGTATAAAACAAAGTCGCTTCCGCTGTCCGTGCTGTTTTCATCAACAGATAAAGTGATTCAAGAGGAAGGTTTTTATGTATAATAAATTCTGGTTTATGTACGGGTGTTACAGAAAACTCGCATAAACCGAAGCGTAGCGAGGGCGGGTCGCTAGTTGTATAAAAATAATAAATTTCCAACAGACCATCAAATTACGAACATGGCAATTACAAAGAACTATTGCAATGACAAGGTTCAACATTTTCAACACCAACATAAAAATCGTTTTTATTCGGTGACTGTACCTACATACCTAGTGATGTCATTATAAAACAGGAATTTACGATCATTTTAGTAAAAAAAATGTTTCTCACATTCATAGTTCAAAATAAAGTAAAAGGAGCACATATTGCAATAAGTAACTTTACGAACTTTACTTTATGGTGAAACCAGATTTAATAATTTTGAGTTTTAAATTTCAAGTCCGGATCTCGGTCAGAGTCTTTAACTTACTGCCAAGCAGCAGTAATCGCATTCTTGTTTTCCGGGCGGGCAGGATAAGATAACCAGCATACATGCATTTCAACTTAGTCATCAGCTCATCAGTGATGGCAATGCAGATGCAGGTCTCAGGTGACCAGCCTTCTCCATTTCACAATAAAAACCGGTCACGTGCGTTACCCAAGTCATTTGTATAAAAACTAACTAACACTAAACTAGTCTTTTTGGTGGGAGCAATTTACTTTGCATAAACAGTTTTATTATAATTTCTTTTAACCAAGTTAGAAAAGATTAATAATAGTCGTGTAGCATAAAACAAACTATCATTTCATCGGGCATAACTCGTTGTTATGTAATTTAAATCAATGTCTTTTTACTAGGTTAGATTATGTTAGATCAGTGACCATTAGACAAAGACAATTGACTTAGACCATAATGTTTCAAGAAATCATGCTTTAGATAAGATACTTAATTGGCTCGGTTGCTGTTTACTTATTTTACCTAACCGTCTACAATGGCCCATGTAAGGGCAATCTACCCTGTCCGCAAGTCAGCTCAGTATGGACGTGCACCGCTTGCGCAGAGTGTACGTACGAGTGCAAGCAATCGGTGCGCGCCTCCGTGAATATGCCGGGGGCACTTCAGCAGTACACAATTTATAGGGTACCTATATGACATAAACATAACTTTGAACTATGAGTGAGTAACTTAACGGCAAAAGGTAGCCATCTTATTAAACATTGTCTTTGCTTTAATGTATTGTGTATTCATTGTACAAAAAACAAAATATCTTTCGATTTTAAGACAATACTTTAGTTTATTAGAAAACACAATAGGTAATATTTAGTACCTAATGAGAACGTTAGCAGCGTGTAAACCTGTGAGAACCTAAGGACAGCCTTGAAAAATGATTCCTAAGCCGTGCCGTCCTCTGTTCGTCAGTCCGTCACCATGCCTGTGGTTTTGAAATCGGGAGAATATAATCTCGAATTAATAAAATTATAGTCGTGGTACGAGTATCATCAGTTCGGACTCCGTGGGCCAGTGTCCTATCATCTAGGTATTTATTTATTTCATTTGTAACTGAATTTCATTCCGTTTCGCTCGATCGTTCTCTTACATTCATTCATCAGTCTTGCCATTTCTTAGGCGAACACATCGCAGTGTGGTGCCTCGCTGAGCATGGAGTTGAGAATGAGCAGCGCGCGGCGCAGCGGCGAGTGCAAGGCTTGTGCAGGGTAGTGATTCTTTCAACAGCGACGACGAGCGAACGCAGAGGCGTTCACCCATCACATCGCCACCACATTGCCTGTCATTTCTGACATTGACAATTGACTTTTGCTGTCATATTAGTAAAATGACGTTTGAAACCTAAGGCTTGTCGCAAATGCCCTAAACTAGCCCTTATTTATATACTTACTAAAGAGTTTTAAAATTACGTATGTAGCATTTTCCGGTACTTTAGTAATAAAATGACCTAATACATAACGATTTTACCGACGGCAGTACCTAATCATGTTTTAATTTCCAACTAATTATTGCGTATTCTACACCGAACACGGTAATAGCGATACTAGCGCTCACAGACGTAAGCGGAACTTTTTGTCCCTACTATCACGCAATTCTTAACTTTCTCAATTCGTTCACTCGTTCGACAATGAGATCACATTAAATGTCAAATTGAAAGGCTCCTATTTTAGAGGTGAGTTGATTTAGGGTGCGTTTTCCCTAAACAGAAGCAAAGGTGAAGAGAGAAATCAACCAATCAGAACCTGCGTTACGTGTTGTTTTCACTCTTTCACTCAGCATTGTTTGAGTGGAAACGTACCCTGACTTCTCAGACGAAAGATGGCCGCCATCTAAAATAATGGCTGTGTAAATGTGAGTGAAGTGAATTTATTGATTTTGCCTATGAGGAAAGTGTGAAAGATGTGTTACAAGTGATGGTGGTGGTGAAATAATATTTTTGTGTATGTACGTTTGTTTACTGTTGCTACTGGAAGAAGGGACATAGTTGAAAAATATTATAGCAGGTAATTTTTTTCTTATTTGGGTAATAAACTCATTCATTATTTGACTGAGCTAACCTTAGTAGAGGTTTAAAACAATATAATTTTGTCACGAGTTGGTTTACCGATTGCTTGTTGCTTTCGTACCTAGCCTTTAACTGTTTTGCGAGGCTAATCTAACAAGTTCACAAATTGATGTTTCTACTTTTTTATTAAACGTAATTGTTACGAAAAAAACATACCTGAAGCTTACATTATTTATTTGGTATTTATTTTACCAGTAGGACCATCATCAGATGATCTCCCCCACATGTTATTACTGGGTTGTAATTGAATTTGCATTATGCGTCCTTACTAAATTTTATTGTAACAACTCTTCATTCATTCACTTCATTGTTACAATGAATACCTTATTGATAAATACAAGGGTAAATAGGATGACAAGCTATTACATTCCAAATTATGAATCTCATACATACCACACGTCAGAAGAATTAAAATGAACCTATTGCCTGTGAAATCTCTGGTTATTCTTGGTGGTATGGAAATGTATGTTAGTAAGTGGCTGAAATAAAAATATGACAATCTTATACAAAATGATTGTAGTCACAAAATAATCTTTAGGTTTGTTTGTACTCTGGCTACTAGACAACATACGTATTTATATTAATATTATATTTATACTAGCTGTCCGCGCCCGGCGCCGCCCGGGAGTATTTTTTTTCATCCAATACTTAAGAAATATACTTTTTAGTCCTATTCTCAGACCTACTGAATATACACACAAAATTTCATAAGAATTGGTCAAGCCGTTTCAGAGGAGTTTTGTTACAAACACTGTGACACGATAATTTTATATACTTATTAGAGAGATAGGTAGGTATGTACCAAAATGAAAATTAAATATCCATGACTCAAAATAGGTCATTCATCCAATATGTGTTCTTACCGGGAATGGAACCTGGACTGCTAGTTTCATAGGTAAACACTATTTACAAAATAGTTAGTAGGTATCCGTGTAATTAAGAAATTCCTACACTATATTTAGCCTTAATGTTGAAATAGAAGCCTTCATTCCAAATTACCCATAACTTCACCCGATTTCACTCAAATTTTGGCATACAGTGTGTAAATGGTATACGGGCGTTCCTTTTAACTGTGGTAAGAATAGCCCCTAATGAGCACATTTAGGCAGCTTTTGTTAAAAGTAAATAAAAAAAATTAACCATACAAAATAATTTAACACGCAATGTATAACAAAAAAAGCAATTAATTAAAAACGCAATTAATGATGTTTCAAAGTTATGACAGATGGAATAAGATGTACATTGCGGGTCGATGGTATGTTCAAAAATTAATAACGGTGTATACGTTAGCGTAATCAAAATTATTCTTTCTGTTTATGATTATTAGAGTCTTAATCTATGTCCATTTTTAATAAATGCCCGTATACCATTTACACACTGTATAAAGACTCACTTGCTACTTTTAAAAACAATTTCTTATGTAAATAAAAATATTACACATGGAGGTACCATAGAAATAGTATGAGGGGTGATCAATAAGTTTTTAGAATCGGTATAAAAAATGGGAGATATGTAAATCATTATATTTTAATTGGAATATGCACACTTTCTATATTTGCAAACATTTATTAAAATAATTTAAATGTTTTATTTTACCTCTATAAAATTTTTTTTTTCGTTTGTACCTTCACTAGATCATCATCAGCTTGTGATTTTTATGTAGTGGTTTTTGTTTCATCAGTTTTTTTTCTTTTAAATCCATAATTATATGGCAGAATAATGTTACATAATTCTCCTAGGTTATTTGATAATTGCTAAAAGCTAATATCACAGTATTTATTTGTAGGCCTCAATCATCCCGGAAAAAGCCGAAAAAGCCGAAAAAGCCACCTTACATTTTGGTGACCGAGCTGGAAATAAAAAAGTCCAGTGCAAACAACTTGTTTATCCTTTAAATCATGAGGGCATCAGGACTTTCTCCACACCGCTCCAAATAGGTAATTACAAAACTAACTCTTATTTTTACCGTCTTATAAAGTTATTTATACAGATGTTTTTTGTTTAGCTATCACAGAAAAACAAATTAATAATGTAAATTATTGTTTTCTCTTATTTAACGTTTGTTAGTGCCATGGTATAATCCACATTAAAATAATATTATTATGGTTCATAACAATTCTAAAAACTTATTGATCACATAATTTAATCATTATGATTTTGGTAACAATGCATTTCCCTATAGTCACTAATGATAATGCCATGTACAATTATATCATTATAGTGTGGTTAGCAGAATAAGTACACATAAGCAAGCTACAATTTTTTATAAGATTGTATGTTAACTTCATATATAATTTTACTTCATAAATAGCTATTAAATAAGGCCCTCATTTTAAACTGCCATCTTTGCAAAAGTGTAGTATAATTATAGACTTATTAGTTATTAATCATTTTATTAGACAAAATGGTCCATAAAATAATCAGATATTGTTAATAAATGCCTCATAAGTATGCCCAGATATCCCATTGATATGAATATATTCTAATAGCTCATAGAACAAGTGCAAGTGATATCGACATCTTCAGTAACTTGTTGCAAGTCTTTAGGACCAAGTAGGGAGCTATCTAATATAATTGAATAATTTGTTACCTAGCTACCTTAATTTAATTGTACAAAGGTTAGTTAGCTTAATAGCGCTAATTAAATTGTATAAATAGTAGGAGTGCTGAATACATTTGCTCTGGTATCGCACACAGAATTAAAATGATTAATTGTTAATTGTGTAATTTTAACAAATAATCAGATATAACTATACTAGAAAATCTAATTTAAGACTCAAACATTGTTGGTGTCGCAAAGCCCAATTGAACATTTCATTTTCTAGCCAACCTTTTTGCATTGATAATCAAATTGTTGAAAATATTATGTAGACTAACAATTTCAATATCAAAACTTACCTATATAACAATAGGGAATATGCATTCGGGTAATTCCATGATAGAGAGTAAAAAATATATTTTTTTTAAAGTGTGTATATCAATACTATTTGCTGTCTTATCATTTGTTTATAGTTCAAAGTAGGGTATTATAAACTTTTTCCTCGTATTTGTCATTGTGTTGTTAGCATATTAGCGTCATATTCATTACCCTTAGAAATTGTATTAATATTATTTGAAAAACGGACCAAAAGATCATTAATTATTTCAAGTGTTAATAAAGGTTTCGGTAAGTACTACAATACTATTTCTAATACTGTTATTACTGTATGTAAAACCACAAACGGATACAAATTTTATAAAATTTTGCCAAAGTTATAGCTGCTGGAAAATATATTGTCGATAATTGAAACGAAAGTTACCATTATGTATTCATTTTCAAATATATTATATTATATCAAAGTTAGCTGGATAATTCTTCTGCATATCTTAAATATTATTAGGGCGAGTGATATTGCTTTATTAATTTGTTTCTTAGAAGAACCATTTTTTTTTAATCCGCTTTCAAAGTTTGTAACGAAAGTTACTGGTAACTTATGTTACATGAAAGTAACAACAGTTACCTTTATAAAGATGTTTTTTTTAGTTGCAATGCCACTCAGTGCTGCTGAAAAGATGAGAAGAAGAAGAGAGAAGTTAAAGGAGAACGGGAAATATGAGGAATATAAAGAAAAAACGAAACAGGCATGTCGTAAAACAAGACAAAAGAAAAGGGAAGAATTTGAGCGTCTACCATCATCGAAAAAAGCGAAATGTGTGAAAGAAAATAGAAGGAAAATCAAGGCAAGAGTAGCTGTTCCTGGAGTGTCAAAGTGTCACGTCATATTCTGGAGAAACAATCAACTTCAAAAGAGTCTAATATCCAAAGACTTGGAAGAATGACGCGATGAAAATATCAAGGCTGAGGAGTAAACGGCAAATCATCCCATTTTTGTTAATATTTTTTTATGTTTAAGTAAGCAACGATGCATATTCAAGTAAGTGTTCGGAAGTAACGAAAGTTACTATTTCCGCGTAACGCAAGTTACCAATGTTATGTATTTTTTTAATTTTCGTCTGTAAAGTTTACTAATATATCTTGTCACATTAAAAAACTTAGATTTCTGACCTAATCGTTTCCATCGATAAAAAACAAAATCGATCGTAAATATCAGAGAAATATTCACTTACAATGAAGTCACAAAACTTCGTGTCCTTTTCATGTAACGCAAGTTACCAGTACATTATAGTGTGCTGGGGTGAGACTATTGTTGGGTTTCGGCTGATATAAAATTAAATAGAAAGGGCTTCCAATGTTGTATTTATACGTACAAAAAAGAAAAAGGATTTATTATTAATATACACATAAACCATTTATGCATTGCAACGAAAAGTTCAAATTGTAACGTAAGTTATCATGGAATTACCCATTCAATGTTTTTTCTACCCGATATTCAAAAACATTAAAATATCTCAAAACAAATATTTTCTGATATAGTGTGTGTTTAATCATTAAATGGCGGGTGTGCGTGTTAAATGGCGATTTTTTATCAGCTAAAACAAAATGACTGGCCAAATTCGGATTCCTTATACTTAATTTATTCTTGATTCAAACTTTACCAAGTGTTAGTGCGAAGTTCATACATTTGCTACTTGCGACTTAACAGCAAATGTATGAACTTCGCACTTGCACTTGGTAAAAAGAAAAATGTAACTAAGTTTCTTTTCTCGAACCGGTAGTAGCTTCTGACACACACACACACTTTTGGTCTTTTATTTTGTCGAATAGCTAAACACATGTACTATTTAAATTGCTAACGTTGTTTACAACTAGGTATTGTTTATTTAATTTATCGTACCAAATGTTATTAAAACCTGAAGTATTACAAGTGCAATAACAGTTTTGCTACCAAAAATCTTCTATGGTTAAATATTTAACATGGCATCTTGTATTTGTGTAAGCAACTTGAATTATCTTGTTTATTTAAATCGAAGGTTTAAAACTACCAATAAATAAACAGTCTTGTGCGGTCTTTGAAAAGTGGAAATATACTTTTTTTATTTTATAGTGGCAACCCACGTTGGTCTTTAATTAGATTTTCGAGTATAATAATTGTGTTATCATTTCAGAGCAATTTTTTTAAATGTAGACACATGTAAGTAAATGGATATTGGAAGACAATTTCACTCAAATTGAATTATTATAATCCCAAAATTAGCTTTAGTACTAGAGAAACTAAATTCTGATACTCACTCATAAAAATCCACATGCGGTGGTCCCGGGACTGCTAACCTTTTTAGGCAAGGATTTTAAATTATAGCTTAAACAATATTTTGATATTTGATATTGACATGTCACATACAGACATTATATGTATAGTTACCAGGGTGGATACTGGATCACTCAATGTATGAATACATTTTTTTTTGCTTCAACCGTGTTCAGCTACTTAGAAAAAGTTTTTAAACCTACTTTACAATCATAATAATATATAAAATATAAAAGAGGTACAGTCAAGTTCATAAATATGTGTACACATTAGTACCTTGTCACTTTAATTGATGTGACAATTCATATTATGGCAGTTTTAAGATGCCATTAAATAGACAAGGTACTAAAGTGTACAAATATTTATGAACTCGACTGTACATGAATATTTTTTACTGCCCCAAACTCACGGAACTTTAAACAAATGGCTTAATTCCCTATTTTGTAAAAGTTCCGTTAGCTTGATGTAGTACTAAATATTTCTGTATCTCTTTTATATTTTATATATTATTATGGATGTAAGGTAGGTGTAACAAGTTTCTCATATTAGCAAAAGAGGATTAAAGCAAAAAAATACGTTTTCATACCTTAAAGGTTGACTTCCATGGGTAGCGGCTGATGCGACAGACGCGTGCGGCTGACGTGCGCGATTGTAGCGCGCGTCTCGCGACAGTAGTAAGCACTATGAAAACGTATGGCACCGCTTTCTCTTTTCGTGATTTTCGTGATTCTAGTCGCCTGAAAGAAAACAAGTCAAATTGCGACTATCAAACAGGACAAATAGTGAATGTGTCCAATAAAGAATGAGATCAATTTCTAAAGAGGCCAAATAAGAAAAAAAAACGAACTTAGAATAAGACCAAAGACGATAGCACGAATAACGAATGAGACTAAAAAAGAGATAGACTAACACCGATCATGACCAAAAAATATAAAGACTAATAACGGAATGACCCGGAATAAGAAAAAGACAAACAACGAATATGACCAAAGACGACAAAGACTTCCACCGAAAGTGACGAATGAAGAATGGATGACGAAAGCAGAATGAGACGAATTAAGAACTTGACAAAAAACGAATGGGACGACCCAAGACGATACCGATTATTTATTCCATATTTTTCATACGACAGTCGGCAGGTATTATGTCATAAGTTGTGTTGTCTTGTCTTGCTTGTCATGTCATGTCATGTCAGAGGCTCTACTTTGAAATCCGTAATTCGAACTTCGTCTATTGCTATCCCTTTTGCTCTCGACGCGTCACTAATTCGCAAGAAAGTGACGGGGCGATCCAAAGTTCGAATTACTGAGGCTCTACTTTGAAATCCGTAATTCGAACTTCGTCTATTGCTATCCCTTTTGCTCTCGACGTGTCACTAATTCGCAAGAAAGTGATGGGGCGATACGAAGTTCGAATTACTGATTTCAAAGTAGAGCCCCTGATTTCAAAGTAGAGCCCCAGCTTGTGTGACATATGGACACAAGGCAATTTTTCATTTTACGCAATCGTGCAAGCTGTCAACCTTAGTTTAAAAGTATATGTAATTAGTATATTTAAATTAAAATATAGTTCTGTAAAATTATCTTTATATATTTTTTATTAATTTCAATAATTAAGTACACTAAAACACTCAATACGTGAAGCAGACCATAGACCCGTTTCATGAAGCTACAAGTTACAAATTACAAGCGGAAGTCTCTTTCTAACTCATTTTGCTAGAAAGAGACTTCCGTTTGTAATTTGTAACTTGTAGGCTTGTAGCTTCGTGAAACGGGCTACAGGTTGGTAGAAATTGACTGTCTATGTAAGTTGGTTATAATCTGTGGACTCTGTGGTACGGTCGGCCTTATAAGAAGCTGTAGGTACACTTTAGTGTTTTGTCACTTTAACGTCATGTTTGAACGGCTGCACTAATCTGTCAAAGGCGTTAAAGCGACAAGGTACAAAAGTGTGCAGCTTCTTATAAGGCTGACTGTACTGTGGTTAGTATAGTGAGTGACTAAGTGCCGCACTCAGAGACGTCAATTAAATTTAATGCTTGTTTAGTGACGTGTTGTCTTATTCTATTGCTGTAGTAAAGAAAGTGACAGCATCCACTTTAATCAAGCATTAAATTAAATTGACGTCTCTGAGTGCGGCAGTTAGCAAGAAAGAAAAACTAGAGTGTAATATTTTTTGCAGGACACGTGCAGTCTTAATTTCAAGAATATGCCTGTACAAGCGCCGGCGCGCGCGCTCCCGGGACCTGCCGCGAAGTTTGTATGGAACTATGGTACATTTTTATAGTCGGAAACGTGGTAATTGGTTTTTAACACTTTAACTGCCAAGAGCTCTGATTTTCATACAAAATGGACTGGCCTAGCAGGTTGGCGGCAGTTAAAGTGGCTACTGTTTATAAGCAAATAAAAAAAATACAACTTTCATTGATTTTGGAAACAATGCCCACAAGGCAATAAATGGGGGGTAGAACTTTGTATGGGAGATTAATTATTTTTGAACTAAGCAACCACCAAGGGTGTCATTTTCTTAGATTACGGTGACGCAGATTTCAAAAATGATAACGAATTTGAAATTCAAAATGGTGGCCTTGATATTTTTTTAAAGTCGTCATGGGTATCATTTTCTTAGATTTTGGGGACGCAGATTTTGAAAATAACATCAAATTTGGAATTCAAGATGGCGGCAATGACTTTTTTTGAAAAAGTGTACATGGGTGTCATTTTCTTAGATTTTGGGGACGCAGATTTCGAAAATGATGTCAATTATAGGTAGAAATTCAAAACGGCGGCCATGATGTTTTTTTCTACATTTTTCATAGGTATCATTGCCATCGCCATCGTAATCGCCATTGCCATCGCCATCGTCATCGTCATCGTCATCATTATCATCATCATATCATGTCTTTTACACTTTTGGTCAAAAACATTCAGTCTTTTTTCAGTGGTTACCCTCTGCTACACCCTAACCGGCATATCATGTGCGTTGCCGCCCGCCCCCCCACCGTGGTATAGGTTAGAAATAGCAAGAGTCCAGGGCAGGATTATTCATTAAAAGTCTTGAATTAATTTAAATTATAAAATAAGGCACCTGGAAACAATACAAAAGGGGAACTTAGAGAATATATATATAAATTCAAGAAAAAATCGATGGGAACCGCTGATCAGTGTTTACATACATAACCGAACTTATTATGTTAGTGTTGTATTTTATATAGTAAAATGTTAAAAAGTTATACAGTTGTTTAATTTATCTCTGTATTTAGTGTACTGGTATTGGTAATTGAATTAAATAAAAATACAACAAAATGTTTATTGTATATTATAAATATTCTGTTTTATTAACATATAGGTACCTATGCATTGACGCCCTCCCATTCATTCATATTCATATTCAATTTCATTGTTGCTTAAATAGAAAAGAGACACAAATCAAAATGTGTTTGTTGCATTTAAATTCGGAATGCTATTTATTTTAAGTTTGAAATTAAATTATGTTTATTTTTAATTTGTGGCGCTTTTGTATACAGGGTGGAAAGTTGAGAAGGGGCAGTAAGGGCAGCTACTAGATCCCTTGCTGCTACGCGAAAATGCTTTTAGGAGATATTTACTAACTTTTTAAGTAATGAAAATCAACATTCACAGATTTTTGATAAAATGTAGTATAGTCAGCGAGAAAATCGTCAGATTTGAGTATTTTTTTTTTAATGCCAATCGGTCCCATTTCTATCAAGGATTAAAACACTCTTAAAACACTCACTACTCGGCCTAGGTTGGATGTTGCTTTAATAAATAATGAAGTAAGAGACTAAGACTATAGGGAAAATATTCTTGTTAATGATGATTTATTATATAAAGGTATATGTAAAAATTAACAATTCTTTAAAACTTTAGGATGGGAAATGGAAAAGACAATATGTTATTTATTATTATTTTAAGAATGTTTTATCCTACCCAAGTATTCATAGTTACTACTGGTTGTGACTGCAGCAATGAGAATAATTGCTGGACCCTTATTCTCGTGACTTCGAGATGATTTTTCATGCGATATGCACTGTCAACTGCGTACATTTTTTTGACATATCTCGCATGAAAAATCATCTCAAACCCACGAGAATTGGGTCCCTGCAGTCACAACCAGTAACTT
Source organism: Acleris cristana (assembly GCA_948252455.1). Taxonomy (NCBI): domain Eukaryota; kingdom Metazoa; phylum Arthropoda; class Insecta; order Lepidoptera; family Tortricidae; genus Acleris; species Acleris cristana. The sequence continues at coordinate 31,584,140 of OX411771.1, forward strand.
TGAATACTTGTGTAGGATAAAACATTCTTAAAACACAATACCTTACCATTTAAGTAATTGTGATTGGTGAATTAAATCCAAGATAAGGGAGAATGATATTTATAACAATTGGGTACCTAAGTAAAGTTTTTTGAAGGGGTGTATATTTTTTTTTTCTGATAGTGTTTGGTCTATAAACCAATAATCTACAGTTATTTTATTTTTAAACATTATAGTTCTTCTAAAATACCTTTTTTTAAGTCCGTTATGACAGTTCTCTGAGCGTTACGGAACTACAGAGGCTCTACTTTGAAATCCGTAATTGGAACTTCGTCTATTGCTATCCCTTTTGCTCTCGACGCGTCACCAATTCCCAAGAAAGTGACGGGGCGATCCGAAGTTGGAATTACTGATTTCAAAGTAGAGCCCCAGTGCCCGGCCGTTGGGAAGTCAATCCTGACACAGCTGTCATTTCAGTACAATTTATAACCTATTCTTGGGTTTGAGGTTATAAATTGTACTGAAATGACAGCTGTCAGGATTGACTTCCCAACGGCCGGGCACTATATACGCGTTACCTTAGCCTAAATGATAATAAAAAAAAAACCGTATTATGACAGTACTTTGTCTGTCTGTTGTCAAAATTGTCAAACGAATAAAATAAATAAATAATGGTTTCGGTTTCGTTTGTTTACCTCCGTGTTATTAACCAATTATTTCCTTGAATTTTACGATGATTTCTGCTCAGACCCTTGGATTTGGATATTACCGCATTTCTCGACAACCACCGCAACGCTTTTTTGGACTTGAATTGGAACTACTCTTGACGGCGTATTTTGGCTGACGATTCTTACTATCCCTGACGACCTCTGCATTAGTTTTTGGACTACGATACAAGTTGTTTGCATCATCTTCATCCTTATATAATGGATACATCAAATATAAGTCCTGCAAACGCTGCTTATGATAGAGTATATTACAAGGATGAAGGAAGATGTTTCGTACCGTCGTGTAAAAAATTTAGAAGAGACCATCCCAATGCCACTTATTCTTGTCCATACCAAAAGCTCTAAAAGCCTAATAAGTGCCTAACCATGGAAAGGAATTGCCCAAAACGACTCTTGTATGTCTGTGAAGAGCATGTCAATGTGATTCAGCAAGTCAGTATGAATTTCAAAAAGTACATAAGGCAGCCAGGATAAAATCCATAGTAAGCACAGCTAATATTAAAGCAGTATCTTTAACCAAATTTTCTTTCATCAAGTGGCTTTGCGACACCAACAATGTTTGAGCCCTCGAGCCCTTCAACCTCAACATCATCAAGCAACAAGGAATATGTGTCTGCAAAGCACAGACATTTTTCTGGACAGCAGCACATAATGAGCCTTATAAAAGAAAAACCCAATATGTATATTGAAGTGCCGAAACAGTATTATTGGGTTATAGATTTTTTGGCAAAGCAACTATGTTTAAAATAAAACAATATGATACTCTACAAAGAAGACCCAGTTTAACTTGAGCAAAGTTACCGTTCAAAAAATATTAAGAGTACGCCGCATCTGGAAAAATACTTGAAAAATATTATTTTTTAACTGCCAGAACCTATAGAAATAAAAAAGACGTTACCTCCAGTATTTAAGGCCAGATATGCAAATGTCCAATGTATTATCGATTGTTTTGAAATTCAAATAGAGACCCCTTCAGACCCTGTAACTCAAGCCAGGACATGGTGACAATACAAGTACTGTAACACATTAAAATATCTTATAGCTTGCTGCCCAAACAGTTTTATCTGTTTTATTTCAAAAGGCTATGGAGTAAGGATATTAGACAAAGCCATTACAGAATGTAGTGGCTTTGTTGATATTGTTCCTCCAGGGGCTGTGGTATTAGCCGATCGAGGCTTCAACGGGATAGAGATTCTTCTTAAAGACAAACATGTAAAACTCCTTCACCCTCCGAGTGTATCATCAACTGAAACGCCAACATAAAAAGAAGTCATTCAAAGCAAAATCATCTCAAGTCTAAGGATACATGTGGAGCGCGTGATATGGAGGGTGAGGGAGTTCACTTTCCTGAAACCTCACTCAGTAATTAATCACATTTATACAAGATACATTGATGAGAGTTTGACCATTGCCTGTGCTCTAGCAAATTTACAGGGTAATATAATAAAAATACAGTTGATATTTAAAAACTTTGTTTTATTTTATTAAAGCACTTCATAACATTAACACTTCTGGCTTTGATTAAAATGGGTTCACTAAGGGCCGCTTGCTAGAAGCAAAAGGATAACCTGGTTTTAGATTTCAATCTAGATTTGACATAATTATAGTTCCATACTTAGTTTAACTAAAACTAGATATTTCCTGCTGGAACAAGTGGCCCTAAGTTAAGAAAGAATGCAGTAGTATAGCTTTTTCAAACCACACACGACACGGCGCCCCGTACGCCACTTAAAGGTTCGACCCCACCGCTGCTTAAAATACGGCTACGGTACGGAATCGCAGTGACGCATCGTATCCGTACCGTTTTTATCGCATGCCCTCCACACCGCTGCTTTAAAATAAGGTGTCGTTGTGTAAACCACCGTCATGTTCATATTAGGTAAATTTCTGGAATCAGCTTGCACGAACTCGTTTGACGCACTCATTATATCGCCTGGTGTCAGGGCAAAAAAAGTGTAATCCAAAGGCAGAGCAGGGGTCGTCAGGGATAGTAAGAATCGTCAGCCAAAATACGCGCGGGAATCGTCGTCAAGAGTAGATCCAATCCAAGTCCAAAAAAGCGTGGCGGTGGTCGTCGAGAAATGCGATAATATCCAAATTCAAGGGTCTGAGCAGAAGTCGTCGTAAAATTCAAGGAAACAATTAGTAAATAACACGGAGGTAAACAAACGAAAGCCAAACCATTATTAGTTTGTCAATTTTGACAACAGACAACTCAGACAAGGTACTGTCATAATACGTCTTTTTTTTAAATTATCATTTAGGCTAAGGTAACGCGTATAGTTCCGTAACGCTCAGAGAACTGTTATAACGGACTTAAAAAAAAGGTATTTTAGAAGAACTATAATGATTAAAAATAAAATAACTGTAGATTATTGGTTTATAGACCAAACACTATCAGAAAAAATATAATATACACCCCTTCAAAAAGCTTTACTTACCCAATTCAAGGAACTTAGGTACTTTTACAAAAATATTTCATAAAATATTTAGCAGAAGCTATTTTTTAAGTTGTTTAAAAAAACCTCAGAAATCTATGTTACCTGTTAGACTGTCATGTTAAAAATGTTTTTATACCAGAGGCCCGTTTCACGAAGCTACAAGTTACAAATTACAAGCGGTAGTCTCTTTCTAACTCCTTTTGCGAGAAGGAGAGTTCCGCTTGTAATTTGTTACTTGTAGCTTCATGAAACGGGCCTCAGACCTAACAGAGATTTAAACTCCGTAAGTATGTTCAGGGATATTATTAGCAAGAGGATTTCGTCTTAGGCAATCATAGAAGATAAATATCTTCTACCGATCTCTCATCAAAACCACATTCGCAGTTGTCCTTAATCCGTATATTCACCAATTCCACCCCCGTTCACGTATAATAAACTTCAAGGATACAATATAAATACAATTCCAAGGATAATAAACTTGTCCGCCAAACTCCAGCTATTCTGCACGTCACTCGAGACTTGAATTCGGAGTTCTAGTATAGGGTACAGAACCCTCCTACTTCTGCTTGCTTCTGCCCGATGGCTCAATTTTGCCAAGTAAAAGTAGCTATTGTATACAGAACGTCAATGGACTGCGTCGGAGTCCGACGGTCGGACCCAGAATTAAGTGCCGTAGTACTTCATGGAGAGCATATGGTATCTTTAATTTGGCGCGCCGCGTCTCCGTCTCGCATGAAATGTAATGTAAACAAAACAAACAAATCGTAAAACCGAACTCATAACATAAAAAACTTCACTACTGTCAAGACATAACAGACTATGTGATCTGGCAATTTTTGCAATATACCTATACCTACCTATAACAAACAAAATGAAGTATAATATAAATGCATAAGCTTAATTATTTTTAAGTATAATATGTATCCTTTTACTTAGTTAATTATACAAATTGGTATGAAAAAATATAAACAATTTATTTTATACCATTCCGACATCAAGCAATTGTGAACCAGCTTTAAGAAATTCAATAAACTTCTCTGTATAACCTGTGTTATCTGTGGCTTTATCACGTTCGCAACGCGTTCGCCTTATCTGACGTTAGTAGAGAATACCGTGATAAAGTTGAGGTGGTCGAACAGACGGACGTATAAGGCTGCCTAATTGAGAATACACGCGCTAAATGTGTTTTGTTCGCTTTGACGGGACTACTTAAATTCGACGCTTGAACATTCACTCCTGCGTTCGCTCACCGTCGCTGTTGAAAGAATCACTACCCTGTAATTGGTACACAAACAGAACTTTTTTCTTTATACCTATCTTTCGTATTTGTATTTGTTTGTGCAACTGTTGGTCTGTCTAATTCAATCAGTTAGATTTCTCTTTCTTAGGTAGGTACAGTCAAGTTCATAAATTATGTATACACTTTAGTACCTTGTCTGTTTATTGTCATGTTTAAACTGCCATACCTATATAAATTGTCACAACGATTAAAGTGACAAGGTACTAAAGTGTATACTTACATATTTATGAACTCGACTGTACGTATGACAGACGTACTGAAATAATAAACTACCTATTTTAGGTAATAGGTAATTAACATTTTGCAAGAAGTAACGTCGAGAAAAATGTTGAACATAACGTGAACGTCTTGGAAACTTAGCTAACTTATCTGCTAGGTATTTTCTGTTTAACATTTTTTGGCGTTTACAATACAAACATGCGACACGCGACGACATAAATACCTAATAAACGAGAGGCAAAGAGAAATGCTGCCATTTCGAGTAGCCATATCAAACAAAAACCGGAATTAGGTACTTTGGCAGCGTACGGCGGCGCGCGTCAAGACGAGCGCACGCATGACACTGAACTGATTAGCATCCTGGAGGCGGCCGCAAATTTTGTAGGCACTAAGCGCGGAGTGTCACCCGCCTGGTACAGGGTAGTGTCGGAGAAGGGCGGTAACCAAAAAAAAAAAAGAGTAAAATCAGTTAGTGAATATTTATAATGTAAATACTTAATGTGTTTACACGTACGTTATTTTTTGTACGTACTGTGTATATTTTTCGTTTAAATATTAACACATAACCGTATAAACATAAAAGAATTTTGTATTAAAACACCATTATAAAAGCATAAAACAAAGTCTAAAGTCAATATAATTATACTCAGGGTAATAAAAGTATATTTAAATAAATGTTAAATTATTATTACTTTACTTTTCTACTTTATTATGCATTAAAAGAATTGCTCAACCCAAAAAATAAATGATTTAGAACGTGCATATTTTGCTCTCCTCCCGAAGGACACGTTTAGGGTGCGCCAGGGGCGCGTAACCCACGGTCCACCATTTTGTTTAATTTCATTCCATCTCGGAGTGAGCTTGCGATCGGTCGAGTTTTGGAAGCGCTCTTAGTGGTTACTGTTTTTCGTTATCAGTTTTGTTTTGTTTTTGTTTGCTGTTATTGTTATTGCTTTTGTTTTCATTGTTAATATTTGTTGTTGTGGTGAAGTGGTAGAAGAATGGAATCGGAGGCTGGACCATCTACTGGTGGACCTAATAAACGCCGCCGTCGTCGACCCATATTGCTACCGTAAAACGGGGTAAATAGGAACTAAGGGGTAAATAGGAACACAACCTAAAATGAAGCATAACTTGTTACAAATAAGAACAAGTATCAAATGAAAATAACGTTACGTTCTATTGGAAATTATTTCAGTCTTTTAAATAGTAGCATATGCTTCTTTTTAGGTTGTGTCCCTATTTACCCCTTAGTTCCTATTTACCCCGTTTTACGGTACCACAAACCAGTTCAGGAGCAATACCTTTCACATCACCGCCAGCAAAAAGACCGAAGTCAATTATATCCAGCGGTGAACGGCTAATAATTATCAATCTTTTCAAGTATATCCAAAACAATACTGAACTTCCAAAAGATCCTGCAAGCAGTAAATGAAAACGAATCTTTGCCTACTTTCAGTATGGCGACGCATAATTAAACATTTGAAGTTTAAATATATGAAGCGCACTCGCAAAAGTATTTTAATCGACAGAGGGGACATTGCTCTATGGCGCATCAAATATTTACAACAAATAACACGATTTAGAGAAGAGAACCGACGAATTTTTTATACTGACGAAACTTGGGTAAACGCAGGTAATTCTATTTTTTTTATAATATGCTAGTTCTTGATAGCTATTTAAAAATAAATATTTTTTGAGACATTATTACTATAAAAATCATAAGATTTTTTCTTTTGAGCAGTTAGTTCAGTATTATGACGACGCGTTAGCGTAGTTGGGACACTAGTGACCCTGCTTACTAAGCTTGCAGTACCGGGTTCAATTCCCAATAAAGGCAAATATTCGTGTAATGAGCGCGGGTAAGTATTGGTTCTGTTCTGTGTCATGGATGTTTTCTATGTAAATGTATTTCTCTATTTTATTTTTTATTTTATTTTATTTCAAAAAATTTACACAGTATAACAGTAACAGGTACTAAGGCACTGTGAAATACAAAATATTATATGAGTTCACACTTCCCAGCAGAATAACAGATTTTTAATCTACACATTTATCTGGGGGCACGGCAGTGCTCCCGCCAAGACGAGCCAAGCGAACGAAGCGCAAGGGGCACTACCTACCTTTTCTCGAAGCGGTTCGTCGTTTTTTTGAACCTTCATAACTTGGGTTTGGATTATACGAGACAAACAAAATTCTCGGGATATGAATTCAATAGTAGACTTATTAAACATATAAAATTTCAATTGCATAGCTCTTATACTTTAGATTTTATTGATATCTAAAAACCCCCGATTTCGTCACTGACTCACTGATGGTCATCAAAATTGTTAGGGTACTTCCTGAAGTCCTAGAAAGCTAAAATTTGGTATGTAGGCTAGTATTAGTACACAAACCACATAAAAATTCTAAAACTTGGAACTTTTACCCCCCAACCTCTTAAACTACGGGATCGAAGTTTGTATGAGACTTGACTAGGGGTCTGACTTATTATATATAAGTAGCATAGAAGCCGGGCTATAAAATGAACTTTGCACCAGCTATATTTCTTAATCTTAATCTGTTGCTTTACACTAATTATTTGTTTGAGTCTATGGATGCGAGGGAGCAAGTAGACGTAATTTTTACTGATTTCCGGAAGGCATTCGATAAGGTGGACCACCTGCTTCTACTTAAGAAATTAGCGTTCAATGGTATTCGTGGAAACCTCCTTCGCTGGTTTATTTCTTACTTAACTAACAGAACCCAAATAATAGTAGTCAATGGTCATAAGTCTACGGAAACCGAGGTCACATCTGGTGTAATTCAGGGCTCAATATTGGGTCCACTGCTGTACATTATTTTTATTAATGATATCAAGCATTGTTTTCCGAACTGTAATTTTGTGATGTATGCGGATGATCTCAATATGTATAAAACTATAAAAACTGTTGATGATTGCAATATGTTTCAACGAGATTTGGATTTGTTTTATAACTACTGTCAACTCAACAAACTGCAACTTGCTGTAGACAAATGTATGCAACTAACATTTACAAAGAACCGAAAAAATATTGTCAAATATGATTATAGCATTGGTAACGGCACTATAAACAAGGTCAACAGCTGTCGTTTGATGAAAAGTTGCATTTCAATGACCATATTGATAACATTATCTCCAAAGCTATGCGAATGTTGGGATTTGTAATACGATCAGCAAAGCCTTTTAAAACTGCTAAGTCATATTTACTGCTCTATAAGGCTCTTGTAAGACCAATCCTTGAGTATGCTTCGGTGATTTGGAACCCTAAGTATAGTAAATATACCAAGGCCATTGAAATGGTACAAAAAAGGTTCCTGAGGTCTATGCATCGGAGATTAACGGGTAAAAAAATATCATACATCGATCTCCTCAAAAAGTACCATTTGCCCTCTCTTGAAGATCGACGTAAAATGACCGATGCAACCACCCTATTTGATATCTGTAGAGGCAACTATAAAAGCTCCGAACTTCTTGGCCAACTCCGCTTTAGAGTCCCTACTCGCAGTGCGCGCTCCCTGCAGTCCCGGGCCTCGTTCGCCGTGCCGCTCTCCTCCACCCACGCCGGGGATCGCGCACCCTTGCACCGTATTTGCGATGCATATAATAAGTCCTGGATTTCGGTCGAGATATTTAATGTCACCAAACAGCAATTTAAAAAGAAAATACGGGATTTGGCTACTAATAATGTTTAATAATGTGTATACAATTTACAATGGACGATATCAACTCACTAGACTGTGTTTCTAGTCTAGTAGGTACTTATTTTGCACTTTGTCATTCTTGTTATTTAGATAAATAAGTTAAGTGTAGTATAATGAATTTCTTTGTATGTTTCAGTGAGAGCTGTTAAGGAAATAAGTGAATGTTTATAATATGAATCAGAAACCTTATTTCCTGTTCACTTATTTCGGTTTGCTTTCCAAATAAATAAAATAAGTGATCTAGGAATCAATTCCGTCGACTGTATATAAGAGAAAATAAAGCAAAGAGTAAGAATGTTTTTTTTCTTAATTGGCATTTTCACAAGGTTACGTCAAATTTGAATGGATCTCGCAGTGGCGTAGCGTGGGTTTTCGCCGCCCGGGGCCGACCAGAAATTCGCCGCCCCCTATTTTTATCCGACTTCGAAAAAACCAGGAGGTTCTCAATTCTTCGGGATATTGTTTATGTATATTCCCCGATATTATAATAAGTGGCCCCCCCAGCCCCCCCACGCTACGCCACTGGGATCTCGATATGTCCGCAAACGTGTGTACGTATTTATCTAAACACTTTTTACAGAATAGTAATGTACAAAGGCGAACTTTAAGGGATCTCTTCCAGCTAACCTTTGAGTGATTGAGGAAAACTACCCCTATTTCATTTTCTCTTACGTAATGCACGATCTACAGTACAACCATTTTTTGAATAGCGATCGACAATCTTCGTTTTTCTATGACACACGAGTGACAAATAAACTGTCAGTTGCGAGTGCAAGTGTGATAGCGATAGTCAGCCGAAAGTTATTAAGAAGCTGGGAATACTGTAGAATAGTTGGTGCAAAGTTCATTTTATAGTCCGGCTTCTAAGCTATTCTTATTCTATGGGTTTCTATCTTACAAGTTGCATGACAGATGTGAACGATTTATTTCATTAGGTAAGAATCCTAGCAACACCGGATAAAAAGACGTTTGACGTTGTTCTGCGATAACTGTTATGTGAAGTGTATCTCGGATAAAAGATATTATGCAAGATGAAGCGAACACAAATAAGCAACTTACAAAAAGAAGTGAAATCCCACCAAAAACATTTTCATGTAAAATGTTGCCAAGACGACCGTATCGCTCGCACTGTCAAAAAGTTATCAGATGTCATGTAGAGCCAAGCTTCTAACTCTACACACCCTTACTCTACAAGCTCTAACTTCACAAACTCTACACCTTAGTCAAAATATGTGGCTTGGCCGTTTCGTTACTACTAGAACTATTGTTTAACAGAAAAGCCCATGCGGTTGGTTTGCTAGTATGATTTACAGTTGTGATTTTTGTTTAAAATGGGTAGTTGAATAGTTGGTCTTGAGTCTCCAATAAACTTCACGATCAAAAGTATAACCAATTTTTAAGAAAATAATTCGTTCTTGAACTATTGCTCTGTTAACCCATCTTTAACTCCGACTTTCGGGCCTTATTTAAACTTATTTCATTAAGTGCTCTGGGTTATGATAAATCTTCTGCATACATTTTATTACATTAAAATTACAGGATCATTTAAAATTTGTTTAATTACGTCACCAAGTGTGAAATTAACCATTATCCCTTAAGTAAAAACTTTCAAAGGAATAGACAGCAGGCAAAATCAGCAGAAGACAATATAAAAGAAAGAGAAAGTACAGCAGCAATCCTATGACAATCTTCAAATTCCATCATCAGATCAGTTCTTAGACATTATAATACTGCCTTGTTACCGGGATTACAAGTACTTTCTAGCTTAATTTCGACTAATAACAAAAACTGACTACAAGTAAAATTTAAAGACTAACTTTTACAGTTAAGTAAAAGCTTTTATTTACGACTTAAATTAATAGAGATACGGTACGAGTATCTATCAGTTCGCCTTTGTACTTATTTTTATATTAATTGTATTGTTCTGTTTTTTTTCTTTTGTACAATAAAGTGTTTACATACATACATACATATCGCTAACCATACAATACATGGGGGAGAAATCGATAGGTTTTGACGTCCTCTATCTACCTGCTCCGTTTGATCCACTCCTTCTGTCACAAGTGTTGTCTCTCAAATGTCTCTGAGTCCGGCGGTAAGTCATTAAAATATTTCAGGTTTTAAAGTCGACGATGGAACGAACGTGGCTCAGATATGGAAGTTGGCTTTGCTATAAAGATGGTACAGGTACCTATTTGGAATACCCTATTTGAAATACTTGCATCATCTCGGTAAGTTTCCTTCGAGCTCAAGTTAATCTCTAGATAGAATGTTGTTTTTGAAAACACTGTGTTTTGTAATAAAACACAGTGTTTTCTGTTGAACTAATCAAAGCTTTCATTAAATTTCATCACTAACCTTTTCCCTGACATATGCTGTTTCAAATCATCTGTTTTACTTATTTTGGATTAGATTTTAAATATGATCAATATCACAATACGGAGAGTTTATTTCAAATCTCTTTTTAGAAAAGTATAATATAACCCACTCTCCATTGGTGATTCCTCTTTGTCCATTGCTTACTGTTATGTTATCCATAATTTTTTCCTTTATTTTCTCTTTTCAATTTTTCTAGGTGACTACTAGGAATTAATTAACCGATCTACTTTATTGATATCCAAATAACTATACTTAGCTCTTTCAAATTGTTCACATAATATCTAATTTCTAAACTGACAATTTAATGTCAAATTTTACAAACCACTTAACAATAGACCCACTCTATTGTTAAGAGGTTTGTAAAATTTGTTTTAACAGCTGTCAAAATGTAACGGTCGATTAACAATGATTAACATTTAACATTAGACTTGAAAGTGATTCTCAAAGTCATAGACAGTAGGCAAAATCAGCAGAAGACGATATAACGGATATTAAACAATTTTATTAAACAAAACACATAATGGGGCCCTACAGTAAACTATTAATATGTCCCCATAAGTCAAACGATCTGATAACCGTCCTTTTCCCTGCACAGTCTTCACCTGTTTATCAAGAATAATCTAACAAGATCAAACTTATTAATGACTCGACGTTAAGTACAGCAGCAATCCTATGACCATCTTCAAATTCCATTATCAGATCAGTTCTTAGTCATTATTATACTGCCTTGTTACCGGGTTTACATACCTACTAACTTAATTTCGACTCATTCTAATAACAGAAACTGTCTCCAGGTAAAATTACAAGACTTTAACTAAACAAATATGTAAAGTTAAACCTTTTACGACTTAAAGTAATTTTGACTGATTAATACACTGATGTCATTTTGAGTAATTAATACACTTTGACTTTGACTTAGGTAGTTGCAATCAAAAGTTTTCAGTTAAGGCGGTTCGTTAATGTCTCTCTTGTGGTTCTTAATTTAGTTTTTTACATTTTCCTGTAAACCAAACACAATACATTTTGTACAGGAGGTTTATCATTACTTAGCGCAGTTTTTAGAATAATTTCCAGAAATAATGTTTTGAGAATTTTGTTCACTAACCAGCCTCGAAAGTTCGAGTTAAAGTTAATTCGACGAAAAAATCCAATTTTTATGATCACGTTTTTAATTGGATACTCAAGACCAACTATTCCACTACCTACAAAACAAAAATCTTAGCTGTAAATTTAATTGTTTAGATTAAATTAGCAAAGATAGGTGGTAGGTGGCTGCTGTCTGGGTGTTAGTCAAATTTTACGAAAACTTAAATAACTTAGGAACAGTAGAAAATCGCAGATGAACATACATGGGGGTGAAATCGATAGGTCTTGACGTCCTCTATCGACCTGCTTCGTTTGATCCACTCCTTCTGTTACAAGTGTTGTCTCTCAAATGTGTCTTGAGTCCGGCGGTAAGTCAGTTAAAAATACGAGTTTGGACCAGATTTTAAATACGATCGATATCACAATACAGAGAGATTATTTCAAATCTAATTAAAGAAAAGTATAAAATTTAATGACCCACTCTCCATTGGTGATTCCTCTTTGTCCATTGCTTACTGTTACTTACTCAAATACGATGACATAGAGACAATCATTCTTTTGCAATTATTTTAGAAGCAGAACTTTGCTGGGGGACTGCCCAGTCTGGGACGAGGTCCACAATCTTTGAAGGTACCTACTCAAAATCGTATAGCACCGATTTGGGCGGAAAGAGCGAGCCCGGGATCTTAGGCAAACTTAAATTGCTAATAATTTGGTCATCTTTCTTAAATCATTTACCATCATTAAAGAGCTTGAGTTACATCTCGGTTTCTAGCGTGGGTTCCTTAATTTCTATCCGAAATACGAGATCACTTGGCCAATTTCAATCCGTTTCACTAAAAACTAGATCAACTTTACAACCCAACCCGTTGAACCTACCCCGAAGTGCTATTATCTGAAAACCTTTTGAAACTTGATCCAGTTTTTAGTGAAACGAATCTGCCAACTTTTCTTCAGTTTGCAGGGGGAAAAAAAATGCCGTCCACCTTAAATAAATACAATTGTACATACGGTCAAACGGGATTTCTAGGCCACATTGTCAAAGTTACTTACATACTATCAATAAAATCGTAAGAATTTTTTGCAATGGACTTACAGCGACACCTAGAAATCCATTTGTTGTATAGGTTTATTTTTAAACAAAGCATTTAGCAATTTCATAGCATTAAACATGAAGACGATAGTTAATAAGCAGTAACTAATGTCTGCCCTATCGTGGAAGTGAGATGTCGACCGGGTATGTATGTGTATGTATGTGAGCAAAAATAGTAGTTCTTGAACTACCACGACGCGACTACCAAGAGACTGATTTTAATAAAATAAAGAAATCATATGATTCGTGGATAACCTGCAACCATTATGGGCTAATAAGACTATTTTCTCTAGCTCAGTGAAGTAAAAAGTGTCCTAGAATGGAGATTTTCTACTCACGTACTATAAACCGCTAACATTGATATCGTTAATGGTATCAGAATACCACCTAAAACGTACCTAACCGAAAAACAATTCTATAATGAGCGTTGCCATGGTAATAACAGTTCTATAATAATTATTACAGCATTGTTATTACCATGGTTACGGTCATTCCGGATATCGGTCTTGGCGTTTAGTGAACACTTGACATCTTAATTTGTATCATAAACCGTTTAAAATATTTTAATACCGATTAAAATTTCGTATATTAAGAACAAAAATAATTTACTGTCGCACTCAGAGACGTCAATTAAATTTAATGCTAGATTAAAGTTGCTGCTGTCACTTTCTTTGCTATAGCAATAGAATAAGACAACACGTCACTTAACAAGCATTACATTTAATTGACGTCTCTGAATGCGGCAGTTAGAGACTTATTATGTGTTTAAAATTACATTTTTATTAAATTACTAAAACTAGATGGTTAATATCCATCGATTTGTTATTTGGTTAGTATGGTTCAATATGGATATCAACAAAATGGCGCTGGCGTTTCGTTTGGCATTCCAACTTTTATGATAAATTGTCAGAAGTGTTTAAGTAACTATTAAATTTTGCATGAAATTTGTTAAGTAATATTTAACAATAAAATTCACAAACCATTAACGCCAATCGGAATAATGAAAATGACTTTGCTGATATTTTTTTTCAGAATAGTCAAAGAAAGAATACGAGAAAAGTTAGCGATTAATTATTATTGTCATTGTATAATTTTAAGCTTGTAGAGAAAGTTACGTATGCAACGCTACATAATTAGCTCTTAAGGTAATCGTGGCTGAAAACGCTTAATTATGTACCAGTTACATAAATAACTATTTTGTGAAATAAGAGGACGGGATTACGCAAAACGGATAGTCGTAAAATAAAGATTTAAAAAAACCGGCTGATTTGGTCTTCGAGTTAATAATTGCACAAATTTAATTAATTGCAGATTCAGTGGAAACTCAAGCGGAACACATAGTTATTATGTTTTTAAATTAAATTATAAAACAACAAAATTTAATGAGTTATCATTATTATTACTTTTTTAGTCACTTGTCGAAGAGTAAGGAACACGCAGCGTCGTCGTCGGTAGGCTTCGAACAAGTTGAACCGACATGCATAATATGGTAGCGGGAAACCGATGTATGAGTATGCACGGGACCGGTCCCTGTGGCAAACCTTGGGGGAGGCCTAGGTATGTCCAGCAGTGGACGTCTTTAAGTTGAAATAATGAGTCGCTTGTTTATTTATTGAGTCTATTGCACAAAAATAAAAAACTGAATACAAAAGATTACCCCAACGCCTTGTTATCGAGGTAAGTAACTTCACATCAACACAACGTAACTTCAAACTGACGAGTTATATCGACAATGTGCTTCTTTTTAACTTTGATTTTTACAGATCTAATCTATGAATGAATTAATAAAAATGTTTTGTGGGACCAAGTTAAGTATTTAAACAGTTTTAACTCATCCTTTAAAATTCTAAACAAACGTATTTGCGTTGAACTTTTGACCGTTAATTACGACGAGAACCTGCAATTGCATATTCGGTAATTTCGGCGTCATTTATTTTCCTCGTGATATAACATAACTTTTTATGATTTTTTTAAAATATTTAAATCATATTTTTTTTGTTTCGGTTAAATTGTATTCTAAGAAACTAAACTTGGTAGGTTATCTTGTAGACCAAATATTAAGTTGAAGCACGACATCCTTAGGACACCATGAAGGTCTTTATGAATACCTATACCGTTTACCGTTTGAGAAACCGGCCAACTACTAGTTGAATTCGCACACGAACGGTTCCGTATCAATCTTGTACGCGGGCCCCCTTTTATTATTTGTTGGTTTTTAATCGGCAATGGTCACTTTTTGAAAACTTCAACTGTCTTGAATTATTGTCCATGAGATATAGCTTGCTTACAGACAGACGGTCTGACGGACGAACGGACGGAGGGACGGATGGACGGACGGACTGCGGCGGCGGCCTAGTAATAGAAGGGTGACGTTGGCTTAGTAATACCAAGTTAAATGGACCATTGCTGCTCCGGAGCCCTATTGCTAAGACAATTCTGATCATCCGTTTACTGTCCGCATCTTACTGGCTTTTTTTCGTACATAAGGAACCTGTCATTGTCCAGATTTCATTTAGTAGAAACATACCTACTTATTGGTTTAATATTTTTTTTAAATAATGAAATGGAGATCGTTGAAAGTTGTCAGTTTTAGATAACTTTTGTTCTAGGTCTATCCCAAAAACTAAACTTGTATAGCCTGTGTCAATTCAAATTGCCCAACCCTCAAATATTCATCAAGCATGTTTTTATACACAACCTCAAATATTCATCAAGCATGTTTTTATTTAGAATAACGTATAATTAATAGTTATTTAAGACCTTATTTGATGTTTAAAAGCACGTGATTATCGAGTAATAAGGGTAAATTGGTTCGTTTGGTTGTGTTTACATCTTTGCCAATTTGTAGTAATGGGATTGACTTGAAATGCATGCTTATGAGATCTCGATGACACCAATAATAATATGGTACAAGCTGCTATGGTGATGAAGACGGAAGGTGTTCATAGGAACTCCTCAATAGTTACAGTACCTACTCGTAGATCCATCGAGTTTGGATTGTTTAACTCGTGTTTTATTTTAATAACGAGTTTATCATCATTCGCATCAGTGTTAGGAAAACAGTCTGCAAGAAAAGAGCGTTACTTACTAAAAATTACATTTAAAAAATAACTTAATTTTGCTAATTTATTTAAATACACTTAGTTACACGACTGACCAAGAAAGAGGATAATGTTTTTTTTTAGTTTTGGTTTGTTTAGAGTGCTCGGGGTAAGTTGTGCAATTGATTCTATTTACTTATGGAGCGTTATCTTACGTATCCTACCAATTCTATTCATTATTTATTAATCCATCCATTCATATTAATATTATAAGTAAATGCGAAAGTTACTCTGTTAGGCTGAATTCACACCGAAATGGCAGCGGCCGGCAGCGACCGGCTCGGCAGAGAAATAGTTTAATGAAAAATAAACTGCGGGCCGATTATGGTCGTGTTTATCGACGTAGATAAGCGTAGATAAAACATCTGTCACGTTCTGACCAATAGTAAGTGCGAGAGTGACGGAAGCTTTATCCACCGTGATAAAGGCGACCATAATACGGGCCCTGGATGACACTTGTAGGTAGGTACTTATACTAATCAGTTTAAGAATAGTAAAATCATTAAAAAAAAATCATTTACCGCATTAAAAAGCTACGTGTAATTGGCATACATATCAACGAATAAAATTAATAAAAACGTGCAAAAATCTCTTGTCAAAGTTAATTACCTACCTTTGGGGGAAGCCACGTACGTACTCATCAATGTGTCATTTGTGCGCGCCTAGTTTTTCCGAGGACAAGACTGACAGTGATTTAGTGAAACTGGTGACGAAACACCTAGAGCCAGAGCGGCCGGAGATCGCCGAGGGCCAATTGTTCAGGGGTGTTATTCTCTTAGGCAGCCTTAGTCGCCAGGGTGACTAGTTCCGCTCTAAGGGACACAAGTTAACCCTAACCTAACCTACTAATAATACAACTGTTACGATTATTATTTTTTACTGCGGGGGGCTTCGCCTCGTCATGTTGGGCCATTGTGGATTAGGGCCTTTACATGAAGCTACAAAGCAATCGATCGATATCAGGTGTGCTGACATACTCGGTCACCGGTTTCTGCACAAAACTCTTATTTAAACTCTGCCTATGCCTTCATTTTAGATGCGCCCGGTGGACCGAGATAAGAACCATTCTACGAATGATTTCTGTAGTTATTGAAAATGTACCTACAGGATTAGTAAGCGTTTTCGAAAAGCATCCTGTCTGGCCACCCAGGTGACCGCCGTGTAATTTATTAACGATATTAATTTGAGTTCATAAATTTGACGAAAATTTAATGGACAAAAATAAAATAAGTGAAATAAAACCATTTTTGATTTTAAATCAGCATACAAATTAACAACAAAAAAGTTAAAAGTATTATGGTAGGTATGTTTGCAGTGGTGAACTAAGAGTTAAAGGCCAAACGTTTGATACGCAAGTAAATATTCTAGCGTTTCAACCGCTGTCATTGTTGTCTTTAAGATATTAACAAAAATAATGAAAAACACCAGACGCAGAGTAGTTTTCATTCCATTTAAAAGAATAAGAAAGTTGTTTATTTTATCTAGAATAATGTGCAAAGACAATAATTACGGCGGTTAAAACGCCGAAGAATCAACAACACGTACGTAGGGAAAAAAATATGATATTATCTGGGGTGTGTGTGATTCTCTTAAAGCGGCGATCGGTCGGACGAACGAGTGAATGTCGCAGCGTAGTCCCGTCCCGTTAGAGCGAACAAAACTAATTTTAGCGCGTGCATTCTCAATTAGGCAGCCTTCAGCGGTAGTCTAAACGGCTCAGATAATCGGCAGCATTGCAGGGGCCCGTTTCTCAAAAAGTATTAGTCTAATAATATTACCCCCTTACTAATAAACGTTGAGTAACGGTGGTACCTATAGCTGCTTATACAATGTTTTGTCCTTATCTGTCATTATTGAATAGCTATACCTATACCACCGTTACTCAACGTTTATTAGTACCTAAGGGGATTAGTGTTTTGTCTCAATTTGTAGTTTCAATTACGAGACAAAACGCTAATATTATAAGACTAATACGCTTTGAGAAATGGGCCCCAGGAGCTATCTACTTATGTACTTACTCAATGGTAGTAGACGGGTGCCAACCTCTTAACTTAACTACAGTCTCACAAATACAGTAATCTAATACTAATAAATTGGTCAAGGACAGTGGATGGATAGTGACAGTACAGTACCATTTTGTTATTCAATTATTTCTAGTGGATGCTAGCGGCAGTAATGGAAAATTCCATGCGCCCCGCCACCACTGCCAGCTTGCGAACAACATCCCTCCCGCTCGCACCCTAACAATTTGGCGATAGGGCCTAGAAACTAGTCTAAGTAGTCAGTGACGCGAGCGCACCGCGCCCGATAACGCCGGTATTTAGTCTCTTTAGACATCCCTCCTACCTAATCTGTGTTCGTATTTTTCTAACTAACTAAAAAGTATCTTCGGTGCAAGGCGCGTCGCGTGCGCATCGCCGGGGCGGCGGCGCAATATCGAATGTTTTCACAAACCGGGGGTGCCAGTGCATGGTGAGAATTCAATTTGAGTGTGGTGATAGTTTTCTACTTAAGTGCTTTAAACTACGTATCACGAAAGACTTGTTTTGTTGTGCGAATCAAAAAGTGAAGGACACTTCGAACAATTACTCAAGGTAACTTAAAACATAAGTGAATTTATTAGTGTGATTAGGTTGGTTTATCTGTTTTCTACTTTACAATCCTTTATCTTACATTTTTATTACCTACACTAATCGGTGTTTTTGACGGTCCCAAGCCCGAAAAGTACCTATGAAGGGAAAATTGGAATCTGATTTGCTCTGTAGCTATCTGATTGGTCCGTCGAGTTGTAAACCGAGTTGGTTAAGAGAACCACCTACCACTGAGCCTTTTTTCTAGGTAGGTAGGTAAGTACTTAGTAGTATTTATTTATCTACCGGTAACCGAATAAATCTAGTAAGCACTTACTTAGGTGTGGCGAACGTACATAGGTACCCACGAAGGGCTGGAATGTTATTCTTTTAAACCACTTAGGTACCTACTTTTCAATTCGCTATTGAATTATTCGCGGTATACTAACCTTACGGCAGAACATGAGTTCGAGTTAAGTTCGTAATTAGGTAGTGTAAGTAGGTACCTCACTCTTTGGCCGAGGTGTTACACGCACTAAAATGCTTCGACGGAACTAGGGACATGGGGTCGGCTGTTAATAACTCGTCAACGAATTAAAAACTGAACTGTTTAATGTCCGTTTCCCATATTTATACCGCGGCGGATAGATTTGATACCTACTTCAGGTCAAAATTTTACACATTTTGCACTTGGCAAATGCATACTTTTAAACCTGAAGTAGGTACCTAACCTTATTTTTCCGTGTGATTAGAATATTTGGAACACGGACAGCACCTCAGTCGGACCGTTCGCCGGCAGCGAGGCCGGCGGGTGCCGCGAGGGGCGGCCGCTCGGCGCGGCGGAGACCGGTTCCGCCGGGCAACCGGCGGGCACCTCCAGTATCACCTACAAATTGAGTCAATGCGTAGTGTGCGTACCTGCCTACCACCTACGTAATACGTTTCAAAACTTAAATGTTTTATTTCGTACCAACTGATCTCCTTTGCGAGTGTTTGTTTGTGATTCTGTTCTTTCGCGTGTGTTAGTGCGTCTGTGTGTGCGTGTGGTTCATTCAGTCTTGTGCTACAGAGCACAGCTAACCCGCTGAATTATCTTTGATTTAAGTAAGTAGGTAATTTTTGTGGAACTTACAATAAAAGCAACTTGGTTCTACGCATCTACTTACAAGAACACCGGTCAGTAACTTAAATTGGTACTTTCTGCTTTTTGACTACATGCAACCGTAGGGCACTTAGGTAGGTACTAAATACGTTAAAGAAGTTGACAGACGGTAATCACCTGGGTAATAGGTAAGTACCTAGGTACAGTCAAGGGAATTGATTCCTAAACCACTTTGGACTATGTAAAGTGACGTAATCATAATCAATCAAAACGTAAGAGACTTCTTATGATTTTATTTACAGTGTCACTTTGACATAGTCCAAAGTGGTCTAAGAAAACAATTTCTTTGACTGTACCTAGGCATACTTACCTACCTATTAAAAGTATTTTTTTTGCCAATAACTTTTAGCTTGTCAAACAGAGCTTGGATAATGGTTAGTGGTTGCCACATCGGTAAGATTGTAAACGTCAAACTCTTTTTTTATTTTAGTTAGGTGTTACTTATTAACTTTTTGGTTACTGTCATACATAAGGTCATAGCATAGGTACTTAAGTAGCTGTTAAGTTTTAGCATGAAGTACCTACCTTGGTTCAGTAGTTACATCACCACGGGCATGTTAAACACCAAAGTTATGACGCATCAACATGCCGATTACCCACCTCTTATCACCTAACAACTTAAAAAGAAAATAAGTACATTCATAAAAAAAAACTAAAGCATTGATGATAATTTATAAACTAGGTACCAAAACCCTACATGGAAACATGGAGTTTTTTTGTACGTTACCTATGTAGGTATGACGCGCGGCGCGCGAGACACGTGACCGCCGCGCGGGTTGACGACCGGCGCCGGCGACGAGGCCACGCCCCCTCCCTCATTGATACTTTGATACATCGTACTACGATTAACGGCACCATTACTGTGTTGATTCTTCATACATTGCGCGGCGAGTTTTGTTAGAAAAATAGAACTTTTTAACCTTACGTTTCCGGAAAAAAAATCCAGTGCATTTCAGTTCAGTATAATGGTCTGAAACTATAGTTTCAGTTTTCGGTGAGCCGTCGCTTACACCCTGTATAAGATCATTACATAATGAATTTTCAGAAAACAAACTTAGCAAATCTTTCATAGTTTTTCCATGAAATTTAAAAT
Source organism: Acleris cristana (assembly GCA_948252455.1). NCBI lineage: Eukaryota > Metazoa > Arthropoda > Insecta > Lepidoptera > Tortricidae > Acleris > Acleris cristana. The sequence continues at coordinate 31,605,014 of OX411771.1, forward strand.
ACAAATAAACTAAACAATATTCCCCACAAACAGAGGTAAAATGGTTTTGAAGTGGTTTATAGTTATAAGACCAGCGCTTGGTATTCCTTTTTAAAAATAACTTATGATAACCTGAAGGTTTCCGAGCAAAGGAGTCAAAGTATTCCCCTATACCATTAATGTCAATATGTATAGCAACCCAGTGGGAGCCCGGTTTCGAGTCTGGGTCCAAATTTCTTACAATAAAGACGGGAAGATTAACCCAAATAGGAATTTTGTTAGCAGCAAAAACGTTTAATTCAAACGAAGGGCTGATTTTTTTCATACAAAATTGAATTTCATTTGTATCCATTTTTAATAAAAAAATATGAATAATTTGATGATGTTGCCAACAATGGCTACAATGAAATAAACTAAATTGATTAAAACATTGTATTTATGTGTTTACTAACTTTTGTAATCTACAGATATATCACGATTTTTGTTTATTTCAATAACGTTATCAAATTCTGCATACACAATACAATTAATGGCGCAGGGTAGAGCAACATCAAAGCGAATTTCTAAGCGAACACTTCCATGCCTTACAAGATTCCAGTGTGAAGTTGAACTAGCAGACAAATCGGGGGTTAAATCAAAACATAACAAACAATAACCTGCTCCATAATCCGTTCTGCTTATATCATTACCTTCGTTGTGAAAATGAATACCAGTCCCGGAAAATAGAGTGTGATATGATGATGCTCTTAACCCAGAACCAGAACCAAATGACGGTTGTAATGTTTTAGAAGGAATTTCATGACCATCGACATATAAACTAAACGAATTCATATTATAGTGTTAAAAATTAAATGGATTCATTGCTAAATTGCCATTAAACCCTGAATTTGATACAAAACCAATAATACATCTTTTAGGAATTTGCCCGAGAAATATATTATCCAATGTTTTACCCTGTATCCCCGACGGTAATGTAAGAACCTTAACTTCTGCTCTTGTGATAGGATATTTTGCAGTCGTTGTTGCCAATACTTTTTGATGTGCTAACAAAACGCTAGGATTAATTCGTGCCCTTCTTATAATGAGACTGGCATCCATTATTTGCACTTTAATTTTTTTTATCTTGGTGACAAATTAGATTAAATGACTCCTTCGAACGTACTAACTTAATGCGTATTTCGACACCATTTATTAAGAATTTCTCTTGGTTAAATATGTCGGCATGTAAATGGCCCATCATTTCCACTTCCTTACTCTCCTTGACAAATTCTAGTCTTTTGTGAAACCCTTTGTTATTTGCATCAATAGTATCCATATGATTTGCAGTATCAGCATACCACAATCCACAAGTAAGATGAGTTTCTTTGGCTGCTGGTCCATAGTTTAGAAGATTTTCCATATAAGCACGGTAAGCATATGTATTGTTTGGAGGTGATATGAGTTTTTGATTTAAATATACATCTAGTTGACTGTGAATGGGCGAGGGGTGGTCTATTTCATAGCCTTTCTTCCCACGTATCCCAAAAAATACGAAATAAAAATCTGAGTCTTTTCCTAATGAGGTTTAGAAGATTCACCAACAACATACACTTAGAAAGGGGTATAAAAACTCACTGGCTTTGTGATATCTAGGCCTTCTGGGTGTTACTCCGCTCCTTCAGACGAGGGTTAAGGGTGGAGAGCTCTCACACACTGCCGTCCTGGATGTTCTGGTGCACTTAGGTCCAGAGGTTCCACCTTATTCACACCGCCTGTATATTGACGTTACACAGCACCTTCTAAATGTACAATCGGTTTACAAAAACCACGGTTATTCGCCAAAAATGACGGAACAAAAGACCAACGAACTAGAGGTCTATATGCGATAAAATCGGTCAACTGACTGTCGTCCTTCCTTGGGCTCGTATATTCTTGCATCCAGCGGGTAGAGTTCGCTTTGCGCTGGTTATAGCGTACGAGTGAGTTTTGTAAGAGGGACGTATGTACCTTGTTTTTAAATATCTAAACCTCATTTGATTTTGGCTCAAACATAGCCGCCGGCCTTGAAAGGATCCCTTTCAAATAAAAGAAAATATAAAATCTAAGTGGCTCTAACACAGATTGGCTGCAGTTATTGCCGTTACAAACTACTTAACTGGAAAGCTATCCTAAAGCTCCATAGCTCTAACATCTATATAGAGGTACAGAGAATGTGTGGTTATAAAAATATAGCTAATTAAAACTAAACCTATATCTAAAATACTACAAACTCTATTTAACTATTGGAAGTGGGCATAGCCGGATAACTGGGCGTTTAAATGTACCACTTTTAGTCCTGATAAGAGCTGCTCTAGTGCGACCATCTTTACCGGGAAACGTCGCCTCGATCACCCCGAGTGGCCAATGTAAAGGCGGTGAATTATCCTGCATTATTAAGACTATCGCGCCTACCTCAGCCGGCTGTGACTCGGTATTCCACTTAGAGCGCTCTTGGAGCGTATGAAGATATTCATCACGCCATCTTTGCCAGTACGACTGCACTAATTTGTCCAGAAGCAAATAGCGTGAGAGAATATGCTGGCGTTCTTCTGTTATTTCAGACGCAGGAAAGGATCTCATTGGGCGAGTGTTTAGAAAGTGCGCTGGAGTCAGGGGTAAAGGCTCAGATGGGTCTTCACTCAGGATACCTAACGGTCTTGAGTTTAGTACTGCCTCTATCTGGCAAAGTAACGTCAGCATCTCGTCATAGCACAATATCTGCGATCCTATGGCTCTAGCTAAATGCGTTTTAAAAGACTTTACTAAAGATTCCCAACTCCCGCCAAAATGTGGGGCATTAGGGACAATCATGGTCCAATTAATGCGTTCCTGTGCCATTTCTTTTTTAAACTCGTCCGTATACGACGAATCGTGAACGAATGTTTGTAGTTCATTTAAGTAGCGACGAGCACCAACAAAATTGGTCCCGTTGTCCGAATAGAGTCGTTCTACCGGGCCTCTTCGAGATAAAAACCGTTTGAAGGCGTTAAGGAATGCGTCGGTCGTTAGGTCAGGAGCAATTTCGATATGAGCCGCTCGCGTAGTCAAGCAAATCAGTACGACTAAGTACGCCTTTTGACTCTTACATCCTCGTTTTCGAGTTAAAGTAATTTGAATTGGTCCACAATAATCAACGCCAGTATGTGCGAATGGTTTAGAGACCGATAAGCGACACTCAGACAGACTAGCCATCAAAGGCGAGTTCATGGGTTTTGGGCGTGTCTTGAAACAAGGGATGCATGCAAACACGCGGGCTCGCACTAAACGCCGAGCAGATAAAATCCAATACCTATGTCGTAATATAGACATAAGGTGTTGAGGGCCGGCATGGCATGAAATTTTATGTACGTGATCGACAAGCATGTTAACTACATGCTCCTTATTGGGCAACAGTATGGGATGTTTGTAGTCAAACTCAAGGTCACTATTCTCTAACCGGCCACCAACGCGCAGGATATGATTGTCGATAAACGGTCGGAGCTTTTTCATTGGAGATGGCGCGGACCGCCCTTCTCGAACTAGAGCCAGTTGCGAAGCAAAGTGAGTTTCTTGAACTTGACGCAGTACAAATAACTCTGCTTCTGCCAAATCCTCCGCGGTTATGGCATCTTTGGGTTTTAATCGCCCCACGAATCGGAGTATATACGTGACGACTCGTAATAACTTCGACCAACGTGAAATGCGCTTAGCTAATTTAAGTATAGGCGACTCTTCACAAGTAGTAGCTGGTAAAGCGATTACCTTAATATCAGGCAGCTCGATAGTCTTGTCAGGTTTAAAAACTTGTATAGGCCAACAGTCAGGCCTAAGTCTCGCCCACGAAGGTCCTCGAAGCCATAATGAGTGATTAATGAGCTGCGAAGGAGTGAGACCTCGTGACAAGCAATCGCTCGGATTCTCTTTACCCGAGACATGGAAAAAATTGTCAGGAGAAAGAATTTCCTGAATTTTTGCTACGCGATTAGCCACAAAAGTTTTGAGACCATGTGGACTCGAATTCACCCAACTAAGGGCCACTGTCGAATCACTGAACGCGAATACACGGTTGATTGTGCAGCGTTTCGAATAATTTGCTCGTACTGTACGGATCAATTTGGTCATCAAATGTATTGCACAAAGCTCAAGCCGAGCCAGTGATACAGTTTGAACAGGCGCTACCTTTGATTTTGCACACAATAATCTCATTGTAATACTGTCCGCAGAGGTCCGAACGTGCAAATATATAACTGCTCCGTACGCCTTCTCACTTGCATCCGAAAAGGCCAGTATTGTGATGATGCACGAATCAGTCACACCAATATGACGCGGTATGTTCAGCCGCGTCAACAAACTAAGCTCGTCTTGAAACGTGGTCCATTGATCGAGAATTGGTTGAGGAGGCTGCTCATCCCAATCAATTTTGAGAAGCCAAAGAGTTTTGATTAGTAGCTTGGCATGTAAAATAACGGGCGCAGCAAATCCTAGCACGTCCCACAGGCGTGCAATCACGGACAACATGTTTCGCTTGGTACATGTTGCATTGGCAGGCGACAACTCGAAACAGAACTGATCTTCCCGCGGTTCCCACTTAATTCCGAGAACCTTTTGACTGTTGCCATTTTCAAAATCCACAGCGTGCGGATGCAAACGATCTGATGGAAAAGTGGCAAGTAATGCAGTCGAGTTACTAGACCATTTAAGGAGATCAAATCCGCCAGCAGTGAACATTTTTGACAGTTGTTCCGCTGTTTCACCTGCCTCCAAAACATTAGGGGAACTATGAACAATATCGTCCATATAAAAATGTCCGCCCTTTATTATTTCCGCAGCCTTTGGAAAATTAGGCCCTTCATCCTCAGCCAGCTGTTTTAGCGTGCGTAGTGCCAAATATGGACTAGAAGCTAGTCCGAAACAGACCCTAGTAAACTCATACGTTTCGAGTGGATCTGAAGGATTGTATCGATATAAAATGCGTTGGTACTTATGAAATTGTGGATGCACCTTTATTTGTAGGTACATTTGCTTAACGTCGGCGCTAAAGGCGATAGGAAATAGACGGAAATTTAACAAAAGGGCAAAAATGTCAGACTGTAAGTTTTCTCCTGTATATAACAATTCGTTAAGTGAAATATTCCTGTCAGTACGCGAGCTAGCGTCCAGAACAAGTCTGACCTTAGTGGAAACCTTATCAGTGCGGACAACACCGTGGTGTGGAATGATGTATCCATTTTGCTCATTTTCAGGCTTCCCGACTGGAGTTATGTAGCCTTTATTTAAATAATCGTCCAATATGTTGTCGTATTCGGTACGATAAGATGAAGAGGACTGAAGCTTCCTTTCGAGCGATAAAAATCGCTTTTGTGCACCTTTAATCGAGTTACCCAGACAGCTGGGATCCTGTTTAAAAGGCAGCGTTACTTCGTAGCGACCGGTACTGTCGCGGGTAGTAGTGGCCTTATAAATTTCCTCGCACTCCTTATCCTCAGGCTTGAGTAAAGCGCTTGTGACGGAAGGGATATTTTCTAGGTCCCAAAAACGACGCATAAGTGTATCTATGTCTGAACCGGCAGTCGCGCATAACACTTGAGTATGTGATCGGTACGGACCCTTCATCATTGGAGCTTCGCCCATTAAAATGAATCCAAGCGGCGTTTGAAACGCTGCAGGCGTTCCCGGAGGTCCATGAATACGGCCTGCCTGTATCAATCTTGGAAATAGTTGAGCTCCAAATAACATTTCCACTTCTCCAGGCTGAGAGAATGTGTCGTCAGCTAGTGGCACGCTGCCAAGATAGTGTAAAATGGACGTATCAATTGGCGAAGTGGGTAATTGATCCGTAATGCTGTCTACTATTAAAGGTTGTAAGTCAAAGGAAACATCCGACTCAAACCTTGAGCCGATAGTAATCTTTGTTACTCCTTTTATTATGTTAGAGTTCCCGCCGAAACCATTTACTGTGACTCGACAAGGGAGCGATTCCAATTTTAAACCCAACCGTTTACAGCAGTTTAACGTAATAAATTCATTTTGCGCACCATTATCTATTAGCGCGCGAATTAAATGTGTATTACCATGAACATCGATTACACGGACGCGCGCAGTAGCAAGCAGAACTGTAGTCGGCGTAATCGTAGGGTCGATATTCGTTTGCAGCGAGCAAACGGAGAACGGCGCGAGATGAGTCACCCCGCTCGCAGAGCCGCCGCCTCCTTCCATAGCAGAGGACGGCGCGGGCGCATACGCGAGTGCATTAGCTTCGCTGGCGGAGTTCGAATCATAGAGCGCGGGTTCGATTCCCGACGCGGGCGGCATGCAAACACTTGCCAGTAATGCATTATTTTGAATCTCACTACGCGGTGGAAAATGTAGAAGAGTGTGATGTGTCGCTGATTGACACGTATCACATCCTTTATTGGACGTACATGATGCGGTTTTATGGTTCAAACTGAGGCAAAAAACACAACCGTTTTTTTTCTTTATGATATTAAACCGTTCCTGAGGGGAAAGGCGCATAAATACGGAACAGCGATTAAAAGTTTCATGGTCATTTGTATTGCACAGTGAGCAAAAATTATTAGACTTGTTGCCGGTAGTCACAAATGCTTTAGAACGATGAGGTTGAGTCCACTTATTACTGTTTGCTGGTTTAGTGCTAGGGCCAGACATAGGCGGGGAACTGGTGCGCTCTAATATTTTGGTTTGATCTCGAATAAACTTTATTAAATCCCCATACGTAGGCATCGGGTCAGCGCGAATCGAATTCTCAAACAGACGAGCCGTATCCTGGTCTATCTTTTTCAAGGCCAAGTACAAGTACATAAAATCTTTCTTGTCCGAAAGGCTCAGTTTCTCTAAAGCCGCAACCGCCGTCGTAAACTTGTCTAAAAAGTTATTCAAGCCATCAACCGACGGAGACGTGAGAGGTTCTAGTTTAAAAATTTGATCGAGATAAGCCGTCGCTAATGAACGCACGTCTTGATATTTATCTACTAATGTTGAATAAATCAACTGATAGTTTGCACCGGTAGGAGCGATGCCGGCTATTGTAGTCAAAGCTTTGCCGGACAACTGACCGCAAAGGTAATATACCTTTTCTGAATCGGATAACGACCCGTTATTATGAATGGTGTAATTATAACATTCAACAAATGAGGGCCATTCTTGGGGATTTCCTTCAAATTTTAAAAGGGTAATTGGAGGAAGTTTCAAGTTAGACTTAGGTGCGCGTAATGCGGCTACTGATGTACTGGCATCCGTAGTTTTATCTAAAACCCGCTTAACAATGACAAACATGTCTTCGAATGCGTCCCAAGTTTTTAAATTTGGTTCATACGACGGATTAAGTGACATACGCTCAACACAAATTTCCTCGGCGACCTTTAAGAATTCTTCGCGGAGAACAGTCACGTTTGAAGCTAACGTAAGGAAGCATTCTTTCGACTCGGGCGATTTGATGTCTAATGACGCCTTATAAACCTTTTGGAGTCTCGCAAAATAGGTGCTTTGACGGGCTTCTAATAATCTTAATTTAGGAGTTACTTCCTCTGTTTCCTCACATTTGTCTTTATTCTTAAAAGACATCGTCCGAACTTAATGTGCCGCTTATGACCGTAAATAACTTAAACTTATTTGTGAATTTATTTATTTACCCACATACAAAGTATTCCAAATAGCACGACACGATCACGGTCTTACGACGTGCACTCCTTATCGCTAAGCGCAGCCAAGTCACGGCTACCAAAGTAAACGGAGTCTTACGCGTTACGCATATAGGTCAAAATAGATTGCTGTGGAATGAGGCACTCGGAGCGGTTAACGCGCCGGGCTCAGGTAAAAATGGTTTAACGCAAATCACCTTGCACTATTTTACGTTTGTGACGTTTTAATTTAATATAAAATTTTTTTTAATGTTACACTTAATCACCCAATCCTATTTCAATATATTAGTAACTATAACCTACCGGTTTGCAGCTAAGTACATCTTAGGAAAGGAACGATAAATTTATTAGAATATTCCAATCGAGATGGTTGGTTCTAGAAGTTTTATTTTAATTAAGTACGAATAGGGACCCCTATTCGTAACAAATCTATCGATTTGCACTTTTAGTGCCCACTGACATGGGAAGGGAAGATTTAACACAGTAAGGAACACCTAAACCTATCGGTTGGAGAACCTACTACATATACCTACCTATCTACTTAATTGAGATTTTGTAAAATCAAAAGGAGAGAATCCGGTTCGAAGGACCATATGAATGGGCGAGGGGTGGTCTATTTCATAGCCTTTCTTCCCACGTATCCCAAAAAATACGAAATAAAAATCTGAGTCTTTTCCTAATGAGGTTTAGAAGATTCACCAACAACATACACTTAGAAAGGGGTATAAAAACTCACTGGCTTTGTGATATCTAGGCCTTCTGGGTGTTACTCCGCTCCTTCAGACGAGGGTTAAGGGTGGAGAGCTCTCACACACTGCCGTCCTGGATGTTCTGGTGCACTTAGGTCCAGAGGTTCCACCTTATTCACACCGCCTGTATATTGACGTTACACAGCACCTTCTAAATGTACAATCGGTTTACAAAAACCACGGTTATTCGCCAAAAATGACGGAACAAAAGACCAACGAACTAGAGGTCTATATGCGATAAAATCGGTCAACTGACTGTCGTCCTTCCTTGGGCTCGTATATTCTTGCATCCAGCGGGTAGAGTTCGCTTTGCGCTGGTTATAGCGTACGAGTGAGTTTTGTAAGAGGGACGTATGTACCTTGTTTTTAAATATCTAAACCTCATTTGATTTTGGCTCAAACAGACTGAAAAGGGAATGTAACCAGTTATTGACGGGTGCAACCAGGGTATCTGGTTTTAATTTTGTGCCATCCTGATTCAATATTTTAGCATTAATATGTAACATTGTGTGGGATAGATCAACATAGTCATCTCCTGATCCGGGAACTTGGAATTCGATGGGAGCGTCATCACTTAAAGATGAAATTGGTTTGTAATGAACCCACTGTCCACTTTCAATACTTCTTTGAGTTGATGGAAGGGCAAATATATCTAATTCAGATTTCGCACATTCACAAGAATGACTATGTAGGAATGACATTATTTAGTTTGTAAATATATCCTCAAGAGTTTTGTTTTTATTTTTTTTACTTCCTCTTCGTCTCGATGCTTTCAATGTAATGAGCGGTTCCCTTCTTTTAGATGTCATTTTATACCCAGATCCCGACATGAGGGAATCAATTTTTTCATCGGCTTTTCTTTTTAAATTAGCACTTGCCTCCTTGAATCGTGATCTAATCGAACTATCCATAGGGCGTGAATTTACCATATCGGATAACAAACCAACCCCTGCACCTAACGTTTCTTTTCCAATGGTTTTCAAACCACTAGATAACAAAGGGAGCACTGATCTAAATAGCCCTCCCGAAAAACTCCCTATACCATGCCCTCGTTGAAATGGAACTCCTTTATAGACAATTCCTACACCAGAGCCGGCTTGATGGGAATAATAATGCTGGTAAGGGCAAGAGACCTGTTATAATTCATTTTACTCGTTGAAAGTGTAGCTTCACGCAGGAGCTACCAAATTGGAATGGTACATTAACACCGGTAGTTGTTCTTATATCTATTTCAATAGTATCGAACTCCCTACGTAAAACCGGTACATAGTGAGCAGGTGAGAAAATGTGAGTTTTATATGCACCATAAATAAACTTAGTTGGATCTAGTGGTATTATTCTAAGCAATGCTGTTATAACATCTCCAACTACTTGCGGATGAATTATATCGGTGTAAACAAATATTTGTGGTGGTAACCCTATTAATTGGCAGGGTTTTTTCCATATGTAACTTGTTTCAAATTTGATCTCGGTTTGAAACCCAGCTGGAGACTTAGTATCGGGGTTGTTACGATAGAGGTTATTTCATTATTTGTTGTTGTTACTCCAACCATTTTTGTCAATGTATCATACCTAAATTTGACATTTTTTTTTTTAGTTGTGGGTTCTCATTAAACGCTTGAAGGAAATGATCAATATTATCGTATGTAGTGGCTGGTATATGAGTTTTTATATCAACAATTTTCGTTGACTTGTTTGCGGGTGACACCACCTTTTTCTTTATGTAAATTATATTTTCATGATCTTGAACATTATACATGGAACACGGGTATTGAAATTCCACTAATCCAACTACCCACTCCCCTTCTAATTTTGTGTTCTTGGGTAATTTAGTTAGAAAATGTGCAGTCGTGTTGTCCGTATAGTAATCCGTTGAACTGTTGCTTAACAAAGTTAAATAAAAACTATTTTCATTCATATTTTTTTCAAGCTTGATGCGAGTATCCAAGAGTTAAATTTATTGGGATAACCTTGCCACTTCACTAGTATTTCCTTTATGCCTCTAATATGACGCGAACGTATTATTTAATCAATTTTATACTCGGTGGAGGGGAGGTAAGTCACTTTTTGTAACTCTTTAGAATAAAATGTACCAATGATGGGTTCGCCTTCCAAATCCTTTAACATATAAACAACTCGCGGTGATCTATTAATAATTGAATTAATTATAAATATTTCATCACTCCGGCTACTTTCATAACCCTTTTGGAATACATGTTTATATTTAGTTATTCTAACATGATCGCCTACATTCAATTTTGGGGTTTCCAATGAAATTTGTGTATCTTTTTTTCGATAATATAAATTATTCCAAACGGTCATAATATTACTAGAATTAACATCAATTGGTCGCATTTTAATGCTAGAATGATAGGTATGGTTGTAAGAATGAAGAAGATCTTGTAAAATTTTAGTGTAATTATATGTATTATTATGAGTGAAGTAACGCCACATTTTCATTTTAAGAGTTCTTTGAAACCTTTCTACTATATTTGCTTTAATGTCGGGATTATTAGTGGTATAATAATTAATGTTTTTGCTCTTAAAATAATCTCTCACCACCTTTGAAACAAATTCTGTACCTTTATCAGATTGTATATGACGAGGAACAGAGTTGGCTTCGGTAAATATGCTTTCAAAACATTCTTTAACTGTTGATGAATCTTTCTTTTTCATGGCTCTCGCAAAAGCATATTCACTGAACACATCAATAACACAAAGAATATATTTGTATCCATGATTATATTGACTATACGTACTCATGTCACTTAGATCAGCTTGCCAGAGTTCATTAAAGTTAGATAGGATATATCTATTTCTGGTGAATCGCTTATGAATAGGTTTATGTAGCGTGTACGTATCTTGAGATTGTAACCATTTTTTTACTTCCTCTTTGTTCATTTGTTCTTTCATTTCCTTCGCTATATTATTTCAACTACTATAACCAGCTGGATTCGAGATATCATAGTAGATATCTCGAATCCAGCTGGTTATGGTAGTTAATAAGGAGTCCATTTTTCCCAATCAATTTTCTTATGATGACGCTTAAGTTGTCCTGTAGTAAGTGGTGTAGCTCTTTGTTTTTCTTTATCTGTTGACGATCTCGTACTTGTAGATGCAGTTAATGTAATTTGTTCATTCGATTGAGCTGTTTTAATAAATTCCAAGTTTGCAGGATTGCCTATGCAGCTTAAAGGAACTCTTATATCTCTTAAAAGTAATGCAAACTCTTCCCACCCTGTTGGTTTAGGACGTTTAAGAGATCTAATCGTGTCACTTACCAGTTCAGTAATATTACTATTTGAAATGGTGCGGTTGTTTATTACAACTTCACCAGTTGGCTTCCACCAAATTTTTGGTTTACTTAAAACAATGCAATCCAACAAAGTTCGAGTTTTTTTCTCATATGATTTGGGTAATATATCTATAATTTTTGATGGGCTAATTGGCATCGGTTCTGGATTTGTTTTACCAATCGGTGTAACTGCTGTAGTACCATCTCCTTCTGGTAAAGGTGGATTTGCAACTGACTCATTATATTCATTAACCTCCTTTTTGTTCACTTTTGACTTTAGATCATTACTTTCGTAGTTGAGTTGAAGCTCCCCCTCCGTTACGATTGGTATTCTAAATGGTTTTCGATCTGTTTCAATAAAATGTAAAAATCGTTGCAATGCTTGTGAATATAAGGTCCACTTTTCACGATCATTCATTTTACTTTTTAGGATTTTTTGCATCTCAGCATCTAGACGGGATGATGAATTTTCAGGTAGGCTCTCATTGCGTTTGAGTCTTTCAATAAAATCTGATTCTACTAATAGCATTTTTTTCGTATTTTCCATTTTGTTTATGATAAAGAGTTAACTAAGGCACTTAAACCTGCTCCTAATATAATAGGTAGAAATGCACCTCCCTTTTGAATTATAACGGTTTTTCTTATCTTATGTTTTCCTTTTGAAACTAATTTCCGTAAGATGTCTTTATATTTTTTTAATTTAGATTTTTCTTTTTTTTCTAAAGGATTTTTTCCATTTAGGACGTTATAAATGCACTCACAAATAATGTTGATCTCATCATCATCACAAGATTTAAGTAACGCCGTGCGATATTTTGGTTTAAGCAGCTGCAATGCTTCAAGTAAATGTTTATATGTGTTTACTCTCGCATGCATCATGTAGAACTGACTAAAATTTGTTGATTTTTGTCGTATTTAAACCCCTTTTTAGGAACATACACTGTGCAATGTCCATCAAACGGAAATATTTTTGTTTTAAAACGACATATGTCGTTTGTATTTTGTTTCAAATCAATCATGAGGTAACCATGGGGTTCTTTAGTAGCATCTTTGTAGGCTTCATCTACAAATTTTGGGTTTTCCGGGTAAACTTGTCGTGACAAGTAGCGTATTTGGGTTTTGTCCCTGGGATTCTTAAAATATACAATGTAGCTTGTATTTAGTGAAATATCTCGTTGGCCTCTCCCCTGATGAAATATGTTTTGAGTAATATAAAAAACACTCAAGTTTCTATGATGGCTACCTTTTGTGAAAATGTCAACTATTCGTCCATCTGATTCTCTCATCAGATCATCTATTATAAGAAGCTTAGGTTTTTTCCCATCAAACATCGAAAAATCTGGTATTCCCTGACTATAATTTACATTTTCTAGATTGTACAGGGGTTGCATTTCATCATAACACCAAATAATTTCATCGAACTCAACATTACATACATCTTTGAAATTATTTAAAAAGTTTGTGACAAATTGAGTTTTGCCACATCCACTTGGACCAGCTACAATGGTTGTGAAAGGATGATAAAAATGTATCATAATTTAAACTCGTAATACGTGTTGATATGAAAACAGTTAAACTTGAAATGATGCAATTTATGAACTCAATTACTTTTTAAATAAATCAACCAAAATAAGGATAAACTTTTGAATGTTCTGTGATTATAAATTACATGGAAAAAATATTTTGTGATGATCCATGGGGTATTTTATAATGCCCCCACGCTAGAGTGTCCGAAGAGTTTTCTAACAAGTACCGTTTTGTATCGTTATGAGATAATGATACTTTATTTATATTTTGAGTAAATATTACATGTTTTATTGATTTAAATCTCAGCTCAACATGCTCCGTTGCATATTTTTTTCAAATAAACACTTTTTATAATCGTTGAGGGTCAGTTTTTTAGTAACACATTTATTGACTCCTTTAGCTTTTGATATAAGACTCATATTCTCAACATCTAAGGCATACATTTTAGATCGTAGACCAACAAACTCTTTAAATATTTAACCGTTATTTTCATCTTTGAAAAACCCCAACCGCTTTTTATTTATTAATGGTAAACCATATTCATTGTTAGGTGGATAGTCTGATGTGTCAAAATATAAATCGAGCTCTGATTTTATGTCCTCATAATAGTTTTCAGTGAATATTTGATATACTAAACTATCTGTATCTGTATAAAGAAGCCTGAGATTTTCTTGATATTTCGTTTTCATGTAGTCGTAATGAAATTTATACATGAAAGTTTTCGATATATCTAAAATGCAAAATCCCAAGTAAATTGGTTTATTATAAAAGATTTTAGTTTTATTCAATTGAACAGCAGCTAAGTTCTCTGAAAATATTGATAAACTGTGGAACTCAGGTTTCGCTATCATAGTTTCAACTCCCTGTGATTTCCCATGATTTTCCCAGTGATTTAACAATTTGACATTCACATATTTCAAAACATTTTCCATGTTTTACCGAACATTGAATTATTCATACTTTTATAGTGATCTTTATCAGAATCACACGTTGCCTGCGATTGCATGCGTGTGTTTAAGTCTATTTAACTTTTTAACCACTTAGATTGTTCAAATCTCAAAATACGATGGATTTTAAGTAATTGCAAACCATTCTTCAAACATTGTTTTAGATTTCTGTAATGTAGAACATAATTCGTTTTCCTATTTAAATTGGGAATTAATTTTTTTTCTTTGGAATTCCCTAAACAAATATTTTCAGGACAGAATGGTAAATCTGAATGAGAGTCATGCAATTCGTGTGGGTATTCTAGATCGACTTCTCAAATGAACCCATGTTCAGCATCATCAGAAACATTAAAATCAGTATCTACATTCACCCATTCAAATTTACCTGTAGGGAGGCATTGAGACATAGCCCACCCATAAAGATTATTTGCATCCAAGTACATAAGAAATGAAGAAGGAATATTTTGATCATATTCTGGCATAAATTTATTATTAGCTTTTGCATGTCTTTTACTACATTGCGATATGCCACCTCGAATATTTTTAGTTATGAAAGTAATTTTATCAATGTCGGTTAAGAGCTCTAGATTTATTTTTGTAGTTTTTAACATCGCATCCCAACTTAATCCTGGAGCAGTATAATAATGAGCTGGGTCTAATCCATATGTCCTAAGGCATACATTTCTAAAATTTTCAAATACATCAGTAAGTAACAAAACATCTGTTTTTAAATCTAAATCAGAATAATCCCCCATATTTTGACAATGAAAATGAGTCCAAACATCTTTCGCATGTTCATAATCGTCTTCTGATATGTTGCAATCAGTCAAAGAACTGTAGAATTTATCTTGAGAGGGAAGAGAAGTTAATTTTAACGTTTCATATGATGTCATGTGCTCATAGGGATAGATGCCCTTACGTATTAATCGTTTAAAATCCTCTTCACTTGGAAAACTCAATTTTAATTTTCAAAATTGTTCAGCTGTCAAGGTTTTGGCTAATTTTTCAAGACTGCAACTCATAAATTTTAGTGAATCAACAAACTTCAATTTCATTGTGCGATTATTCACTTGCAAAGATTTAGAAAAGGAAATATATTTCTCTTTGTTCTCTGGTATCAGTTCAATGTCCCCTTCCTCAAATCCAAGCCCATGTACTATAAAATGACTATCATAGTTGATCAAATTATGAAAAAATACAGGTACAAAATTAGGTGCCCTGTATTTTTCAGAACAAAATTGATGTGCTACTCCTTCATAAAAACCTGTATGATTATTATAAGAAATAGAAGAATCACCATTTAATTTTTTATCGCAAATGTAACATGTACTACTCTGAGCAATGTCTAAATTATTTGCATCAGATAAAGGCAAAGGGGTTTTGCCAAAAGTATTACTCCTACAAATGTTATCTAAATCTTTTTTAATGTATTTCATAAATGTCTGTGCACAATCTTTACCTTTGTATGTTCTATACATTGACAACTTATCATCATAAGAACACTTAATGTAGTATCCAAAACTATATACCTCGTGTTTTTGTATATTTGTTGTAGAGGATGTACTAGGATTATTGAAACATGATGGAATTGGGTTTAAAAAAGCCTCAAAATCGGCATAAACAACAAAAGGCACCCTTAATTTACGTTCATAATTATTGAAGCTAAGTTGGTTTGATGGGACATTTTCATTGAACCAGTTTTTCTTTTTATCCTGTTCTGAAGGTAAATTCGTGCAAACATGGAAACAGTCGTTTCTTTGATGATTCATTAAATTTTCATGTGATGTAAAGCTTTTTAGGCAACCATCACAAATATGTGTAGCATGTTGTGTATTGGACAACTGTTTAGATACTAATCTAGATAAATTTTTGATCAAGCAATAATGTGCTTTACTACCTTTGGTTATATATAATAAGTTTAAGTGGGTAGCTTTTTTACATTTAGTTAAGTGAAATGGCCCTATCACATCATGTTTTTTACTTTGTGAATTGTACTCGAGTCCAAAAATATTAATGCTTATATCATTCATTTTTTCAAATTTATGAACATCCCCTAATTTAAATGGGAAAGTCAAATTTTCAAAGTTTAGTTTATGTTTATGCGCTTTATATGAATTCCATGTATTTGAATGATGGTTTGTAGGTGGGTATAACCCTGACAATACAGCCCATCTAAAACATTAATGATCATTGTTTTTTACATTAATAACTGCCTTTTTATTCATTATATCTCTAGGCAATTTTATATAGGAAGAACCACGTAATGGGTTAAATTTATTTACATTCACATCTAGATAGTTGAATTTTACTAAGCTCCATCCACTATCTTTCCTCTCAAAGTTAGATAATCTTGTTAAAATTTCGTTAACTATAGTTATAAAAATATCATTTTTGTCGCTGCTAAGATTCACCACATTGTTACTAAATTGAAAGTCAAACGTATTATTTAGCTGCTTGGTATCTTGAGTAAAATCTGCATTAAGAATGAAATTTACTTTTAAAGCACAATGATCAGTAAGTGATCGATCCAATAATGTAAAGATTTTTTCTTTATTTTTTTGTAAAATTGTTTCGGGGGTAAATGGGTTGCGAATATTTTCATTAAGCAATATTCTATAAGTAGCCACCCTATTCCTAAATGCGTTTTCAATTAACTGTACATTAACCCATTGAATATCAGACCTTAAGACATTATTTTTATGGATATTACTATTCAAATGGTTGGTGAAATATCTTTTGGATACAAACTTACTACACACAGAACATTGAACATAATCATTATTTTTTGTACTCACATTCTCATCTAAGATTGGTTCTGATGATGTTGATACTGTATCGCAACTAGTTGAAGGGCGGTTTTTCTTTGCCAGCACTTCTTCTGACTTCGAAACTGCAGCTGTCCTCTTTACTCCACCCCCGACTTGGGAAGATCTATAAAAATAAGAAAACATGAAATTAAACATAATGTACGACTTCATAACAAATACAAAGTTTTTAATTAATTGGATGGGATATTATACTAACTCAAATCTTGTCTACATTGTTGGCAGTATGCTTGCATTGTTAAAACTCCATCAATCACATCTGAGCACGAACTATTTTGTTTGCCTTTAATATGACCATCACATGGTGTAAAATATGGTCTTACATCAGAATCTTCTAATAGTGTGGTTGGTAATTGATTTGATATAAACCACAGTCGTATACTTCTATGAAAATTAGTTATAATAAACTGTTTACTTAAACACTCAATTTGATCACCAACTAAATGGATTATGATGAACACCATGATGGAATAAACCGACACCTTAGTAACTCAAACACAGTAACGCAAACAATGAATAATTTCAACATCGAATACCTCACTTATATAGGAGCGCCCCACCTAACTGCTTCCATAACAATAGGATCAAGTTACTACAAATCAGAAACCCATCCTTTGTCAGGTAAGTACTGGTCAAGCGCTTTTACACAGGTTACAACAGGAATATTAAGAATTAAAAATATTACTTACGCATCACGATGAAGTTGGCTTATGAATTCCCCGATGTCAAGTAATTCTTGATCTTCTTCAAGCTCTTCACAGAGTCTGATGAGTTGGGCATCGTAGATGTCACAGTTCAAACTATCCATTTTGTTTAATCTACACAAACACTTTTTATCACTGCATCTTATATATTATTAGTAGGTAAATAAAGTATTTCGCACAATTTAATTTTACAAAGAAAAGATAATTGTTTAGACTGGAAAAGGTCTTGAATTATTAAAAGGTAAGGTTTTTACATGTAATACAATAACAAGCTTTTGTTTAACCTACACAAACACTTTTTATCACTATTGTTTCTTATTGTCAATAAAATATTTCATACAACTGTCTTTAGAAGCTACTTGCTTTGTGATGTTAAATATAACATCACGTGTAGTTTGGAGCTGAGTGTCTTCTTCAGAAGGCGCGTAGAATTTTAATCTCACATCTGCGTGTTTCCAGTGCTCAGTGGGTGGAATGTTTTTAATTTTTTTCAAATCATATATCTCGATTTTAATCAAGTGAGAAGCGTATGCCCCGTCGTCTTGTCCGGTTGATATATAGCCCACCCCGTCAGGAGAACTTTGACTGACATTGGAAGAGCGCTTCAATACTTTAGTTTTCTTCTTGGGACGTTCAAAAAAGCTGTCGATGTTATTTACTGAACGCTTTTTTGCCATGGCCTGCTTAACTTTAAAACCAGGCGTGCCTTCTTCGTCGGTTGATTCATCTTTATTTTCCGGGTAGTAATAGTTCTTGAAAGTATTTTCAGAGAACTGAAACAATATCAAACAATAAATTACACAACTGCTTAACAAAAACACGGTGCACAAATGATAAAAAAACACACAATTAAGTTAAAATATTTGTACATACTCACATCCATTATTAGGCCTTTTTATAAACACTTCACTGCACGACACAAGACTATTATGTCTATATACTGCTTTAAGTACAGGGAGCTCCGGTAACGAAGACTGTTGCGTGGCTAATAGTTGTTCAGACACAATACCCCACCGCTTTTATACCTACGCTTCGTAAGTTAAGCGTCTTCCTAAAAACACGTTTGAACTTGTAGTTCATCTAACACAGACGCCCGATTTATTCAACAACACCCAAAATAATAAAACGCACAAGTAACAATCGCATCCGTTGTGACCATAAAACATAATAGGCGGCTACCAATAAAACAATTAAACCGTTATAACAATGCACTCCGGTACACGAAACTTGTCGATACAGGCTTTTTTGATTGAAATACGTACTCCATAGCGCTTTGAATCAAGTCAGAACCAGTTTACATGCTTCGTTTTAGTTTTACATACTAGTGTGTTACAATAAAATTAAAATGTATGTGGAGGTGAACCTCATATACGTACCTACTAGATAGATAATGTTATAGCCAATGTTAGCCGCAGATACATGCTCGTAGATACATACCCGTACGTAGGTTAGATTGCATTTAACCACTATATTTTTAATAAGCTAAGTGTAGGTCATTCATTTAGAAATACCTATATGCAATATATGGTTTTGATAGTTGTTTAGAATAGGCTCTAAGTAACAACGACTTAAGACAATACTACGAATACTACGATTAGCTAGATTTACTAACATTAACTTAGGTAAATTCAATTAAGTGAAACTTAGGACTTAAGCTAGATTTAAATCAGTTCTTAGCTTAGGTTAAGCTCATGTAAAGTTAGGTGATCCTTAATAACAGCCGACCATGGGGTGTTAAAATTTAAAACCACTCGTAACTTCTTTGTTGGTTGATTAAAGATAAAGATAAAGATATATTTATTGTCAAAACTGTGTAGGTACAATCGGTGTAATATATAATAATACATCAGACTCAACAGTTTGCCCATTTCGGACATACAATAGTTTTTAAAGGTACCTAACTGTGCATTAGGATCTAAAAAATGTAGATTTAATTTTAATTAATCATACACAATATATTCATTTAGATTGTAGAAACATTTCGATATCAACCAATTTTTGAGTGTCATTTTAAAAAGTGTACCATCCAATGACTTAATGTTATCTGGTAAATAATTGTATATATTAATTCCAGTGACAAAGGTGCTTTTTTTCATTATGTTGCTAGAAGACCTGACTGTACAAAAATCATGTTTATATTGTGATCGCAGGTTTTTCTTACAATTACTTTTTTTACTAAAATGGTCATTACATTCTTTAACAAATACACAAATTTCTAGTATGTAGATACACGTCAGAGTTAAAAAGTTATTAATTCTAAATACATTCCTCAATGATTCTATAGATTTAAGATTATAAATAATTCGCAAACATTTCTTTTGAAGAATAAACGTGGATTGAACATTGGTTGAGTTGCCCCAAAAGATTACACCATATGTCAATAGAGGATAAACTTTTCCATAATATGCCTTTGTAGCAACATCAACTGAGGTTATATTAGCCAACATTGATAGCGCATAAGCGGTCTTTGACAGTTTTTTTATTTATTTTCTCGATGTGAAATTTCCAGTTTAAGTGGCCATCTATCGTGACACCTAAGAAATTTGTGTCATTTACTTGTTCAATTTTCGCATTATCAATAATTAAATCTATACATTGTTTTTGTTGTTTGTAATTTGTAAATTGTATTATTTTTGTCTTATCTAAATTAACTCTTAAATTTAAAGATGACAACCAGCTCATTACTATTCTTAATGTTTTATATAATTCAGTAGTAATATCAGAACTGCTTAGTTTGTCTTCAGAAATAAATATAGTTGCGTCATCAGCGAACATGACACACAAGTGGTCAGTTATTAGGGGAAATTCATTTACATATACCAGGAATAACAGAGGTCCCAGAACACTGCCTTGAGGTACCCCCTGTAAGTTTACTTTATAGTTTGACTGTTCACATTTGATGGTCTTAGCGGTTTTGTCATATTTATCTAAAATTGTAGCTTGAACTCTATTTGTAAGATATGTTTGAATTAGTTTTAAGGCAGTACCTCGAATCCCGACGTGTTCAAGTTGACTTAATAGTGTTTTATGTGAAACACAGTCAAACGCCTTTGATAAGTCTATAAACAACCCAATTAAAGTTCTTTTCTTATGTACATCCATCGAAATTTGTTATAAAATTTTAAAAATAGCTAAAGTAGTATTTTTGCCTTTTTGAAATCCAATTTGATTTGAGTTTAATATGTTGAATTTTTTAAAGAATGAAATTATGCGATTTAAAATCACTTTTTCAAATATTTTGGAAAAGTTTGGTAATAATGCTATGGGTCTGTAATTATTGATTTCAAATTTCGAACCTTTTTTGTGTAGGGGTCTTATTAATGCCTTTTTTAGATCATTTGGAAAAACCCCACATTCGAGTGTTAAATTAATGATATGTACCAGAGGCTTCGCAATGTACTCAACACTGGATTTTATTAATTTCATGGGTATTTTGTCGTGACCAGTACTTTTCTTATTTTTCATGTCATTTACGACATTTTTAATCTCGTTTACTGGGGTCAAAAATATACTATTAGGATTAGCGTTTGTTAATGATTTGATTTGATTTGATTTATACGGCATTTTATTTGTAATATTTTTATAATTTAAGAAATAGTCATTTATTGTATTAGCAATGTCAAGAGTTTTATTGATTATAATATCACCCTCTTTTATATATTCTATTGTGTCTTTAATCATGTTTATTTGTGTCGTGTTTTGTTTTATTATTTGCCATGTGGCTTTACTTTTATTTGAACTCCGATGTATGAAGTCTAAATTTGTTATACGTTTTGATTGTTTAGTTACTGATTTAATTATTTGACAGTATTTTTTATACCTTTTTTTTACGTCTGGATCTTTTGATTTTAAAGTATGTAAGTATAATTTCCTTTTATATTTACTCGATGTCACAATGCCCTTCGTTTTCCAATTTGGTTTCCTTTTATGCGTTACTCTGGTTCTTTTACTTGGTACGCAAAGGTCGAAAATGAGGCTAAAAATATCAATAAATACTTCATAGGCATGATTGGGGTCTGTTAAAGAGTAGATATCACCAAAAGAAATTTGTGATGTATATTTCAAAAAAACTTCTAAATGAGTTTCAGGATTTCTACTATACACATACCAATACCGTTCCTGGAAGCCTAGATCCGTTGCAGTCGATATGAACTGACAAGTATGGTCTGACAAGCCGAGATCTACACTTCCACGGCACAGCGTTTTACGTTAGTAAATATGTTGTCTATACACGTCCGAGAATGTCCTGTTATTCTAGTTGGTACTAAGATTTTGGGCTGTAGTTTGTAAGATCGGAACGTATTTAGGAATAACTCACTTTTATTATTATTTTCTAATATGTTGACGTTAAAGTCACCCAAAACAAAAATATTTTTGTAGCTGTTTCTTTTCCTTGTTACTAGTTTGCGAAGTAAGAGTTCAATATTCACAAGAAATATATCTAAATTACTGTTTGGGGTCCTATAAACACATATTATCTGGTAATTTAGTCCACATATTGATATTGATTCATCTTTATTTTCTTGAAAGTATTAAAAACAGTAAGTATTTTAAGTTAGATTAGGTTGTATAATGTTAGGTTAACTTCACCAAGCTAGGTTAGGTAAGTATTAAAAACAGTAGGTATGTTAAGTTAGATTAGGTTGTATAATGTGAGGTTAACTTCAGTAAGGTAGGTTAGGTTAGGTTAGAACTGTAACCCTTAAAAAACAGTAGGTATGTTAAGTTAGATTAGGTTGTATAATGTGAGGTTAACTTCAGTAAGGTAGGTTAGGTTAGGTTAGAACTGTAACCCTTAAAAAACAGTAGGTATGTTAAGTTAGATTAGGTTGTATAATGTTAGGTTAACTTCAGTAAGGTAGGTTAGGTTAGGTTAGAACTGTAACCCTTAAAAAACAGTAGGTATTTTAAGCTAGTTAGGACAGGTTTCACGGTTTTAGGTTAACTTCAACAAGGTAGGTTAGGTTAGGTTAGAACTATGATCCTTAAAAACAGTATGTTAAGAAAACCACTATGGTAACTTAATTAAATGATATGAAAAAAACATAGATAACATTAAAAATCACATTACAACAGTTAATAGCGCAATCAGGTAATATGTCAAAAAAAAGGTATGAACGCGTGCGATGCAAGACAATGGTGTTGGGCGCCCCGAGAACAAAGGGGTTGGCGCACGCGCAAACAATAGGCAACGTCCACGGGACAAAAAGGGTACCCAGGTAGTTGATAACCTTTTGTATTAAGTACATGGACTATTGCAAGCTATGGGATGGAGTGATCTGGGAGTCTCGGGACCCTTCCCAAACGCTCTAAATGGGGGGATAAACACCGAAAAAAATATTATTTTTTTTTTTTTTTAGGAGCGAAACCCCACCTCTCGCTCGTCAGAGCACCATTTTTTTCGGCCGAGTAGAGGCGGGGCCAGAACCGGCGAATCCCTACTACTGTGCGGTGAATGAAACCACGGGTTTCACTCCGTTTTTCTTAGTCCATGGCAGAGAACCAATAATTAACGGCGATTTTTATAAAGACACAAGTGATACAGAATATTTAGTGGCCATGCCGAGGGAAGAGTATGCGGGTGAATTTGGCGTATTGGAACAGATTTTCGTAAAGGTTCGGTCAAACTTGGAAAAGGCTCACGCAGCAAACGCGAAAACGTATAACTTACGAAGACGTGATGTTAAGTTGTCGGAGGGTCAGGAAGTTTAGCGGAAAACGTACATCCACAGCGATGCAGAGAAATTTAAAGCTTCGAAACTAGCACCCAAATACAAGAAGTGCATAGTAAAAAAAGTACTGTCACCGTTAGTATACGAGTTGATCGGCTACGACGGGAAACATCTTGGTACTTGGCACATAAAGGACATAAAACTTTAAATGAGTGATCACTCTGGGTCATTGTCGTTAGGTTTAGGGTTTTTTTCTTTTAGCCGTAGGACGTGTTTCACGTGTTGGTTGGTGACACGCTGTTACCACTAACGACGCCAAGGTTATAAAAAAAAAAACTGGGTACGAATAAGAGAGTTTTCTTTGGTTGTTCTTAGATTAGTTTAAGCTTACCTTTAGCTCAATCTACTCATAATTTTGTAGGTATTTCTTTATAGGTGCTTACACAAAGGTGTAAAACCTCATATCTAGAGTTGCGTTTGCTACATAAAACGACTACTCCATTGTTGGGATTTAAGGAGTCGCACTGGGATCGACAGGAGTGACTCGGGATGTATGTTTGTAGGCGGTACGCAGTGAGAGTAAACTGATGCTGTAAGTCGGAAGATGAGGAATGAATGGTGAAGTCTGAAATTGTGGGGAATATTGTGTAATAGGCTAGTTGCCTCTGTTTTAAAGTAGGTCTCAAGTTATTAATTATTGTCCGTTTAGATGAAAAAAAAAATCCCACATTTTTTTAGGACCTACAAAACCGCAAAACTTTATTTTAAAAGTTTAGTTTTCGTTAACGGGCGAAAACGCTTACAGCCATATTAGTTTATAGATTATCTGTGCTGTGACGTCATACGGGCCGAAAACAAACATTTGTTTGACAGTTGACGAGAGCATTTGACATATAGATAAACATAAATGACAATGTCATGTCACAGCACAGAATACTTGCAGAATATACCATTGCGAATTTCACTCGTATAAGAACCGACATGAAGTTTGCTTAAGTTCCTATGACGTCACAACATGCCCGACAGCGTTTTCAGAGTTCAAAATAAAAAATAAAAATGAACAATTTTTAAATAAAAAATATGTAGCCATCTTACACTTTTAATATCTGAAATCGATAAATATTGGTTTCTTAAGTCTAATACTAAAGAAAATATTAATTTATTAAGTCAAATTTAATATGAGGCAAGTAGCCTACTGTAGAATTAAAATAGTTAGGAAATTAAAGTGGTTCTTTAGTACCTTCACGTTCACTTGATATTTTTAATAACACTTTGGAGGCTTGCCTTGTTTCAGCACGGTGTAATCCAGGTGAAGCTTTCGCTACGTTTTAACTCTACTTGAGGAAAAAAAATCTATAGTTCTACTAGGAGCTGTGTTAGTTTCAACTCTGAATAGCGCTGAGGACATCGCAGTTTCTCCTTACTCTCGAAACTTTTCGTAGGGAAGGGGGTATTGTAACGGAACGTTTTGGCGACATTTGTTCGAGTACGCGTGAAACTACCACAATCTGACAATACTCTGTAGTGGCGGTTTTAAGGGGAACTGGAACAGCCTAAGGGTGACAGTTATTAGTTTTGACGTTTCTCAAGAAGCTGTCAGTCATGGTAAAGAGCTTGTGATGGCCGGCGACACAAACTTACTTTTGAAAAATAATCGGAGACGATCGGAGGAGTTCCGTCCTCCGTGAGTAATTTTAAGTCCGTTTTGGAGCTGCCACTTTAGGTGAGATTGAAATCAAAGGATATTTGTGAGCTGCTGGAAATTTCGTAAAATCTAACCCTCGTGCTTCTTTGCAGGATTAAGATTTAGTTTTATACGGATGTGATACCAGAAAATCACTGAGGCTCGTATACTACAGCAACACAGGTGAGTGGCGAAAGAGTCTTCCTGGTTACTTACCAGTTTTGTCGTGTTTGATATTAAAGGACATGATTTTCTTTCAGTCACGACACATGCACGGACAGGCTTTGTCACTTTTTCTATTGGGATTGGGAAAACGGAATAGTATCCGGATTCTTCGGGTAAGTGTTTAAAACCCTTTTCAATCCCGGATAGGTATTTTTAACCAGAGTCTTAGGGAACGCCTGCTAAAGCTCTTGTATATTTTCAGGTGGGATAACTTTGATAATTTTAATAATAAGGATAGTAATAATTAACTACCATTAAATCCTTATCATCATAATCAAGACAACGTCCATAAAGGAACCGTTAACTTAAGAAGCTCGGGAAGCTTCACTTCTTTTAACACTTCGGAAACAATCAGTAGGTGCCGTCGCGGCAAGTCCATCTGCCCACCAGCCCGCAGGGAAACCCTCCAGTGGTCAGACGGTGAAGGTTTGAGCGGCCCTCCTGTAAGTTCTGTGTCAACGATAGTGTTCAAACTTCAGTATATAACGATAACTGATTGCGTTAAATTTACCGAGACTCGAATCGGAATACACGACTCTGTCTCTCTGTCTGTCATGGTGTGGAAGTATAATTGTACGATATTTAGTAGCCGCCTGATCCTGGCGGCTGGGTTGTATTACCGATCTCGTGGTGGTTGATGAAATGATGAAGGTCTGTCCCCGGAGTCTGGCGCGGGTTCGAATCGTGCAGGCTCCTAGGGATTGTGGTGATGACGTTGAAATGTGAACACTGGTGCTTTTCTACTAGTATTTAATCCAAGTTAAACAGTAAAACACGAAATTACAATTAGCATGAATAAAAAGCACGTTATCCGTTGACAGGATTTAAACAGAAGTCGAGTAGAAGTGAAAGTGATCTAACCTCTAAGCGTTGACAGCTCTGAGTCTATGACTAACTAGATTAGGTCTAAGTCTATGGTCATAAGGCGGCTTCACACAGCACAACCTATTTGCATACACAATCATACAAATAAATGGAAAGTAGGTGAATTTGCATGAACATTTCCTGGGCCGCCAGGGGAAAAATGAACTGAACACTTGAAGTCCCTAATGAACTCTACTTATAGTATAGTGACACATGATATTGAGACATGAACTTAGTTTAACATAAGGTGAAACACTATAGCTAAACAGACATACAGAATACTTAAAAAGTACACAGGTTTAACACTATATGAACGGACACAAATGGTTAATTTAAGTTACCCTCCATAGGTAGTTTACATAACTTGACCACTGGTCTTACAAGCTCACTAGATTGAGTCTTGAGTTTAACTGACCTAACAACATTATCTGAGCCTTTGAACAATTCTATAACTCTACCTCTTCGCCACTGAAGGGGCGTTGAGTTTTCATCAATAACAAGCACTAAATCATTGAGCTCTATGTTGTTAGTATGACTATACCATTTATTACGTGACTGTAGTGTATTGAGATATTCAATATGCCATCGTGACCAAATTAACTGATACATTTTCTGAATGACTTGAAAGCGTGATAATCGCCACATTTTAGTGTCCTTCCAGTGAGATTCTGGCAAGGCTACTAGGGGTTGACCAATGATGAAATGACCAGGTGTATCTACCGGTTCATGACCTATACCATAAAGTGAATTATTGTTACACTGTTGGTGCAAATTTAAATTATGACTGTTAACTAATGACTGTTTGATGATGGAAACAGCGGCTCCTGTATCCAACAGTGACGTCATCTCATAGTCTATCAGGACTCGTCCGAGACCCAAACCTGAGAGAATTAAACTTTACTTGAGCATACTGTGCTCTGGCACCAATTGGTGGTTTAGGCTGATGATGCGCCATAGACTGCACAGGGGGTGCCCCTTGATAGTGAACTGCTGATGATGGGCCATGCACTGGTGAGACATGACGCGTTTTTGTAGAAGTTGGCGTGTCTCGACCGCCTGCATGCCGCGTGACCACACGAGTGGCAGGTTGATCCGGCTGCTGATGAGCACTGGTGTTCGCATCGGCATTGCAAATCAATGAATTATGCGCTGGGGACCCACAATGAGAACACCAGTTTGTGTGAGTGCACTCATTGGCATAGTGCTTCCTCAAGCATCTATAACAATGACCTGTCTTAGTCGCCCATGACCGGCGGTTAGACCGTGACATTTGTTGAAAACGGGAGCACCTATACAGTGTGTGTCCCTGGACACTACAATAAGAGCATGGAGGCCTCACCTGATGAGCTGATGATGATCCTTGGTCGGTCGATGATGACATCACCTGATTGTACTGATGAGTCTTGCCAGACACCACTCGGTGTTGAGGGGACCGCTGTGCTGATGAACGCACCGGCGGTGGTGACACACGTTGTGGTTTTCTGACAGGCTCCGGCTCCGATGCAACTGACAGTTGCAGTCGGCACTGCTCATCCAACAACTCCAGCAGCTGCGTGATGGTGGGCAGGGTGTCCGGATCCTTGCCATAGCGCTCTTCAAACAATGAGCGCAACTTGATAGGTAGCTTCTGTAAACATAAGTATAGCACAAAGTATGACCACTCCTTGACAGGTTGCTTTAGTTTTTCTAAAGCCTGAATTGCCTCCTGAAGAGGGTCAGAAAACTCTGAGCGCAGCTGACCAATTGACATGATCATAGGCAAGTTGATGATCCTACTGATGTAAGCGTCAAGCAGCAATCTAGTATTTTGATACCTAGATTTTAACAAGTTAATGGCGACAGAATAATTTTTGTCATCCACCGGTAACTGACGTACAATATGAAGCGCTTCACCTGAAAGTGATGACCTTAAATAATAATGTCGCTCAGCATCCGACATATCCCTATTGTGAACAAGGGATTGAAAAAGATCAAAGAATGAAACCCACTCCATTAAGTTACCTGAAAACTTAGGCAACTCAATAGCCGGCAACTTTGCTATTGTTTGCGAAGGCAGCTTTGTGCGAGACGAAGTCGACGCATCAGTTTCACAGAGCTCCTCAATTTTCAGTAGCAACCTATTTACTTCAGTAAACTTAACCCTATATGAAGCCATGTCCTCCTCGGACACTTCATCACTGGCCCCCACCAGTAACTCATAGGCTTCAACAAACAAAATATAATATTGATTGAAATGTCGCCTAGTGACTGCGGCGGCAATTGAACTTGTTGTGTCACTTATTGTTGCTGAGAAATCAAGCAACATTTCATATTTAGAACTAAACTGCGTTCGAGCCTTTCGCACGGACATTTTGAATACTCAATACACACTTAATATACAGAATATACTTGCAAAGTTATTTGATCACCGATTTATGATGAATTATACCAAAATTTAATGTTTGTTTACCAACAAACACTGATACCGGCGATCTATTAATACCTATTAGTTAACGTCCTATTGAACAGTAATACTTGATATTACCACACGTAAGCACTAATAGTTCACTTAACAAACAATAATACTTGATATTATTTGTTAAAACACTAAATAACTTTAGATAAATCAATGCAAACAAACATAATTGATATGACATTTGACACAACAGATAGAGGATAAGTGCATTGTTTAGCACAGACTAAATACAAATATTGATCAGATCGATCTATGAAAACCTATTATAATTGTCAACCTCAAGTTGACATTGACAGTTGACAGGAAAATAAAATAGATGCAAATTTAAATGTCAGTAATATTTGACGTTTGACGTACCGGTGAAAGGTGCCAACCTGATAAGTGACACTTGCATGACGTGATGACCGGCGAGTTTGAATATGATGTGATGCATGCGCCCTCTGACGTCGGAGTTGGCTGCGTCTTGGTGCAGGGTCCCGTTATCGAGACAAAATGGATGGCGTATCTTATCTCCGATAAGAATCGACTATAAGAACCGACGAAATGTTCGCGTTACGTGATTCACACACTGAATTTAGGCACAAATATACGGCACTGAAGCTAATAAGACACTGATTCTATGTAGCACTGAGATCTTCCGTGCCGATCGATGCAATCGAAGTACCTGTATGCGGGCGGCGTTTCCTGCGTGACCTTGCGCCACGCCGATCCCTTGACTGTATGACTTATGAACTCGCGCTCCGCGCTTAGTTCTGACATTGATTCCTGGGTTGCGAGTAGGCCGGTACTGACCTTGAAGGCTACCGCGTGCCCAGTAAATCTTGATTATCCCGTCCTGGGTTTAATTATGGATTTTCCCCTCATGGGTTCCACCAAAAATGAACGATAATAGTAGCCGCCTGATCCTGGCGGCTGGGTTGTATTACCGATCTCGTGGTGGTTGATGAAATTGGTGAAGGTCTGTCCCCGGAGTCTGGCGCGGGTTCGAATCGTGCAGGCTCCCAGGGATTGTGGTGATGACGTTGAAATGTGAACACTGGTGCTTTTCTACTAGTATTTAATCCAAGTTAAACAGTAAAACACGATATTACAATTAGCATGAATAAAAGGCACGTTATCCGTTGACAGGATTTGAACAGAAGTCGAGTAGAAGTGAAAGTGATCTAACCTCTAAGCGTTGACAGCTCTGAGTCTATGACTAACTAGATTAGGTCTATGTCTATGGTCATAAGGCGGCTTCACACAGCACAACCTATTTGCATACACAATCATACAAATAAATGGAAAGTAGGTGAATTTGCATGAACAATAATAATATTAGCTCCTAAGGAGAAGTGCATTAAAGAACCACACACCACTGACAGATGAGTTTCATTTACATTTCCATATAAATATTCTGTGAACCTTGAATGAGCTAGCCCGGGTTATAATTACATTTAAACCCGACCAGAACAAAGCAAGCGTTACAGCCTTTATTATTTTCGTTGTAAATTTATTATTTTAAGTACATTTAAGTATTTCTTGAATTTATTCTTCATAAAGTGCTCTCGGTCTATAGTAGTAATATAAACAGCCGTATTTTGTTCTTTTTGAATAACTTTCGGTCGATATATATTAAATAATTTATTATATAAAGGTAATACAATACAAAATAGAAAAATACGAATGAAAACGAAAACTATGGCAAATTAAAACAAAACTTATAACTAAGCTAAATACAAAGAAATTAAAACTAAATAAAAACTAAAAAAGACCAGAGCTGCAGGTGTCAGATAACAATAATAATGATTTTATTTTAGTACGATATTTACTTACCTTATTGCAACATTTCACTTTTACAAGCAAGTTCCACACAACAATGTGACATCTAGTCAATTGAGTAATTTAATAGAAGTAATAAGGTTGGTACATATTTCTTAATAGACGTTAATTTGTTACATAATCTACAAATTGTTGTTTTGTAGCCAAATGTAGGTATTATTTAATAGAAATAAACCAAATCGATAACTGTTTGGAATAATATTCCATCGTACGATGTCCGGTGGGGTGACTGTGACGTCATTTGTTATTGTGCAGCTGTGGAATCGTTATAAAATAGCTGTCCCCGGTAGGACAGACACACTTTATGTTTGGCTGTCGGCGAGGAAGGAAGTTAAGTACTAAGTATTCTTATTCAATGTTATTATTATGTTGATAATATTATATTGCGTTATATATAGATACTCTGCAAATGTTTCTGTGTAATGTTCTAAGTCTTGGTCTCCCTTGAAATAAACCGAGATTACTCCGACTGATACGTTACCAAACTTCAGGAGTGCCGCCGTGATGTTCTCCGTGACCAGCTGTGGGTCGTGTTGCACCTGGACTCGATCACCTAGCACTACTATTGCTGACTTGACTGGTTTCGCGCGATTTTGGGTACACTGAATCACCTTGAAACCTCGTTGCGGCGTCATCTCTCCCTTTCCGCCCACGTACGGTTCCTGTAGCAGTGCTACTTCGCAGTTTCCGTTCTGCATGGCCTGGTGGAGTTCAGTTGTTACCAGCTTCGACCGTTGCAGATTGGCTTGCAGGAACTTTGTCTTGTGGGGGGCGGTGGGGGGGGAGGTTTGCGTATTGTTTGCCGGTACAACTGTGTCAACAACAGTATGCCACTCTCGACCGTGCTATGGTGTCCCATTTCTGACGTTCTTTGCAGTCGGGGCTAAACGCCAGCGGCCAGTGAATAACTTGTACACATGACTGAGCAGCGAAATGGGTCAGTAATTTGAAAGATTAATGACGTCTCCTTTCTTTCTGCAGTAGAATTACCACCGCATTTTTACACGTTTCTGGAGTTACTCCCTCGAATAGAGGCCTTATTGAACAGGAGCTGGTGCTGCTTGTTCGTATGTAACCTTGTCATCTTTTGGCGCTTTCCCTTTCTTCATTGCTTTCAAGAAGTTCTTAGTCTCATATAAGTTATAACTCGCGCAACTCGTAAGTTTTTTGCCTTGCTAATTTATGTAGCTCGTGGATCTTATCCTGACGTAGTAAGAGATGGTTCAATCTTTTGGGAGCTGTATAAGTCGGAGTAGAATTTCTCTACGACTTCTAGTATTTCCTTTCGGTCTGATTTTAGTCTGGATCCGTCAGTGGTGAGTTTATGTAAGTACTTGGTGATTTCCACGCTTGAGCTGCCTTCTAAACACCTTGAGTCCCCGGTGTTTATTTATCATGTCAAGTCAGTCTGTGCTTCTTTGGCCTCTGCTCCTTCCTAATAGCGTACTTTATTTTTCTATTAAGGATGTTGATAGATACCCGACTGGTTTGGTGATGCTAGCAATAACTTCCGTTCCTTCAAAAGTTCGAGGATGTCTTTTGACAAGGACAGCATTCCGAGCTCTGACAATACAGTGATCCCTTCCCGTACTCTCTTTATTAAGGACATCGACGTCTCGCATAATGTGTTTTTTCTTCGTAAGGATGTAATGGATTTGGTTCATCGTCCTGCCATCAGGGATCCGCCAGGTTCATAGACGTAGCAAGAAGACTCTACAAAGGTTCTCTTCTTGATCATGGTTTTTTCCAAGTTTGGCATTAAAATCACCAATGACCACGGTGTAGTAAATTGGGTTTTCAATTTCATTAAGAGCCTTACCAATATCTTCTTAAAAGACATCTGATCCTCTCCTCAATCTTATCCGCCGCAGGTGCGTATTCCTGGACAACCTTTAACGAGTATCGTTGGCTTAATTTAAATGTCGCATCGCATAAATGACTCGTACCGATGCTGCGCAGATGTTTTGCAGCAGTTTGGTCATTGATGTGTTGATTAGAAAACCAACACCCCCTGAAACTTGTTTTACCAGCTGTTCACACCTTCGCTTTGTCTCACTCAGACCGATGATATCCCATTTCATTTTGTTAAGGACTTCAGTCTCAAGTTCTTCGTAACGCCCATCGGTAAGAAGAGTTCTAACATTATACGTAGCCAGGTAAATGTTTTTTAAGCAGCCGGATCCTTTACCCCAGGGATTCTTAGCACCCTTCGTCACGCCGGTCCCTTGACCGCCGACCGCTGACACTCGGCGTTGTTGTTCGTTTGGTAGCACCCGGGAGACACGTGAAGGGTATCAAGGGTAAGAGCTACGGACGCAAACAACTCCATGTATTATACAGGGTGTTTTTTTGGTCAGCAACTTCCACAATAGGGGTTACTATATTCATGATTTTGAGCTCAAAAAAAAAATTTTTTTTTTTTCATGATTTTTCGAAAGAATATCCTCGCTACATCATGGTGTCTCGTTTCTGTAGCTACGAAGAGGGTAGACCGCTTATCGTCACGATTGTTATTGTTTGATACTACCCTCACAAAACTATGCGCAAGCGACGTCAGTACCGTGTTTGTTTCGAAGCGAGTGCTTGTTAAGTGAAGTGTTAAATCATTTTATTGATAAAAAAAATGTCTCGGCAAGAAAATTTACTTCTTGACAATCGGGACATGTTTGATATTGTAAACATTTACTTTGTGAGTGGTCAAAACATTGCTGACACCGTTAGAATTTGGACTGAACGATTTTCTAATCGGCATGCCATTACGTGTTACACTGCAGTAAGGTCTATCGCTAGCAACCTTTACGAGTGGGGCACTTTTGAAACGCCACGCCATGCTCAAGGAAGAGCCCAGAGTGGGCTTGCAGTGGATGTTAAGCAGGCTATTCTCAATTACTTCGAAGAACATCCACGGGCGAGTACTCTCTTAGTTTTAAGCAGTTTAAATACTGGCGAGCCGAAGGCGGCCGTCACTTCAAACATTTATTAAAAGTGACCTAATGTAAAAATTTAAATTTTGTAAATTTTTAACAATTGTTGTACAAAGCTGATTCCCCTTTTTAAATACGCCAAAGACAAATCTTGCGGTTTTTTAATCCATACCGTTATTCTGTAGTTAAATGCTATTTCAGAACTATTTTTACAACAATAATCTACATTTTTTAACCTAAACCGTGTTTGTAATCTTTGACGGTCCTAAGCCTGTAACAAGTATGAAGGGAAAGATGAATCATAACATTGTGCACGGTGATTACGTCATTAGTCTTCGGTAAACACGTCGCATAGTAACCACAATTAAGTGAAATAATGGGATAAACTGAAAATGCTATTTCTCTGACCTCCTAAGGGTTTTTAATTTTTTAATGTCATATTCGGATTCAGCATTAATTAAACTATCTCTCCTGTTTTGGAAGTTGTCGACCAAAAAAACACCCTGTATATATGTTAAAAGACCAAGAGATTAATCGAATATGAATATGAATGTGAATCACAGATAAGGGTATATGTGAACTCATAAATAACATTAACATAGTCTGTCTAATGAAAGATGAACCTGAGAAAAAGCGGCAAATTCAAAAAATCTTCATATGGTATTACCGATCAATGTAGGAATAAACAATTTTGATACTTTTCATATTTTGTTTATTTTGGTGGGCACAAAGGAAGAGGAAACGCGTACTTTTTCACAATACTAAGGCCCGTATTATTAAACTATAGGTACTCAAGTCTACTAATACCGCACTCAAGTGTCCGTTTATCCATATTAAGACTACACACGGTATCATATTTAAGTACAGTTTATTAATAGAAGCCCGAGAGTCTTACTACTTAATACGTATGGGTGGATCAACTTTTTGTTGTTATTGTCCCGTAAGTCAGGAGACAACAGTGATAGTTTCTTAGAAAATTTTTTATAATGTATACTTTTAGCACACTCAGGAGAAAAGCCATAAAATAATGGTAGTGGACTTACATCCTTTGAAATCATAGTTTTAATGAGTGACCCAGGAAACGTCACCCTGGCACCGAACTACAAAGAAAAGTTGATTGACCCGTATAGTCAGCATTAAATAAATAGATAGTGACACCCAAAGTCACCAAACGTACTACCGAACTATTTGGCGAGTTTGGGTATCACGAAGTATTTGATGCTTGGAAACTATCTAAGAAAAAAAAATGCAGACCACCATAATAATGCTTGCATAAGCATGCTTTCTCATTTGTGAGCTCTTTTAGTAAATAAAATCACCAATAACAAGTCATTAACTAAAAATATTTTATTTATTATTAGGGTAAAACCGATGCTTTCTCTCAACTCTGCTAATAGGCATCTGAGTGTAGGCACTTGCTTCTTTACAATATAAAATTCGTACACGTTATTTGGGATGGCATGGATGTCAAAACTATCTAAATTGGATACTGTGGCCTTGTGAGTTCGCTTCTTTCCTGGAGTACTGAGACACCATGGTTTACTTTGCCTTCATTCTCTTAATGTCGAAACACTGATATCTGTAAGAAGAAAGAAGGAATGAATTAAACAGAACACCATTTACAAATATATTGTGACACGCAATACAGCCCCATTGTACAGTCCGACAGCTCTAAGAACATTTGGGTTTAGGTGAAATCAAATTGCATCGGTGAGGTTCAAATCGCCACAGTTTAAGAACAAGGAAGACAGGTATAACCCGAACATCTTTTCCAAGAGCTCATGAAGTGTACGTAGGTACTTACTTATTAATATGTTTATGATATCTTTTAACTAAATGTATATATACACCTCCTTAGTGTTTTACTGAAACTATGAGTGTCAGTTATATTAATCATCTGTCAATTTAATTAATTTAATAAAATTGCAATTGTTAAGAGATTCAACATGGTATAGGTACAGACAATACACAAAAGTATAGGGAAAGACAATGATTTAATTAATTTTAGTATTTAGGGTAAATCGTCAATTATTGGCCACCGTCAGTAACTGGCCACTTTGCAATAATCTGTTTGAAGCAAAAGATATGCTGATATTCGTGCGATTAAACTAAAATACCTAGATCCAGAGTTGTTATCCGGACTACTGCCAAAGTATCTTTACGAACGGCGTCTGTATATATAATGGGTGGCTAGTAACTAAATGACATTTTCTCAAGTGGCCAGTTATTGAAGATTTACCCGGTCATTGATGATAATTCTTCTAAATACTTCGTCTGACTCTGGCATAGTAAATCGTTTTGCTCCAACTCTTTCAACTGCTTTGGAAGTTGTCGACCAAAAAAACACCCTGTATAAGTGTGATTAAATATAAAAGTTTCACTATTTGATTAAAATAACTTTTTAGCTATTTGTGGTTCATAAAATCACCTCCTTAATTTAATTTTTCATAGTAACATATTGTGAATAAAAAGCTAAGTAACAGTATCAGCAATCGTATAACCAGCTAAGTGCTAAATAGCGTAGTTTAGAATGGAACGATAAAAGCGTCTATCGGGTGTATATTACGCTAAGTCATTGATTTCACGTAATTGCCATTGCTTTATTGTGTTTGTACTTAATTCTGACTGTTTATAGCTCAGCTCACTTCCTACAAGTGGGAAGCATAGATTTTTGGACAATAAAATGAATATTTTCATCATAAGCCATAGCAAGATAAATGAGGCTAAGTGTTACTTGGCGTATTATTCATTGCAGTTTTTAATGGTAAAAACGAAGTATAGAATGCTAAGTAACTAGAACTAGAAAGTAATATAATAATATATGTTTACAGACCACCATTGGCTGATTTTTGCACATTTGAATCACCTGCTTAGATTATTATTTTTTGTAATTGTGAGTGTTTGGGTTAATAAATATTTAATTGATTTAATTCTGACTATAGTGGTTAGAAGGCTTCTTTCGTCAATGATTTTTATCAAAAATCTCAGACAATAACATACCGACCTTTAACTAATAATCGTATGGAATTATTCAAAAATAAAGGTCAAAGTAATCTTTCAGTGTTACCTTTCTTACAGAATGAGCGTAATAGTATTTATAATGACTTGTTTGGCGTAATTCTGCATCAATTTAATAAAAAATTAAAAATGAAAACTATTACTAGGCCGAAAACCAAATTTTGTGAATAGGGTACTGCAGGCATTCATAAAAGTATAAATAGGCTTTATGACCTTTATAGAGAGAGGGAGGACAATAAGAACGCTGACTTCCTAAATTATGTTAAGAATTATTCGACGATCTTTAAGCAAGTTTGTTTAACTGCTAACGCAAACTCAAATCATCTGACAATAAGGTAAAATCTGTATGGAATATTATAAAAAGAGAAACGGGAAAATCAAAACTCGTGGTAATCAAATCACGTCAAATAAAGACGTCGCTTTAGCATTCGAAGATTATTTTTCCAACATAGCCATTAATACTACGAAATCTCTTAAATCATCCGCGGTTGAAGCTAAATCATTACTTTGCACTAATGTCAGTATATGTAATATAAACTTTGAATTCATCCCTGTTGATTAAGATTCAATAGTCAAGGTATTTAAATCACTTAGTTTAAAAAAGACTGAAAATTTGTAGGGCACATCAGTTAAAGTAGTCTTTCATACTGACGCGACGACGACGCGCTGGCCTAGTTGGTAGTGACCCTGCCTACGAAGCTAGCGGTCCTGGGTTCAAATCCCGGTAAGGGCAGATATTTGTGTGATGAGGCGAATATTTGTTTCTGAGTCATGGATGTTTTCTATGTATTTAAGTATATATTTATCTATATAAGTATGTTTATCGTTGCCTAGTACCCATAGTACAAGCCTAGAGCTTAGTTTGGGACTAGGTCAATTGGTGTGACATTGTCCCCTGATATTTATTTATTTATTATTTATTTATATCATAGATGTAATTGCACCCCATCTAGCATTAATTTACAATAATTGCATATCAGAGGGGATCTTTCCAGACCATACCTCACACCTCTAGGTAATATATTAAGTCTATGCTCATACCTCTTTTTAAATCGGGCGAGATGAGTGATTTAAAGAAGTTCCGTCCCATTTCCATACTACCAGTTTTAAGTTAAGTCTTTGAGAAACTAATGCTGAATGATATGTTAGGTCACTTTAATAGAAATAAACTACTTAGCAATAACCAGTTCGGCTTTACCAGAGGTTGATCAACAATTGATGCGGCATCTGTACTCGTTAAATATATATATAACAGTTGGGAGACATCTTGCGATGCAGTAGGAATATTTCGTGATCTTTCTAAAGCATTTGATTGCGTAGATCATGCGACCCTTATTTTAAAATAAAAACATTATCGATTGTCCAATAAAGCTTTAAGTCTTATGTCTTCTTATCTAAGTGATAGAACTTAAACAGTTGTTGTAAACAAAACGCGATCTGTAGGAGCTACAGTAAAAGTAGAAGTGCCTCAAGCCTCTATTTTAGGTCCTTTTTTATTTTTGGTGTATATAAATGACTTACCACCAACGGTAGATAAACTTTGTGACATTGTACTTTTTGCTGATGATACTTCACTTATTTTCAAGGTAGATAGAAAATACGTAGACTACAGTAGGATAAACGCCACTCTAGATATAGTACATTACTGCAAAGACCAGTAAGTGAGCCTTCCTGGACGAATATGAGGTAAAAGCCCGAGCCGCCAGGCGAGGGCTTTTATACATACGAGTCCAGGATGGCTCTTAATGGTCGAAGCATGTATAGTGCTTTACTCAAAAATAGAACAAGTAGAATTATTTAAAAAAAAAATGTTAAAATATTGATGACCACATGTGTACAACCCTCAGGGCGCTAGTTCGACTCTTAGCTGGTCGCTTACCCGGTTTTTTTATTTTTTTTAACGTTTCACAACTCGTCATACCGGCCGAGATGTACTAGGCGCACATAAAACTGAGATGGTGCGGAGCAAGCGATGCTGAAATGAAGAGAAATCGCGCGATGTCTGGTCTGAACAAGATAACGCTTTTGGTTTATGATACCCTGGTACTTTTGGAGCTGAATGATCAGCTTTTCATGTAGTATAAGTAGCCTTTTTGAAGGCTGTCACAGTCTTTACAGATAGTTCCAAATTCAAATAATATGATATGTTATGGAATTTCCATACTTACTTACTGGACACTTTTTGATTCCAAATTCGAAATTCCTCAACTTTACTGGACACTTTTCCAGTTGTCCAGGAACGTCAACCTACTGGCTCCTTTTTACTGGTGTTATGGCAAGATTACATAGCATTTTTGAGTAATAGTACATTACTGCAAAGACCAGTAAGTGAGCCTTCCTGGACGAGTATGAGGTAAAAGCCCGAGCCGCCAGGCGAGGGCTTTTATTCATACGAGTCCAGGATGGCTCTTAATGGTCGAAGCATGTATAGTGCTTTACTCGAAAATAGAACAAGTAGAATGATTTAAAAAAAAAAAAAAATTGATGACCACATGTGCACAACCCTCAGGGCGCCAGTCCGACTCTTAACCGGTCGCTTAGCCGGTTTTTTTAATTTTTTTTTAACGTTTTACAACTCGTCATACCGGCCGAGATGTACTAGGCGCACATAAAACTGAGATGGTGCGGAGCAAGCGATGCTGAAATGAAGAGAAATCGCGCGATGTCTGGTCTGAACGAGATAACGCTTTTGGTTTATGATGCCCTGGTACTTTTGGAGCTGAATGATCAGCTTTTCATGTAGTATAAGTAGCCTTTTTGAAGGCTGTCACAGTCTTTACAGTTAGTTCCAAATCAAATGATGGACTTGACAGAAGCGCGTGGAGCTAACCCCATGTGCTTCTGTTTAGTCCACCAGAGTTAATCTCTTTAACCGAACAATTGTCCTCGCGTGTGATATCCATGGACTTGTTTCTCTAATAAGTTCATGGCGATTGTCTAAAACTCGATACTGGCGAAATACACCTTGTTAAAACAAGGAGTGAAAGCCATTAATTAAAAAAAAAAAAAAAAAAAAATCAAATGATATGATATGTTATGGAATTTCCATACTTACTTACTGGACACTTTTTGATTCCAAATTCGAAATTCCTCAACTTTACTGGACACTTTTCCAGTTGTCCAGGAACGTCAACCTACTGGCTCCTTTTTACTGGTGTTATGGCAAGATTACATAGCATTTTTGAGTAAAAGTACTTAATTGGTTAACTAGCAACAATTTGCTACTAAATGCTAAGAAAACTAAATGTGTTAGGTTCGCTTTGCCTAATGTTAAACCGGTAGATTCAAGTATTTTTCTAAATGACGAGTGTCTGCAAGTGGTAGATAAGGCAGTTTTCCTAGGCATAACAATAGATCAAAATTTGCAATGGAGTCCCCATATAGCTGTACTGGCAGGTAAACTAAGTTCGGCTGCTTACGCCGCCGTTAGGAAAATTAGACAACTAACTAATGTTGAGACAGCTCGCTTAGTTTATTATACTTATTTTCATAGTGTTATGTCGTACGGTATTCTGGTTTGGGGTAAGGCAGCTGACATACAAACTATATTTGTGTTACAAAAAAGGGCCATTCGTTCTATTTACAAATTAAATTCTCGTGACTCGTGACTCCCTAAGATAACTTTTTAAAGAAATTAACATCTTAACTGTAGCGTATCAATTTATTTATGAGAATATTATTTATGTTATTAAGAATTAAGTTTTGTTCACCAAATATTCTGATATACATAATTTTAATACTAAAAATAAAATCGCTAATCGAAAATTCCGTGTCCGTAATAGTATTTTATGTGACTGTTGCATAATAAGGGGCATTAAAATTCGAGTGAGTGTTGGCGAGTTTCATAATACCATCTCACGAGTATTTTAATGCTTATTATGTACAGTTACATACACTGCTTTATCTACACACATATCATCAAAGATCTCTATGATGTGTTCAGAAATCGCATGTAATGACCGGCATTGCAGCATTGATTAGAGCTACACTCGGCGTCAAAAATATCGCACCTCGACGAAAATCAGATTCAAGCAAATCTAGCCCTTAGTAAAATTATGCCACCTCGTAAATATTAGTAACAATCGAAAGCACGTTTAATGTGTTTTAAATTAACAATATTTAATTTAAAGAAAAAAAAGTGTTTTCGCAATCTGAGAGTTTCGAAAAAAAAGGGCCAAATTACGCATTTGAAGGGTCGCGAGTTGTGCCATGTTCCAGGCGTATAAAAAGTCTGGTAAAGGTCAAATGTCAATCATTCGCTATCCAGACGTTGCAGAGAATACATCTAAGGAGCTCAAGCAAAAAAACGACCCTCAAAAATGGAAACCACTGCTGCTGAATCAGCCCAGGTGGTCGCACTGCTCCAAGCAGGAGTTCGGCAGTGTGATGTCGCTCGGCAACTGAATTTAAGCCGGTTTGCTGTCCGCCGAGTATACCTGCGGTTCCAGGAGACTGGAGGCTTCATAAGGAGGCATGGAGCTGGCCGCCGACGCTGCACATCTGAAAGAGACGACCGCTTCATTGTGTCGTCGTCTCTACGCAATCGCTTCTCTAATGCTGTTGAGGTGCAACAGCGTCTCCGAGAAGCTCGGACGACCTCTGTTAGCACCTCCACCATTAAGAGAAGGTTGCGGGAGTAGAACATTGTGGCCCGCAGGGCTGCTACAGGTCCCCAACTGACCACACAGCATCGCAGGGACCGCCTGCAGTTTGCTCTTGACCACGTCGATTGGACATTCGACCAGTGGAGGCAGGTTCTCTTCTCCGATGAGACGAGGGTCTGTCTCTATTGCAACGACAGGCGTAGAAGAGTCTACAGAAGGTCGGGAGAACGATTTGCTCAAGCCTGCATTGAAGAAACGGTGGCCTACGGAGGTGGTTCGTGCATGTTCTGGGGCGGTATGTCCACAGATGGCAAGACCGACCTTGTGTGCGTCTCCCGGACGGGGGGCACTCGCGGGCAGGGGTCTCTGACTGCTCACCGGTACGTCACGGAGATCCTGGAAGAGCATGTGGTCCCATATGCGGGTTTTGTCGGCACTGGATTCACTTTAATGCACGACAACGCCCGCAGCCACACTGCAATGATCGTTCGTGATTACCTGGGAGAGGTTGGGATCCCTGTTATGCAGTGGCCAGCGAGAAGTCCCGACTTGAACCCAATCGAACACCTTTGGGACGAGCTGAAGCGACGTGTTCGGTCACGTGATGCCATCCCTACCACTCTCCAAGACCTCCAGGACGCCGTTATCGAAGAATGGGACCTCATTCCTCCGTCGGACTTAGTGAAGTTGGTTCGGTCAATGAAAGATCGCATGGAAGCAGTAATTAGGGCAAGGGGGGGTAACACTAGGTTTTAGGTTACTTTTAAGTGTCTTTTTTGTTATTTTGTTAACCATTTCATTGATGTTAATTTAAGATTTAATAAACATTTGTCTTGTTTTCGCATTAAACTTCTTTTTTTTAAACCTGGTTACAATACTGATTTTTTATTTTAGCTTTATTAAAAAGTCCATTTTATTACCTTTCAAATAATACCTAACAGTCATACCTTTACCCTTGATTAAATAGGGTATAATGTCGGTTGAACATATTTTTCCCGAAGGTGCGATATTTTTGACGCCGAGTGTATTAGTAAAATAATACAAAAAAAATAAATGGGATAACAGAGACAATTATTTATTGTAATAATTATTATTTACAGTTTTAATTATGCGGTGGTTGAATTCCACTTTTCCAGTTTTGATAGTAGAATCATGTTCGTGGATTTTGACGGCAACAACATATTTTCGACGTTCATTGCTTTATCCCTGATATCAGGTGGCGTCTCCGAAATATCGTGATCATGATCACTATCTTGATCACTCATTTTAAGTAGTCGTACAATACAATTAAATTATTTACGAACAAAACAACACAACAAACTTATTTTTTGTACTCGTCGATTAAAATTTGTGTATTAAGATTTCACAGAGAATACTGCAACGTCACTCTTTTCATCGTTGAATAGTCTGTGGTACTTCCGAAACAACCGAAATAACCATTTCGATACGCTCTAGACAACCGAAAAAAAATTGAAAATAGAACTTCGTATTTCAATAATATGTGTCCTTGTTTAAGGAGACTCGATCCGATACAAAATGGCTAATCTATGGCGTTTCGGAACGTAGCAACGTCGCGTCATCTGTCAACATCTACTTAAACATGCTCCTGTATCCAGGGCATAAAAAAAAACTACTCTTTGTGATTGTAGCCAATCACAGCACAGTACTGCAAAATTACGGACGCCGGTGGTGTTATAGTACTTACGATATTTCGTTTTCTTATATACTCGTATTTAGAATTAAATTATTAATTTTAATGAACTCGTACAAAAAGTATTGTTCACAATAGTGTCATAATTAAGCTTTTTAATCTCGTACCTTACTTAGGCCACTCAGCAAGCTTCGTGGCCTAAACACGGTACTCGACTAAAAAGCTCTCTATTATAACACGATTGTGAAAAATACTATTTCCGACAAAATAAGCGTCAAATGTGGCGGCAAATCAAAATTTGACAAGTTGTTTTTTTTTTAATTCAGAGACAACTAGATTAAGCGTCAACTATCAAATCGTTCGATATCAAGTAACGTGCGAGATATGTCAAAGTTGTGTGAAATTGACATTTCATTTTCAATAAAATGTCATCTCGACTGATTTAGAACAGAGGTCTAATCAAAAATGCTTTGTTTTTCAGAGATGTTTTAAATTTGAATGTCATAAGAACATCGAAATTGATGTTCTTATGAATTCATAAGAAAACTGCCGCAGATAAAAAATTGCTCTAACGACAGAGTTGATTATAATGCTGGTCATAATTTGCGGTTTCTGAACGCATTATAGAGGGTTTATGATATGAGTGTAGATAAAGTATATAAATCATTTGTTGGTCAATGCATTAATTTCTATAATAAATTACCTGACGTAGTTTTAAAGTTACCCTTTTCAGCACTTAAAAATTACTTGAAAAAGTCGTTAATGTCTAAAGCGTATTATAGGGTCGAGGATTATCTAACAGACAAAAATGCATGGCCTAAACTCGAAACTCAGTCAATAATAACTTGTTCAGATGTAAAACCTTTATCTTGTATAGGGGACACCGTTGATGTAGGATAACATATCGAAACTTATATGTGGTCGTCTTGCACCGTCTTATATACACATAAATAGGTGTTTTTTCCTTTTCTCCTTTTATCTTTCTCGCAAGATTTTTGGCATGTTTTCCTGCCGAACCGGCTAAACGCATGTTATTTGATATTATATTTAATTTAATATTTTAGCTTTATATAATGCTAGACTAAGTAGTAACATTGTGATAAGAAATATGATTAAAAAAAAGACTGACTGCTGAGTTTCTTGCGGCGTTTCTTCTCAGCATTGGTCTCCTCTTGCGAAGCGCTGGTAGAGTCCTGACGTGTAAAAGTGCCCGTGCAGCCTACTTACTGAATAAATGTCTTTATCTTATCTTTATCATTATCTTTAAGTCTTCATTAATCCAAAACAAACAAGATTTTAGTGGGTCAATATATACCAATTAATAAATTAACTATTACGCTAATTCTATTCCAAATTTCAAGAGCAAAAGTCAAAATTAAACTTTTCCATTAAAACACGTCTCCTGTAAAGTAACGAAAATTGAGCAAGCGTAGTATTCGTAGATAGTGTCGAAATATTAATTAGAGTTAGTTCAGGCTCTAACGAGAGCTTATTAATATACAAAATCTATTTTTAATATAGTAACATTATTTTAAATATATCTATCCACGAATGAGTGCAATAATAAGTGATAAAATGTGTACGCAACATTTTTGAGCGCCTGCTAAAAACAGTCAGCAATTTATTTATTTATTTATTTATTAGGGAAACAAACAGCAAAATATAATACATTGAAATTAGGGAATGCAAAAACCAGTGAAAATCAAAAACCGGTTAATAACCGCCTCAACGGATTCAAAACCAGTTAACCGGTTTTTAGCCGGTTTTTTGCAAACTATTTGAAATCGAAGTATTAAACGATAATTTTACTATTCTTGGTTACTATTGGTGTTAACGGCGTATTTTTTAAGATGTAAATGGGTATTTAAATGATATACTCTGTACTAAACTAATTATACAT
Organism: Acleris cristana; assembly: GCA_948252455.1. Classification (NCBI taxonomy): domain Eukaryota; kingdom Metazoa; phylum Arthropoda; class Insecta; order Lepidoptera; family Tortricidae; genus Acleris; species Acleris cristana. Next base: position 31,649,513 of record OX411771.1, read on the forward strand.
ACGGTTATTTGTTTATATATTTATAATATATTTAGAAAGGTTTAGGCGAATAAATAAAAAGCATATGATTTTTCTCATCACCTTTATAAACTTCAAAACAAATCAACAAGTGACGAATTAAATTATAAAACTTAAATTATACTAATATAAAAAGTACAATGTTTAATTTTAAAAGTTTAACAAACTTGCCACTAAAATATTGGTACTTAACTTATACTTATATGAATTTAACAATTTAACATTTTTGGTTTGGTTATTTTTATTGCAGTGGTAAAAAAATCGAAACGACAAGTTATTAAGTAAAAACGTACACTATATAAATAATCAACATAATAAAACATATTTTTTAAAAGCATGACAAAAGACCATGTTAATAATAATAAAATGTGAGGTATTATTTATGCGATAGTAACGTTAAAAAAATCAACACAATTAAAACATTTTACATAATAATATTTCAAAATTCGTACAGTAAACAATCAACATAAAAAATAATCTTAAATACATATTGGTGGTTTCGCAATGAGGTCTTTTCGGACACACTTCGGTCTTCGACCCAGTGGGATGTTGTGCCTATTGTGTAATGCGACCTGCTTACTTCTTAGTTGATAATGTTGATATGAAATAATGTTTCAAAATAATTAAAGCATTCAACGTGGCATCGTTCATCCTAGAACGGAATTTTGAACATAGATATCCAGCTGTAGAGAAGGTTCGTTCACATTCAACACTGGTGGGCTTTATGGATAACAAAGTTCTGTATGCCATTTCTAAATATCGCCCTCTTGTTCCGCCACTTTCATGCAGTGTCATCTCGATTTGTATCACGTTAGGACACAACTGTTGTTGCAGAACTTCCATATGGGTCTTTTCTGCTTCACGTCTTGTCAATGATTTCTGTTTGAACTCTTCTCTTAATAAATCTTTCGCAGACATAGAACTTCCGGATAAACCAGATGTGGACGGAACAGGTTCAATATGTTCTGAACTTTGCGACGTTTCTGGTGAGGGGTCAAGGGCTGTTACTGTAATAGCAGTATTGTTGGTACTTTTGCCCAATAACGACACTAAAATAGAAACTATGTCGTCTTGAGAAGGTCTCACGAAGATGCTGTCCACATCAGTTTCATTGTAAAAATCGTCAGGGTTATCTAGATATTTGAGTACACCTTGGATTAGCAGGTACCTCTCTCCTATTCTTTTTCTCAATGCTGTTATGAATGCGGCACTCAAGGGACCTGTTGTTGTCTTTAATTCTTTTAGCAAAAAAAATAATACCACGTCAGCAGTAAGTAAAGTCGCGTCATTTTCACACAGCATTTCTAACGATGCCTTAAAAATATCGAGTGTCGCGTGGATGTGCTTTATCAATTCGATTTCATCAGTGCTAAATGATATTTCTGATCTAATATCATACAATGCCAATTGTACACAGCTGGACAGCTTTATAAAGCGTTCCAACATAGACGCTAGTGAACTCCAACGCGTTTTACAGTCCAGAATAAGGTTGATTTCTGTGTCAAAATTTTGCTTCACATACTTTTGCAAGGCTTCATCATTTTTAGTTGGTGACTTGCGAAATATCTTGGACACTTTTCTGACTTTTTCAATCACAGATTTACAGCTGGCATTCGATATTGGTACGCGTGTTCGGGGGGATTCAATAATGAATCCTTCATCATCGTCGCTGTCATTATCTTCACCGTCAGCTCCAGAAAATTCTGACTCTGTGGAGCAATCTTCACTTTCAAAGCACATGACTGGCTGATTATTATATAAGACGTCTAATATTGCCAATTGAAGTCCGTGAGCATAACACAATTGGTGATACGCGGGTATACCGCGTCCCATTTTCTTCATTACGCTAGCTGCGTCTGTAGAGAGACCGACGATGTCTTCTATATTCAAGCCAAATGATTGCAATCGCTCATTTAAAAGTTCTGCGCATCTTGTGGATGTCGCTGAGCCTCTAATCCTGATAAGGCCAACATTATAAAAATATTTGCTGTTCTCGATATCGGGTGAATGGATGTTTACGTTGATGTATCGTTTGTTGGCTGAAGAGGTCCATTCGTCCATAGTTATCTATAGAAAATAGCAGTCCTCTAAGTTTCAGCTTCATAAGTGCTTGCAAGGTTTGCTGCTTCACAAATTCACATCTCTGTAAAACTATATTTCTTATTGTATTTGGGGATGGCGGCAATTGATGTCCACTCTTTAGAAATAATCGTCGCAGGTCAACAGAGTTTGCAAAAACCCTAAATGTCAGTCCATCTAAACACACCATTCGAGAAACTATCATTTCCATGGACTGGTCGCTTTTGAAGTAATCTTGTATTTTACTTTTCTTCGTTTGCACTGTTTGTAGTGACGCTTGAGGTTGATTTTCGTTCTGTTCCATAGGCCCAAGGGTTATGCCGTGTGCCGTACGTATGTGACTTATTAAGCTTGAGGTGCTGCCTCCTTCGGCTTTCAAATTTTTGTTGCATTTTTTACATTTTGCGGTTTTATTATCCACTGACTTCAAAAAGTACAACCGCACACCGGTTTGTTCTACTAGTCCTCTTTTTCTGAATTCTTTATACTCCATATTAGATGGCCAATTTGTTCGTTTACTGAAAAAAAAATACATATAAAATATAAATAAAGTTTACAGTAGTAAGTATAAAGTAGGTATATAAGTCATTTCGAGGTCAAACAATATCAGAAAAAAAAAGATAACTTAATAAGTGGCGATGAAAGTATTGCCCCGAAGTGAATATGAAATTGCAGTGATGCGTTACCAATGTCCAGTAATAAAACTAGGACATTTTTTTTTGATATTTATATACAATGACATGACATGCATGACACATTATACAATATATTAACTTAATATCTACTTTTATCAATAAAATATCTGTATCAAAATAGAACTACTAAAGTAACAGGTATTACTTGTAATATCATTAAAATGAATAGATTTAAAACAAAACATAAAATTGTGGATTAAATAACTTGGGGCTATGTTATAAATAAGTGCACTCTATGATATACATTACAAAACGGACTCATTTGCAATAATCGAATAACTAAATAATTGACAAGGATAACATGATGAAGAATACCACTATTAATTATTAGGAAAAATAAATACTTACTTGTTTGAAATTTTCGGCTTCCAGACATCCACGTGTTATTTTAATCCTGGTCTAATTCTCGTTAGTTTTATTTAACTTTATTTAAATTTTCTATTCTATTTTTAAATTTATTACAATATATATACTATTTTTGAGATTTCATTGATTTATCGATTATTGCAGAAACAAATTGATTCATTTTCATTCTAAATATATCTATGTCAGAAAATAGTTGGTTATACTTTTTACATGCTCTTATAAGTAGTCTATTTCTTGCATATGCAGTCCGACTAGAAGAGATGGCAAATAGGTTCGAGGAACGGGTTCGTCAATCAGGGCAGCGGAAGAATGTTTGAAAGCAATTTTGCCGAGTCTATATATCCGTTAATAACCTTATACAAGAAGACTTGATCCTTTATATCACGCCGCTTTTGAAGAGACGCAATTCTCTTTACATCAAAGGATTTAAATTTGTATTTCATGCGCCTGATGAACTTTTTCTGAATATTTTCAATTGCGTCAGTATGCACTTGAAAATAGACTCCAGACCGTAGATGCGTATTCTAAGTTGGATCTGACATACGCATTAAAAAGAAGCTGCATGGTGTTGGGGTCTTTAAATTCTTTACCCTGGCGACATATAAATCCCAACATTTTATAGGCCTTCGAGACCATTTTATTAATATGTAAAGTAAGTTGTAGTTCATCGTCGAGATAAACACCTAGATCTTTTACCTGTGTAACCCTCTGAACTACTGTATTATTAAGAGAATAATTGTACACGAGGCAGTTACGCTTACGAGAGAACGATATGGAATGACACTTTTCGACATTTAAATAAAGTCTGTTAACTAAACAGTATGCACTCAGTCTATCCAGGTCACTTTGTAAATTGATGCAATCGGCATCTGATTTGATGGTTGTAAATATTTTTGTATCATCTGCGGATGACACAAAAGACAGCAATACATTGGAGTGTTGAAAACATTCGATCACATCATTAATAAATATATTAAATAATAAGTGTCCTAAATGGGAGCTCTGTGGGACGCCAGAGTAGACAGGAACAAACGTGGAAGTATATCCCTTAACTGCCACCGCCTGGGTTCGATCACGAAGATAAGAAGTAAGCCACCTCAGGAGATTGCCGTGGATGTCAAAGGTTTCAAGTTTTTTAACAAGTAAAGTATGTGAGATTTTGTCGAATGTTTTTCAGTAATCTGTGTAAATCGTATCTAATTGATAGCCCTTATCCATAGCATCGAGGGCGTAGTCCAGCAGCTCACACAAATTGGACTCTATTGAACGTTTATTAATAAATCCATGTTGTTGTGTAATAAGCTTTGGTCTTATAGCGTAATAAAGACTGTCATAAATGATTTTTTCAAAAAGTTTTGGAATAACCGACAATTTTGATATGCCTCGATAATCTTCAACATTATACTTGTCTCCACTCTTAAAAATAGGAACTACGATTTCAAAGACGACCAGACTTTAAAGATAGATAGAATAACAGAGTTATTGGTAATTTTAACGTCTCACTACATCTTTTCAAAAGTATAAGGTGAATACCGTCGGGTCCGCTGCCTTTGGAGACATCCAGAGCTTTGAGATAGCTTTCGACTAAGTTTTCAGTTATATTTATATTACTAATTATAACATTTTTAGATGTCATATTTACTACATTATGTACGGAACTAACGGAGATTGGTGCTATATTATTATCTTTAACGAAGACCGATTGAAAAAATAAATTGAATGAGTTAGCAATTTCTTGACCATTTGTGCTTGAATTACCATCTAGATAAACTGTTTCAGGGATACCATTGTTATTCTTTTTAGACTTTAAATAGAACCAAAAAGCTTTAGAGTTATTTCGAATGTTATTTTCAGTTCTAGATATAAATGTATTGTAACAGCCATCCTCTATTTTTTTAACTTTAGCTCGTAATTCCGAAAATGTGTTATAATCTGATTGTCTATTATAATTTTTAATTTTTTTATGAATTTTTGTTTTTTTCTTTAACAATTTGATTAAGGGACGAGAGTACAATACAGGAAATTTATTTTCGTTACTGCTTACCGTCTTAGTGGGAACTAAATCATCAATGACTCTATTCAAAACAAAATAAAAATTGTCAACGGCGCTCTCGGCATCATTTTGCGAGGGAATATGCTCCCAACCAACTTTTTCTAACTCCTCGTTTATTAAGCTACAATCGGCAGCAAAGAAGCGGCGAACAGTATGATGAGCAGGCTTTAAATTTTTATTAGTTACCCCTATGTCTACCTGGACACAAAAGACCGGGTAGTGACCGTCTATAGGGACCAATGGATCAACTGAAGAAATGCTGCAATAAATATTAGACAGGAGTAGTAGGGAATCCTCGGTCCTGCCCCCGACTCTACTCCCTCGAAAAAAAATGGTGCTCTGACGAGTGAGAGGCGGGGTTTCGCTCCTAAAAAAAAAAATATTTTTTTCGGTGTTTGTCCCCCCATTTAGAGCGTTTGGGGCGGGTCCCGAGACTCCCAGATCACTCCTTCCCATAGCTTGCAATAGTCCATGTACTCAATACAAAAGGTTATCAACTACCTGGGTGCCCTGCCGTCCCTTGCTCGCTCAGCCTATTGTTCGCCCGAACGTCAGCCCCTTTGTTCTCGGTGGCGTCCAACACCATTTTCTTGCATTGGGCGCGTTCCTACCTTTTATTACATATTACCTGATTGCGCTATTAACTGTTGTAATGCGATTTTTAATTTTACCTACGTGTTTCTCATATTATTTAATTAAGTAACCATAGTGGTTTTCTTAACATGCTGTTTTTAAGGGTCATAGTTCTAACCTAACCTAACCTAGCTTGTTGAAGTTAGCCTAACATCGTGAAACCTGTCCTAATTTAACATACCTACTGTTTTTTAAGGGTTACAGTTCTAACCTAACCTAACCTACCTTACTGAACATACCTACTGTTTTTAAGGGTTACAGTTCTAACCTAACCTAACCTACCTTACTGAAGTTAACGTAAAATTATACAACCTAATCTAACTTAAAATACCTAGTACTGTTTTTAATACTTACCTAACCTAGCTTGGTGAAGTTGACCTAACATTATACAACCTAATCTAACTTAAAATACTTACTATTTTTAATACTTTCAAGAAACTAAAGATGAACCAACCAACAAAGAAGTTACGAGTGGTTTTAATTTTTAACACCCCATGGTCGACTATTTTGAAGGATCACCTAACTTTACATGAGCTTAACCTAAGCTAAGAGCTGATTTAAATCTAGCTTTAGTCCTAAGTTTCACTTAATTGAATTTACCTAAGTTAATTTTAGTAAATCTAGCTAATCATAGTATTCGTAGTATTATCTTAAGCTGTTGTTACTTAGAGCCTATTCTAAACAACTATCAAAACCATATATTGCATACCTATAGGTATTTCTAAATGAATTACCTTCACTTAGCTTGTTAAAAATATAGTGGTTAAATGCAATCTATCCTACGTACGGGTATGTATCTACGAGCATGTATTGTATCTGCGGCTAACATTGGCTATAACATTATCTATCTAGTACGTATATGGGGTTTACCTTCACATACATTTTAATTTTATAGTAACACACTAGTATGTAAAACTAAAACGAAGCATGTAAACTGGTTCTGACTTGATTCAAAGTGCTATCACAAAATAGATAGGTACAGAAGTCAATCTACATACTAATTGCGCTCGAGCAACGCACACATAGACACTGCTCACGGACACGATATCTCGGACTGGTTGGGAACAGTGCGAGCGCGAGTGCCATCCGCTTGAGACACGCGTCTGTGAACTTTTTTGTGCAATAATGAAGCACCAAAAAAAAAGGTAATTATAACTGTTCAGTGGACGGTTGTTTAAATTCAATATTATACGGTGAAAGATCGATTTATATAATAGTTTCCTATTTTGAATCAGTATAAACGAAGTAAAAAAATTTTTGTAAGGTAAATTCACGCCACCTTACGTAAGTTGAAAACATGTTTTTTTGTTTGTGTAGATATTGTGTTCAGGTCTAAAACGGATAGGGCAATAGTAATTGTGTAACTAGGGCAATCCGTTTAGAAGTTATTAGGGATTTCCTATAGTCAAATTTGTAATAACATAACAATGACATTAAAATGAAAATATTATTATTAATTTATATTTACATTCGTCCCGTTTAATTCTCAACGATAAATCAAACATTTAGATACCTACGAGGGCTACGAGTGCCACTACCACGATAGTTTTTTGTGCATAGTTGACAACCATAGAGCGACCGCCGAGCGTAGGTATGAAAAGTGAAGTACATACATGTGATTGACTTTCGTACCTATCTATTTTGTGGTGCTATGGAGTAGGTATATCAATCAAAAAAGCCTGTATCGACAAGTTTTGTGTACCCGAGTGCACTGTTATAACGGTTTGATTGTTTTATTGGTAGCCGCCTATTTTGTTTTATGGTCACAACGGATGCGATTGTTACTTGTGCGTTTTATTATTTTGGGTGTTGCTGAATAAGCGTCGTCTGTGTTAGATGAACTACAAGTTCAAACATGTTTTTAGGAAGACGCTTAACTTACGGAGCGTATAAAAGCGGTGGGGTATTGTGTCTGAACAATTATTAGCCGCGCAACAGTCTTCGATACCGGAGCTCCCTGTACTTAAAGTAGTATATAGACATAATAGTGTTGTGTCGTGCAGTGAAGTGTTTATAAAAAGGGCTAATAATGGATGTGAGTATGTACAAATATTTTAACTTAATTGTGTGTTTTTTAGCATTTGTTCACCGTGTTTTTGTTAAGAGTATTGTATTTAAACAGTTGTGTAATTTATTGTTTGATATTGTTTCAGTTCTCTGAAAATACTTTCAAGAACTATTACTACCCGGAAAATAAAGATGAATCAACCGACAAAGAAGGCACGCCTGGTTTTAAAGTTAAGCAGGCCATGGCAAAAAAGCGTTCAGTAAATAACATCGACAGCTTTTTTGAACGTCCCAAGAAGAAAACTAAAGTATTGAAGCGCTCTTCCAATGTCAGTCAAAGTTCTCCTGACGGGGTGGGTTATATATCAACCGAACAAGACGACGGGGCATACGCTTCTCACTTGATTAAAATCGAGATATATGATTTGCAAAAAATTAAAAACATTCCGCCCACTGAGCACTGGAAACACGCAGATGTGAGATTAAAATTCTACGCGTCTTCTGAAGAAGACACTCAGCTCCAAACTACACGTGATGTTATATTTAACATCACAAAGCAAGTAGCATCTAAAGAAAGTTGTATGAAATATTTTAGTGACAATAAGAAACAATGATAAAAAGTGTTTGTGTAGGTTAAACAAAAGCTTGTTATTGTATTACATGTAAAATCCTTACCTTTTAAGAATTCAAGACCTTTTCCAGACTAAACAATTATCTTTTGTTTGTAAAATTAAATTGTGCGAAATACTTTATTGACTATAAGATGCAGTGATAAAAAGTGTTTGTGTAGATTAAACAAAAATGGATAGTTTGAACTGTGACATCTATGATGCCCAACTCATCAGACTCTGTGAAGAGCTTGAAGAAGATCAAGAATTACTTAGCATCGGGGAATTTATAAGCCAAGTTCATCGTGATGCGTAAGTAATATTTTTAATTCTAAATATTCCTGTTGTAACCTGTGTAAAAGCGCTTGACCAGTACTTACCTGACAAAGGATGGGTTTCTGACTTGTAGTAACTTGATCTTATTGTTATGGAAGCAGTTAGGTGGGGGCGCTCCTATATAAATGAGGTATTCGATGCTGAAATTATTCATGGATAGGCCGCAGTGACCCGAGGTGGACGTTGAATTTTAAATTAAAATCAATTCGTGAAATCAAATAGCCGACTAGTCTGGCTGCCACCTCTGACGTAGGGACGTGTTGTTTTGCGGAACTGCGGAAAAACACAGGTGAGTCACCAACATCTGGCTCCCCTACGTCACACGCTCGGACCGATCAACAGTGGAATTTCCCCGCCGCCGGCCGGTAACTTTCCTTCCAGTACCTAGTCTCGGCCTCTCGCTTGCGGGGGGAGCCTTGGGACGGGGGAAAAGGGAGGGGAGTGGTGAGGCCGCGGTGCGTTATGGTCGCGTGAGTCACTGCCCCATCTTACGTCATCCCTTGTATTATTATCTACCTTATGCGAGTCCGCAAAAGTGGGGTAATTTGTAAAAGCCCTTTTTAGGGCTACCCCCAACATACAGCCTGGATCCCGGAGTGATCCAACGGCGCGTAGGTAAACGCGCCCGCGTATCTTCCGCAACACCCGGAGGATCCCCATCTCGACAGAGGACCGCACCCATGTCGTGCGCGCGATCAACTTGCTGCGAGCGGCCGGTCAGGCAACACCGCCGACGACCGCTCCGAACACCCCGCTACCGGACGGCCGGCGTGCCGCCTCAGCGCGACCCCGGCCTTGACCCAGGACGACCCCGACGGATACGGTCCCCGAGCCACTCCTGCGACCTGGAGTTCGCCAACTCCCCGGGCACTCAGCTCACGCTGAGCGAGATGCTCGCGGACGGCGAAACTGCTCCGCCTGTGTTGAGTGCCGCGTTCGCGCGGATCACCGCCGCTCGCGCCGCAGCCACTGCTGCCGCTGCCGCCGCCCCACCACCGGCCCCCTCTGCCTCCCAATCGCGAGAGCAGCGCCCACAGACGGCGCACACCTCGCTCGCACTGCCCAGCAGCCTCCCGCGCCGCGGCACTGTGCCTCGCGTGATGCCCGCAAATGCGGAGCTCCGCGACAACCCAGAGGACGAGCCGCCGCCCCTCGCACTCGTGCGAGCTGTCGCTGCTGCCGCCTTTACCAGCCGCGCCTCAACATCCGCCACGCCAGCGCGCGTGGCCAGGACCACCTCCGCGAGCGCGCCGCCGCAACAGCCGAAGGCCGTCACGCGGCCGCGAGCCGCGCCACAAACCCCAAAGCCGCCTGCCGCTACCGCTGCGTCCTCCACCGCAGCGACGCCGAGCAAGAAGCGGGTTGCGAAAACACCTCCTGCGACGCTACAACAACCGCGCTCACTGCCCCGGCTCGACCTGTGTCCGATGGACACAACCGGGCCGTCACTACCAGGTGCCCAACAGCTTCCACAGCTGCGCTCTCCATCGCTGCCACTCTCTTTCGCCGCAGCAGCCGCCTCTCCGCCATCTCCTTCCGCAACTTTCCGGATCACAAACTTGGGTAAGCATTTCCGGGCCCTAAAGGGACTTCTGGGACGCGCCCCTAATGCCCGCCCGTTCAGAACCGGGATTCGTTTCTCCCCGACAGGTGAGCAGGAGTTCCGAGTGGTACAGCGGTACCTCTCCGACCTGGAGAAGGAGGACTCTAGCTTGGAGTGGTACTCCTACTCCCTGCCCGTCGAGCGCAACCAAAAGGTGGCCATTAGGGGCCTCCCCGTGGACACCAGCCCCGACGACATCACCGACGACCTCACTTCCCAAGGCTTCGACGTGGAATACGTCAGGCCCATCAGAGCCCGCAGCGGCAGACCCGGGTGTATTTTTTACGCCCAGGTCACAAAAAATGCGGCCATTTTCCGCGTCACGGAGATCCTCTGCATGCCAGGGATCATCGTGGAGCCTTGGAGAGGTAAGCGAGGCATCGCGCAATGCCACCGCTGCCAAAGTTTCGCCCACTCCTCTCACCACTGCCACCGCCCCATAGCCTGCGTGCGCTGTGGAGGCCCCCACGCTGCCAGCGACTGCCCACGGCCCCGAGAGGAGCCACCAACATGCGCGAATTGCAGCGGTGAGCACACCGCCAATAGCGCCAAATGCCCAGTCCTGCTTAAGGAAAACCGGAGGACTAAGAAGTCACCCCACCCTCCGAAGCCCATCAAGCAGGGCCTGGAACCCACCACCACTACCCGAACCGTCGAGGCGGCGCAACACAGCGCCACCCTGATGGCCCCCGGGAACGACCCCAAGCAGCCACCCACCACCCGCCACCCGCCGCGGAAAGAGGCGCGGAGCCCGAAACCGTGGCCCGCAGCCCTCCGCGCCAACCGCTACATCAACTGTAGCCACACAAACGCAGACCGACACCCCGGTGAGTACTCTCCCGACCATAACACCTGAAGCCATCACCCAAAGAGAGGCGCTGATGGAGGGCTTCGCCGTGGTCCAGGAGGCCGTAAGGGCCAGACTGGACGGCGAGCCCATGCCCGCAGCAGCCCTCAATTGGTTGAACACCCACATGCCTGTGTAGGTACTACCATCTACCCCCTCCACCGCGCAGCCTGCGCCTTCGGCGCCGGCTGCGCTCCAAGGACCCGGCCGTTTGCACGGCCGGCGCAGATTACCCCGGTCGGGGGTCATACGACCCGGCACCGGCTCCTCTTCCCCCTTTTTGTATAAAAAGGGACGGATTGAGACGACCAACGAGGAAATTATTCATTGTTTGCGTAACTGTGTTTGAGTTACTAAGGTGCGGTTTATTCCATCATGGTGTTCATCATAATCTATTTAGTTGGTGATCAAATTGAGTGTTTAAGTAAACAGTTTATTATAAGTAATTTTCATAGAAGTATACGACTGTAGTTTATATCAAATCAATTACCCACCGCACTGTTAGAAGATTCTGATGTAAGACCATATTTTACACCATGTGATGGTCATATTAAAGACAAACAGAATAGTTCGTCCTCAGATGTGATTGATGGAGTTTTAACAATGCAAGCATAGGTACTGCCAACAATGTAGACAAGATTTGAGTTAGTATAATATCCCATCCAATTAATTAATTGTATTTGTTATTAAGTCGTACATTATGTTTAATTTCATGTTTTCTTATTTTTATAGATCTTCCCAAGTCGGGGGTGGAGTAAAGAGGGCAGTTGCAGTTTCGAAGCCACTAGAAGTGCTGGCAAAGAAAAACCGCCCTTCAACTAGTCGCGATACAGTATCAACATCATCCGAACCAATCTTAGATGAGAATGTGAGTACAAAAAATAATGATTATGTTGAATGTTCTGTGTGTAATAAATTTGTATCCAAAAGATATTTTACCAACCATTTGAATAGTAATATCCACAAAAATAATGTCTTAAGGTCTGATATTCAATGGGTTAATGTACAGTTAATTGAAAACGCATTTAGGAATAGGGTGGCTACTTATAGAATATTGCTTAGTGAAAATGTTCGCAATCCATTTACCCCCGAAACAATTTTACAAAAAAATAAAGAAAAAATCTTTACATTACTGGATAGATCACTTACTGATCATTGTGCTTTAAAAGTAAATTTTATTCTTAACACAGATTTAACTCAAGATACCAAACAGCTAATATGTTTCACTTTCAATTTAGTAATAATGTGGTGAATCTTAGCAGCGACAAAAATGATATTTTTGTAACTATAGTTAACGAAATTTTAACAAGATTATCTAACTTTGAGAGGAAAGATAGTGGATGGAGTTTAGTAAAATTCAAATATCTAGATGTGAATGTAAATAAATTTAACCCATTACGAGGTTCTTCCTATATAAAATTGCCGAGAGATATAATGAATAAAAAGGCAGTTATTAATGTAAAAAACAATGATCATTAATGTTTTAGATGGGCTGTATTGTCAGGGTTATACCCACCTATAAACCATCATTCAAATACATGGAATTCATATAAAGCGCATAAACATAAACTAAACTTTGAAATTTTGACTTTCCCATTTAAATTAGGGGATGTTCATAAATTTGAAAAAATGAATGATATAAGCATTAATATTTTTGGACTCGAGTACAATTCACAAAGTAAAAAACATGATGTGATAGGGCCATTTCACTTAACTAAATGTAAAAAAGCTACCCACTTAAACTTATTATATATAACCAAAGGTAGTAAAGCACATTATTGCTTGATCAAAAATTTATCTAGATTAGTATCTAAACAGTTATCCAATACACAACATGCAAAACATATTTGTGATGGTTGCCTAACAAGCTTTACATCACATGAAAATTTAATGAATCATCAAAGAAACGACTGTTTCCATGTTTGCACGAATTTACCTTCAGAACAGGATAAAAAGAAAAACTGGTTCAATGAAAATGTCCCATCAAACCAACTTAGCTTCAATAATTATGAACGTAAATTAAGGGTGCCTTTTGTTGTTTATGCCGATTTTGAGGCTTTTTTAAACCCAATTCCATCATGTTTCAATAATCCTAGTACATCCTCTACAACAAATATACAAAAACACGAGGTATATAGTTTTGGATACTACATTAAGTGTTCTTATGATGATAAGTTGTCAATGTATAGAACATACAAAGGTAAAGATTGTGCTTAGACATTTATGAAATACATTAAAAAAGATTTAGATAACATTAGTAGGAGTAATACTTTTGCCAAAACCCCTTTGCCTTTATCTGATGCAAATAATTTAGACATTGCTCAGAGTAGTACATGTTACATTTGCGATAAAAAATTTAACGGTGATTCTAATATTTCTTATAATCATCATACAGGTTTTTATGAAGGAGTAGCACATCAATTTTGTTCTGAAAAATACAGAGCACCTAATTTTGTACTTGTATTTTTCCATAATTTGAGCAACTATGATAGTCATTTCATAGTACATGGGCTTGGATTTGAGGAAGGGGACATTGAACTGATACCAGAGAACAAAGAGAAATACATTTCCTTTTCTAAATCTTTGCAAGTGAATAATCGCAAAATGAAATTGAAGTTTGTTGATTCACTAAAATTTATGAGTTGCAGTCTTGAAAAATTAGCCAAAACCTTGACAACTGAACAATTTCGTGAATTAAAATTGAGTTTTCCATATAAAGAGGATTTTAAACGATTAATACGAAAGTGTATCTATCCCTATGAGCACATGACATCATTATGAAACGTTAAAATTAACTTCTCTTCCCTGTCAAGATAAATTCTACAGTTCTTTGACTGATTGCAATATATCAGGAGACGATTATGAACATGCGAAAGATGTTTGGTCGCATTTTCATTGCCAAAATATGGGGGATTATTCTGATTTATATTTAAAAATAGATGTTTTGTTACTTACTGATTGAAAATTTTAGAAATGTATGTCTTAGGACATATGGATTAGATCCAGCTCATTATTATATTGCTCCAGGATTAAGTTGGGATGCGATGTTAAAAACTACAAAAATAAATCTAGAGCTCTTAACCGACATTGATAAAATTGCTTTCATAACTAAAAATATTCAAGGCGGCATATCACAATGTAGTAAAAGACATGCAAAAGCTAATAATAAATTTATGTCAGAATATGATCAAAATATTCCTTCTTCATTTCTTATGTACTTGGATGCAAATAATCTTTATGGGTGGGCTATGTCCCAATGCCTCCCTACAGGTAAATTTGAATGGGTGAATGCAGATACTGATTTTAATGTTTCTGATGATGCTGAACATGGATTCATTTTAGAAGTCGATCTTTTAGATTGCATGACTCTCATTCGGATTTACCATTCTGCCCTGAAAAAAATTGTTTAGGGAATAGCAAAGAAAAAAAAAACCCAATTTAAATAGGAAAACGAATTATGTTCTATATTACAGAAATCTGAAACAATATTTGAATAATGGTTTAAAATTACTTAAAATCCATCGTATTTTGAGATTTGAACAATCTAAGTGGTTAAAAAGTTACATAGACTTAAACACACGCATGCGATCGCAGGCAACGTGTGATTCTGATAAAGATCACTATAAAAGTATGAATAATTCAATGTTCGGTAAAACCATGGAAAATGTTTTGAAATATGTGAATGTCAAATTGTTAAATCACTGGGAAAATCATGGGAAATCACAGGGAGTTGAAACTATGATAGCGAAACCTGAGTTCCACAGTTTATCAATATTTTCAGAGAACTTAGCTGCTGTTCAATTGAATAAAACTAAAATCTTTTATAATAAACCAATTTACTTGGGATTTTGCATTTTAGATATATCGAAAACTTTCATGAATAAATTTCATTGAGACTACATGAAAACGAAATTTCAAGAAAATCTCAGGCTTCTTTATACAGATACAGATAGTTTAGTATATCAAATATTTACTGAAAACTATTATGAGGACATAAAATCAGAGCTCGATTTATATTTTGATACATCAGACTATCCATCTAATAATGAATATGGTTTACCATTAATAAATAAAAAGCGGTTGGGGTTTTTCAAAGAAGAAAACAACGGTTAAATATTTAAAGAGTTTGTTGGTCTACGATCTAAAATGTATGCCTTAGATGTTGAGAATCATAGTCTTATATCAAAAGCTAAAGGAGTCAATAAATGTGTAACTAAAAAACTGACCCTCAACGATTATAAAAAGTGTTTATTTGAAAAAAATATGCAACATGCTCAAATGCTGAGATTTAAATCAATAAAACATGTAATATTTACTCAAAATATAAATAAAGTTTCATTATCTCATAACGATACAAAACGGTACTTGTTAGAAAACTCTTCGGATACTCTAGCGTGGGGGCATTATAAAATACCCCATGGATAATCACAAAATAATTTTTCCATGTAATTTATAATCACAGAACATTCAAAAAATTCTACTTTATTTTTTGTTCATTGTGTATTTTTATTTTTTTTATGTAAATACATTTTAGTTGTTTGTAAATACAAATTGGTGAAGGTGAATTAAAGTAAAGTGGTGGTAGTCTGTATTTGTTTTTTAGTTATTATTTTATAGTAACTTGAAAAGAGACTTATGTTATGTTGAGTTTTTTGTACTGTTTCTTTAAAAAAAAAATGATACTCAGAAAAGTGTAAATTTCAAAATAAAAAAAATATTTGACTATGATATCTTCGTTTTGTTTAATGTGTTTACCCTTATTTTGGTGGATTTATTTAAAACGTAATCGAGTTCATAAATTGTGTCATTTCAAGTTTATCTGTTTTCATATCAACACGTATTACGAGTTTTAATTATGATACATTTTTATCATCCTTTCACAACCATTGTAGCTGGTCCAAGTGGATGTGGCAAAACTCAATTTGTCACAAACTTTTTAAATAATTTCAAAGATGTATGTAATGTTGAGTTCGATGAAATTATTTGGTGTTATGATGAAATGCAACCCCTGTACAATCTAGAAAATGTAAATTATAGTCAGGGAATACCAGATTTTTCGATGTTTGATGGGAAAAAACCTAAGCTTCTTATAATAGATGATCTGATGAGAGAATCAGATGGACGAATAGTTGACATTTTCACAAAAGGTAGCCATCATAGAAACTTGAGTGTTTTTTATATTACTCAAAACATATTTCATCAGGGGAGAGGCCAACGAGATATTTCACTAAATACAAGCTACATTGTATATTTTAAGAATCCCAGGGACAAAACCCAAATACGCTACTTGTCACGACAAGTTTACCCGGAAAACCCAAAATTTGTAGATGAAGCCTACAAAGATGCTACTAAAGAACCCCATGGTTACCTCATGATTGATTTGAAACAAAATACAAACGACATATGTCGTTTTAAAACAAAAATATTTCCGTTTGATGGACATTGCACAGTGTATGTTCCTAAAAAGGGGTTTAAATACGACAAAAATCAACAAATTTTAGTCAGTTCTAC